>CM060895.1:158260195-158747695 GCA_030762935.1 Hymenopus coronatus
ATGCCACAAGTAATGTAGTGTTACAAAATGCTGACTCAACAAATTAATGCCACAAGTGATGTGGTGTTACAAAATACTGACTCAACAAATTAATGCCACAAGTAATGTAGTGTTACAAAATACTGACTCAACAAATTAATGCCACAAGTGATGTAGTGTTACAAAATACTGACTCAACAAATTAATGCCACAAGTGATGTAGTGTTACAAAATACTGACTCAACAAATTAATGCCAAGGGTGATGTAGTACTATAAAATACTGACTCAACAAATTAATGCCACAAGTGATGTAGTGTTACAAAATACTGACTCAAAAAAGTAATGCCACAAGTGATGTAGTGTTACAAAATACTGACTCAACAAATTAATGCCACAAGTGATGTAGTGTTACAAAATACTGACTCAACAAATTAATGCCACAAGTGATGTAGTGTTACAAAATACTGACTCAAGAAATTAATACAACTGAAGTAGTGTTACAAAATACTGACTCAGCAAATTAATGCCACAAGTGATGTAGTGTTATAAAATACTATCTCAGCAAAGTAATACAACTGATGTAGTGTTACAAAATACTGACTCAACTAATTAATGCCACATGTGATGTAGTGTTACAAAATACTGACTCGACTAATTAATGCCACAACTGATGAAGTGTTACAAAATACTCACTCAGCAAATTAATACAACTGAAGTAGTGTTACAAAATACTGACTCAACTAATTAATGCCGCATGTGATGTAGTGTTACAAAATACTGACTCAACAAATTAATGCCACAAGTGATGTAGTGTTACAAAATACTGACTCGACAAATTAATGCCACAAGTGATGAAGTGTTACAAAATACTGACTCAGCAAATTAATACAACTGAAGTAGTGTTACAAAATACTGACTCAGCAAATTAATGCCACAAATGATGTAGTGTTATAAAATACTGACTCAGCAAAGTAAAACAACTGAAGTATTGTTACAAAATACTGACTCAACAAATTATTACAACTGATGTAGTGTTATAATATACTGACTCAGCAAATTAATACAACTAATGTATTGTTACAAAATAGTGACTCAACTAGTTAATGCCACATGTGATGTATTGTTACAAAATACTGACTCAACTTATTAATGCCACAACTGATGAAGTGTTACAAAATACCCACTCAACAAATTAATACAACTGAAGTAGTGTTACAAAATACTGACTCAACAAATTAATGCCACAAGTGATGTAGTGTTACAAAATACTGACTCAAAAAATTAACGCCACAAGTGATGTAGTGTTATAAAATACTGACTCAGCAAATTAATGCCACAAGTGATGTAGTGCTACAAAATACTGTCTCAACAAATTAATGCCACAAGTGTTGTAGTGTTACAAAATATTGACTCAACAAATTAATGCCACGAGTGATGTAGTGTTACAAAATACTGACTCAACAAATTAATGCCACCAGTGATGTAGTGTTACAGAATACTGACTCAACAAATTAATGCCACAAGTGATGATGTGTTATAAAATACTGAATCAACAAATTAATGCCACAAGTGATGTAGTGTTATACAAAACAAACACAAAAAATTAATGCCACAAGTGATGTGTTTCAAAATACTGACTCAAAAAATTAATGCCACAAGTGATGTAGTGTTACAAAACACTGACTCAACAAATTAATGCCACAAGTGATTTAGTGTTACAAAATGCTGACTCAACAAATTAATCCCACAAGTGATGTAGCGTTACATAATACTGACTCAAGAAATTAATGCCACAAGTGATGAAGTGTTATAAAATACTGAATCAACAAATTAATGCCACAAGTGATGTGTTATAAAATATTGACTCAACAAATTAATGCCACAAGTGATGTAGTGTTACAAAAGACTGACTCAACAAATTAATGCCATAAGTGATGTAGTGTTATAAAATACTGACTTAAAAATTAATGCCACAAGTGATGAAGTGTTACAAAATACTGACTCAGCAAATTAATACAACTGAAGTACTGTTACAAAATACTGACTCAACTAATTAATGCCACACGTAATGTAGTGTTACAAAATATTGACTCAACTAATCAATGCCACACGTGATGTAGTGTTACAAAATACTGACTCGGCATATTAATAAAATTGATGTAATGTTAAAAATACTGACTCAACTTATTCATGCCACATGTGATGTAGTGTTATAAAATACTGACTCAACTAATTAATACAACAATTGATGTAGTGTTATAAAATACTGACTCAACTAATTAATGCAACAAGTGATGTAGTGTTATAAAATACTGACTCAACTAATTAGTACAAGTGATGTAGTGTTATAAAATACTGACTCAACTAATTAATGCAACAAGTGATGTAGTGTTATAAAATACTGACTAAACTAATTAATACAACAAGTGATGCAGTGTTATAAAATACTGACTAAACTAATTAATACAACAAGTGATGTAGTGTTATAAAATAGTGACTCAACTAATTGATGCAACAATTGATGTAGTGTTATAGTATACTGACTCAACTAATTAATGCAACAAGTGATGTAATGTTATAAAATACTGACTCAACTAATTAATACAGGTGATGTAGTGTTATAAAATACTGACTCAACTAAATAATGCAACAAGTGACGTAGTGTTATAAAATACTGACTCAACTAATTAATATAAGTGATGTAGTGTTATAAAATACTGATTCAACAAATTAATGCACCAAGTGATATAGTGTTACAAACTACTGACTCAACTAATTAATAGAAGTGATGTAGTGTTACAAAATACTGACTCAACTAATTAATACAAGTGATGTAGTGTAATAAAATACTGACTCAACTAATTAATGCAACTAGTGATGTAGTGTTATAAAATACTGATCAACTAATTAAAACAACAAGTGATGTAGTGTTATAAAATACTGACTCAACTAATTAATACAAGTGATGTAGTGTTATACAATAGTGACTCAACTAATTAATGCAACAATTGATGTAGTGTAATAAAATACTGACTCAACTAATTAATGCAACAAGTGATGTAATGTTAAAAAATACTGACTCAACTAATTAATACAAGTGAAGTAGTGTAATAAAATAGTCACTCAACTTATTAATGCAAGTGATGTAGCGTAAAGAATACTGACTCAACTGATTAATAAAAGTGATGTAGTGTTATAAAATACTGACTCAACTAATTAATACAAGTGAAGTAGCGTTATAAAATACTGACTCAACTAATTAATTCAACTGATGTAGTGTTATAAAATACTAATTAAACTAATTAATACACGTGATGTAGTGTTACGAAATACTGACTCAACTAATTAATGCAACAAGTGATGTAGTGTTATAAAATACTGACTCAACAAATTAATGCAAGTGATGTAATGTTATAAAATACTGACTCAACTAATTAATGCAACAAGTGATGTAGTGTTATAAAATACTGACTCAACTAATTAATACAAGTGATGTAGTGTTATAAAAAACTGACTCAACTTATTAATGCAACAAGTGATGTACTGTTATAAAATACTGACTCAACTAATTAATGCAACAAGTGATGTAGTGTTATAAAATACTGACTCAACAAATTAATGCACCAAGTGATGTAGTGGTACAAAATACTGTCTCAACTAATTAATACAAGTGAAGTAGCGTTATAAAATACTGACTCAACTAATTAATACAAGTGATGTAGTGTTATAAAATACTGATTAAACTAATTAATAGAAGTGATGTGGTGTTACAAAATACTGACTCAACTAATTAATGCAACAAGTGATGTAGTGTTATAAAATACTGACTCAACAAAATAATGCAAGTGATGTAGTGTTATAAAATACTGACTCAACTAATTAATGCAACAAGTGATGTAGTGTTATAAAATACTGACTCAACTAATTAATGCAACAAGTGATGTAGTGTTATAAAATACTGATTCAACAAATTAATGCACCAAGTGATATAGTGTTACAAACTACTGACTCAACTAATTAATAGAAGTGATGTAGTGTTACAAAATACTGACTCAACTAATTAATACAAGTGATGTAGTGTTACAAAATACCCTCTCAACTAATTAATGCAAGTGATGTAGTGTTACAAAATACTGACTTAACTAATTAATGCAAGTGATGTAGTGTTACAAAATACTGACTCAACTTATCAATGCAAGTGATGTAGTGTAAAAAATACTGACTCAACTGATTGATACAAGTGATGTAGTGTTATAAAATACTGACTCAGCAAATTAATACAAGTGATCTAGTGTTATAAAATACTGACTCAGCAAATTAATACAAGTGATGTAGTGTTATGAAAAACTAACTCAGCAAATTAATTCAAGTGATGTAGTGTTACAAAATACTGACTCAAATAATTAATGCAAGTGATGTAGTGTAAAAAATACTGACTCAGCTGATTAATACAAGTGATGTAGTGTTATAAAATACTGACTCAGCAAATTAATACAAGTGATCTAGTGTTATAAAATACTGACTCAGCAAATTAATACAAGTGATGTAGTGTTATAAAGTACTAACTCAGCAAATTAATTCAAGTGATGTAGTGTTACAAAATACTGACTCAAATAATTAATGCAAGTGATGTAGTGTTACAAAATAGTGACTCAACTACTTAATATAAGTGATGTAGTGTTATAAAACACTGATTATACTAATTAATACAAGTGATGTAGTGTTACGAAATACTGACTCAACTAATTAATGCAACAAGTGATGTAATGTTATAAAATACTGACTCAACAAATTAATGCAAGTGATGTAGTGTTATAAAATACTGACTCAACTAATTAATGCAACAAGTGATGTAGTGTTATAAAATACTGACTCAACTAATTAATGCAACAAGTGATGTAGTGTTACAAAATACTGACTCAACTAATTAATACCACAAATGATGTAGTGTCACAAAATGCTAATTCAACAAATCAATATCACAAATGATGTAGTGTTACAAAATGCTGACTCAACAAATTAATGCAAATGATGTAATGTTATAAAATACTGACTCAACAAATTAATGCAAGTGATGTAGTGTTATAAAATATTGACTCAGCTAATTAATGCAACAAGTGATGTAGTGTTATAAAATACTGACTCAACTAATTAATACCACAAATGATGTAGTGTCACTAAATGCTAATTCAACAAATCAATACCACAAATGATGTAGTGTTACAAAATGCTGACTCAACAAATTAATACCACAAATGATGTAGTGTTACGTACTACCGACTCAACAAATCAATATAAAAATGATGTAGTGTTACAACTACTCACTCAACAAATTAATACAAAAATGATGTAGTATGATAAATTACTCACTGAACAAATTAATACCACAAATGATGTAGTGTTACAAAATACTGACTCAACTAATTAATGCCGCATGTGATGTAGTGTTACAAACTGCTGACTCAACAAATTAAAATAACAAATGATGTAGTGTTACAACTACTCACTCAACAAATTAAAAAAAAAAATTATGTAGTATGATAAATTACTCACTGAACAAATTAATACAAAAATGATGTAGTGTTACATACTACTGACTCAACAAATTAATACCACAAATGATGTAGTGTTACAAACTACTGACTCAACAAATTAATACCACTAATGATGTAGTGTTACAAACTAGTGACTCAACAAATTAATACCACAAATGATGTAGTGTTACAAACTAGTGACTCAACAAATTAATACCACTAATGATGTAGTGTTACAAACTACTGACTCAACAAATTAATATTACAAATGATGTGTGTTAGAACTCATGACTCAACAAATTAATACTAATACGATGTATGATAAACTACTCACTGAACAAGATAATACCACAAATGATGTAGTGTGACATACTACTGGCTCAACAAATTAATATCACACATGATGTAGTATTATAAACTTCTGATTCAACAAATTAATACCACAAATGATGTAGTGTTACAAACTACTGACTCAAGAAATTAATGCCACAAATGATGTAGTGTTACAAACCACTGACTCAACAATTAAATATAACAAATGATGTAGTGTTGCCAACTGGTGAATCAACAAATTAATACAATAAATGATGTAGGTATACAAACTAGTGACTCAACAAATTTATACCACAAATAATGTAGTGTTACAAACTAGTGACCCAACAAATTAATACCACAAATGATGTAGTATTTCAAACTTCTGAATCAACAAATTAATACCACAAATGATGTGGTGTTACAAACTACTGACTCAACAAATTAATACAAAAAATGATGTAGTGTTACAAACTACTGACTCAACAAATTAATACCATAAATGATGTAGTGTTACAAACTTTTGACTCATCAAATTAATACCACAAATGATGTAGTGTTACAAACTACTGCATCAGCAAATTAATACCAGAAATGATGTAGTACTACAAACTACTGACTCAACAAATTAATACCACAAATGATGTAGTATTATGAACTACTGACTCAGCAAATAAATACCACAAATGATATAGTGTTGCAAACTACAGACTCAACAAATTAATACCACATATGATGTAGGGTTACTAACTACTGACTCAACGAATTAATACCACATATGATATAGTGTTAGAAACTACTGACTCAGCAAATTAATGCCACATGTGATGTAGTGTTACAAAATAATGACTCAACAAATTAATGCCACATGTGATGTAGTGTTACAAAATACTGACTGAAAAAATTAATGCCACACGTGATGTAGTGTTATAAAATAGTGAATCAAAAAATTAATACAAGTGATTTGGTGTTACAAAATACTGACTAAACAAGTTAAACAAAAAGTGATGTAGTGTTACAAAATACTAACTCAACAAGTTAATACAACAAGTGATGTGGTGATATAAAATACTGACTCAACAAATTAATGCCACATGTGATGTAGTGTTACAAAATACTGACTCAAAAAATTAATGCCACACGTGATGTAGTGTTACAAAATACTTACCCAACAAATTAATGCCATACATGATTTAGTGTTATAAAATACTGAATCAAGAAATTAATACAAGTGATGTTGTGTTACAAAATACTGACTCAACAAATTAATGCCTCACGTGATATAGTGTTATAAACTTCTGACTGAACAAATTATTACAAGTGATGTATTATTACAAACTACTGACTAAACAAATTAATGCCACAAATGATGTATTATTACAAACTACTTACTAAACAAATTAATACCACAAATGGTGTAGTGTTACAAACTACTGACTCAACAAATTAATGCCACAAAAGATGTAGTGTTATAAAATACTGACTTAACAAATTAATACAACAAGTGATGTAGTGTTATAAAATACTGACTCAACAAAGTAATGCCACAAATGATGTATAATCATAAACTACTGACTAAACAAATTAATGCCACAAATGATGTATTATTACAAACTACTGACTCCACAATTTAATGCCACAAATGATGTATTAGTACAAACTACTTACTAAACAAATTAATACCACAAATGTTGTAGTATTACAAACTACAGACTCAACAAATTAATGCCACAAAAGATGTAGTGTTATAAACTACTGACTCAACAAATTAATGCTACAAATGATGTAGTGTTGTAAAATACTGACTCAACAAATAAATACAACAAGTGGTGTAGTGTTACACAATACTGACTCAACAAATGAATACAAGTGATGTTGTGTTATAAAATACTGACTCAACAAATTAATGCCACAGGTGATGTAGTGTTACGGAATACTGACTCAACAAATTAATGCCACACGTGATGTAGTGTTTTGAAATACTGACTAAACAAATTAATGCCGCATGTGATGTAGGGTTACAAAATACTGTCTCAACAAATTAATGCCACATGTGAAGTAGGGTTACAAAATACTGACTCAACAAATGAATACAAGTGATGTAGTGTTACAAACTACTGACTCAACAAATTAATGCCAAACTTGATGTAGTGTTATAAAATACTGACTCAACTAATTAATGCCACAAGTTATGTAGTGTTACCAACTACTGACTGAGGCAATTAATGCCACAAGTGATGTAGTGTTATAAAATACTGATTCAACAAATTAATGCCACAAATGATGTAGTGTTATAAAATAATGACTCAGCAAATTAATACAAGTGATGTAGTGTTACAGAATACTGACTGAACAAATTAATACAGGTGATGTAGTGTTACAACCACTGACTCAACAAATTAATATTACAAACTACTAACTAAACAAATGGGAGTGCTAAGCCAGCAGTGATAGAGGAAGGTTGTGTTTTGAGAGGTGCTCCTGCGGTGAAGGAAGAAGGATCTAAGTCACGATGGGAGTGGACATTACAGTGTATAGAGCAAGAATTGGACAGTTTAGAAAAGTAAAATTGGTGAATAGTAAACACAGTTTTGGAGAGAAGATGACAAACATATTGGTTTTAGCAAGTGTTATAACTTTGTTGCTAGTGATTGGAGGAATTGAGGTAAACCCCGGCCCTGCAGATATAATAACAATGCTGGAAAACCTGACTGAGAAAATGAACAAAATAGAAGGTATGGAACAACGAATAGGTAAACAATTGGAAAAGATGGCAACAGATATCAAAGAAGATGTTAGAGTTGAGGTGCAGGAAGCAAGAAGGGAAGTTGAAATGGTTAAGGAAAGAATGGAAAGATTGGAAGAAAGGGAGAGAAGATTTAATTTAGTGTTCACAGGAGTTAAGGAAAGAAGGTATAAATGGCCAGCAGAAGAAATATTAGAAATAACGAAGGAAAAGCTGAATTTGGAATTGTACAGATGGGAAATTATTGAAGCTTATCGAGTTGGAAGACAACTTGGCAAGAGAACAATTATAGTGAAATTTGCAACAGCCCAATTAGTACATGAAGTACTTAAAAGAGCCAAGAAATTAAAAGGAACAGACATTTTTATTAATAAAGATTTATCACCTAAGAAGAGAGCTCTGCAAAGAAATTTGGTACAAAAAATGAAAGAAGCAAGAGCCCAGGGAAGAAGAGCTTATATTAGAAATTTCCAATTGTGGATTGACGGAGAAAAGACATCGCATCTGGACAAGAAGGAGCTAAGAGAACCCCAATCAGGCACAGAGGAAATTACTCAGCAAATGTCAACGCCAACTTTAGGAAGCACAACAGGAAGATCAAAGTCCAAACAAAAAGGAATGGATGTGGGTGAAGACAGTGAAAGTGTGTGTTGGAACCGAAATCTTCCTGTCAGCATGGATATGAGGACGGCATATGCAGATAGGACGTCATCCAACTTGCCTACGAGAGAAATAACAGCTGACGAAGAAATGACGTCAACAGAGGAAGCAACAGGAGGAGGAGCCACCAGAGTGACGTCACCTAGGAAAATAGTGTCACCGAGAAGAGGGGAAGTAATAGCCGCACGTAATTTGGCTGCGAAGGGAAAGAAGGCGTGGCAACAGAGTAGCGGGGAAAATACAGAAGGGGAAGAAGACAACATCATATCATCTGAACATGGCAGCGTGCTAGTTTTAGATAGAAATAAAACTATTTCTTCCCGAGAAGGGATACAATTAAGGAGTAAAAGAACTCTAGAAACATTTAGATTTAGATTAGGCTCACAATAGGGAAGGGAGAATATAAGGAGGCTTGGATTCTGGAATTGTGAGGGAGTTAAAAACAAAATATATGCGGGGAGTTTAAATCAATTATTGACAAAACTTGATTATCTCGCGGTAGCTGAAACATGGCTAAAAGAGGACCAGGTTTACGTAAAGGATTTTGATTTTGTAGGGATAAAAGGAGTTAAGGTAGCAAGAAAGGGGAGGGCATCTGGAGGCATAGGCTTTTTTGTAAAGAAAACTTTAAGTAAAGGAGTTAAAGAAACTTGGTCAAGGAGAAAAGAAATACTATGGATTGTATTATAGGAGAAACAAATAGTTGAAAATGTTATATGTATAGGCATAGTATACAATCCTCCTCTTCCTTCGCGCTTTCATAATCCGGACCTCCTTAAACACCTAGAGATAGAAATAGAACATTTAAAGGAGAGATATGGTAATTCTGAGATTATATTAATGGGAGACTTTAATATTAGGATTGGCGAAAATGATGTTATTGGAGGGAATAGGTGGATGAGCAATGATACATTAGAGAAACCTGAGAAAATTAGATACAGCAAAGATAAGATAGTTGACAAAGGCTATATGAAATTTATAGAATTCTGTGAATTGAATGCCTTTGATATTTTGAATGGGAAATATGGAGAAGATGTGAATGGAGAATATACGTATGTTAGTAATAATGGTCAAAGTGTGATTGATTATGTATTATGGCCAATTAATATGGGGTATATTTTAAGTAATTTTAAGATACTAAATTTAAGTTCCAACAGTGGGCATTTTCCATTGATAGTAGACATAAAAACATGCACAGAGCAAATAGTCTATAATTTAAGGGAGGAAAAGTGCAACATAGAAGAATACAGTAGATACAAATGGAAGGAAGAGTATTGCAATAAATTTAGGCAGACACTAAACTCTAATTATGGCCAGATATGTCAGTGTGGAATAAGTTTTATGATAAAGGAACAAGAAATTGAAAGTGCTATGGATATCTTAAATATCATTATGCTAAGGGCTGGGGAGGAAATGAAAATGAGAAAGAAGGTTTACAAAAGAGATGAGGGCTGGTTTGATGAAGAATGTAGAGTAACTAAAAGACAAGTCAAACAGCTGCTCATAAAGTGGAGGGAATTAGGAAACATAGAATTAAAGAAAGAGTATATGCAAGGGAGGGATTTATATAATTTATTACTGGAACAAAAGAAAACAAGCTGGATGAAAAAATATGAAAGTAATTTGATACGAATTCTAAATGAAAATAATGCAAATGAGATATGGAAGGTTATGAAATCAATGTATAATAAATATGTAACAAAACCAAGTATAAAACCAGGAGAATGGATGGAATATTTTAAAAATTTGTATGGGGAAAAAAAGAGTAAAAATGAGATAGGAAATTGGGAAATAGGTAATAACTATGTAGATATACTCGATGATATAATAAGAAGTGAAGAAATAATCCAACAGGTGAAAATAATGAAAAGAAATAAAGCAACGGGAATAGATGGAATCCCTCCAGAGTTCCTTAAGGAATGGTGCACTGAAATAAACAGAGTTAAGGTTTTAGTAGACTTATTTAACACAATTAAGGTGAAGGGGTATATACCAGATAAGTGGAGGAAAGCAATCATACATCCAATATACAAAGGCAAGGGTAGTGTTGACAAACCAAACAACTATAGAGGCATTGCATTATTATCAAATGTAGGAAAAATTTTTACTGGTATTATGGCAAGCAGGATACAAACATGGGTTGAAGAATATGATATCCTCTCGGAACTTCAGATGGGCTTTAGAAAAGGGAGGAGGACAGTTGATAACTTATTTATTATAAAAACACTGGTAGATAAATACTTGAAAGACAAAAGAGGAAAGTTATATATGGCTTTTGTGGATTTAGAGAAAGCATACGATAGGATAGAGCTTCAATTGCTGTGGCATAAGTTGTTGACTAAAGGAGTGAGTAAACAAATGGTGGACACCCTTAGAGCATTATATAAGGAAAATACTTTTTGTATAAGAGTGGAGGAAGGGGTTGTAACAAGAGAAATCCAACAAGAGAAAGGCCTTAGACAGGGATGTAAGTTAAGTCCAGTCCTATTCAATTTATATATAGATGATGTATTAACAGAAATTGGGAGAAATAATAACTCGATGCCAGTAATTAATAATATTCAGATTCCAGGATTACTGTTTGCAGATGATCTAGTTATAGGTGCAATTACAGTGAATGGCTTGAAACAATCCTTGCAAACATTAAATAATTACTGTAAAGAGTGGAGTTTAAAAGTGATCCAGGACAAGACGCAGATTGTAGTGTTCAAAAAAGGGGGAAAATTGAGCAAATATGAAAAATGGAAGAATGAGAATGAAAAGGAGTACAGGGTAGTGAGAGAATGTATTTATCTAGGAGTTAAAATTGATAGTGGTGGCAATTGGGAAAAGCAAAAGATATTTGCATTGGCAAAAGGAAAAGGAGCTTTATCAGCTATTAGAAGTTGCAAATACAAAGCACCTAATATAAATATTAGATGGTTAGAAAAAGTGTACAATATGGTGGTTGAGGCAAAAATGCTATATGGGATAGAAGTATGGGGATTAGAAGGAGGATGGGAAGGCATAGATGAGGTGCATAGGAAATTTTGCAAAGAAATACTGGGGTTACCAAATGCAACTGTTAGGCAGGTAGCACAAATAGAGCTGGGTAGAGTGGCAAGTAAGGGAAAGATTATGGAAAGGGCATTGAAATTTTGGCATAGGATATTGAAATTTGAAGAAAGGAATTTGTTAAAACAGTGTTTAGTATATCAAGAGAAAAGTTTAAAGAACAAGGGATGGGTAGACTGTCTTCGAAATAACCTGGAAAGTAGTGGGTTAGGGGAAATGTGGAGAAGAAGAGAAAATAATGTGAATAACTTCTGGAAGTTGGCAAGGAAAAGATTTGAGGATATAGAAATACAAAAAATATTTAGTGAAATAACTGAAAAGAGATCTTTAGTTTTCTATATACCAATGAAAGTCTCATGGGGAAGGGAAAAGTACATTGATGTGACAAATAAAGAGGAGCGAGAAGGTATTGCATGGCTGAAAGCAGGAGTATGGAGATTAAAAGGTCTAAGGAAAGGTATTCCACAAAATCAATGTCCTATATGTGGCGGAAATGAAGACATAGAACACATTTTATTTAAATGTAAAAGAACTGAAATTTGGAGAAAAAAGTATATTAATAAGAAATGGTTTAAAATAGATAGAAATGTAGTAGTAGTTGAAATGTTTCAAAAAGATAGTAAGAAGATTGGACAATTCTTATGCAAAGTGAAAAATAAATGGATATGGACAGTAAATAGACAAAATGGTGTAATAAACTAGAATTAATAAACTATTGTAAAATATGAGTATGACCGGTAAAGAGCCAGGGCTGAACACCGATCATATTCACCTGTATAATGCTTAGCATAAATAAATAAATAAAAACTAAACAAATTAATGCCACAAATGATATATTGTTACAAACTACTGACTAAACAAATTAATGCCACAAATGATGTATTATTACAAACTACTGACTCAACAAATTAATGCCACAAATGATGTATTATTACAAACTACTTACTAAACAAATTAATACCACAAATGGTGTAGTGTTACAAACTACTGACTCAACAAATTAATGCCACAGATGAAGTGTTATAAAATACTGACTCAACAAATTAATGCCACAAGTAATGTAGTGTTACAAAATACTGTCTGAACAAATAAATACAAGTGATGTAGTGTTATAAAATACTGACTCAAGAAATTAATGCCACAAATGTTGTATTATAAAAACTACTGACTCCACAAATTAATGCCACAAATGATGTATTATTACAAACTACTTACTAAACAAATTAATGCCACAAATTTTGTAGTGTTACAAACTGTGGACTCCACAAATTAATGCCACAAAGGATGTAGTGTTATAAACTACTGACTCAACAAATTAATGCCACAAATGATGTAGTGTTATAAAATACCTACTCAACA
Source organism: Hymenopus coronatus (assembly GCA_030762935.1). Lineage (NCBI taxonomy): Eukaryota > Metazoa > Arthropoda > Insecta > Mantodea > Hymenopodidae > Hymenopus > Hymenopus coronatus. Next base: position 158,273,841 of record CM060895.1, read on the forward strand.
AATTAATACAACAAGTGATGTAGTGTTACAAAATACTGACTCAACAAATGAATCCATGTGATGTAGTGTTATAAAATACTGACTCAACAAATTAATGCCACAAGTGATGTTTATGTTATAATATACAGACTCCACAAATTAATGCCACAGGTGGTGTAGTGTTACAGAATACTGACTCAACAAATTAATACAACAGGTGATGTAGTTTGGCAAAATACTGAGTCAACAAATTAATGCCACACGAGATGTAGTGTTATGAAATACTAACTAAACAAGTTAATACTACAAGTGATATAGTGTCACAAAATACTGCCTCAACAAATTAATGCCACATGTGATGTAGTGTTACAAAATATTGACTCAACAAATTAATGCCACACGTGATTTAGTGTTACAAAATACTGACTCAACAAATGAATACAAGTGATGTAGTGTTATAAAACACTGACTCAACAAATTAATGCCACCGTGATATAGTGTTATATATTACTGACCCAACTAATACAACAAGTGATGTAGTGTGACAAAATACTGACTCAGCAGATTAATACAACAAGTGATGTAGTGTTATAAAATACTGACTCAACAAATAAATTCCAGAAATCATGTATTATTATAAACTACTGACTAAACAAATTAATGCCACTTATGATGTATTATTACAAAGTACTGACTCAACAAATTACTGCCAAAATGATGTATTATTACAAATTACTTAATAAACAAATTAATACCACAAATGGTGTAGTGTTACAAACTACTGACTCAACAAAATAATGCCAATCATGATGTAGTGTTATAAAATACTGACTCAACAAATTAATGCCACAAGTTATGTAGTGTTACAAACTACTGACTCAGGCTATTAATGCCACAAGTGATGTAGTATTACAAACTACTGACTCAAGAAATTAATACCACAACTGATGCAGTGTTACAACTACTCAATCAACAAATTAATACCACAATAATGTAGTGTTACAAACTACTGATTCAGCAATATAATGCCACAAGTGATGTAGTGTTATAAACTACTGATTCAACAAATTAATGCCACAAGTGATGTAGTGTTATAAAATACTGACTCAGCAAATTAATGCAAGTGATGTAGTGTTATAAACTACTGACTCAACAAATTAATGCCACAAGTGATGTAGTGTTACAAACTACTGATTCAGCAAATTAATACCACAAGTGATGTAGTGTTATAAACTACTGACTCAACAAATTAATGCCACAAGTGATGTAGTGTTACAAACTACTGATTCAGCAAATTAATACCACAAGTGATGTAGTGTTATAAACTACTGACTCAACAAATTAATGCCACAAGTGATGTAGTGTTACAAACTACTGATTCAGTAAATTAATACCACAAGTGATGTAGTGTTATAAACTACTGACTCAACAAATTAATGCCACAAGTGATGTAATGTTACAAACTACTGATTCAGCAAATTAATACCACAAGTGATGTAGTGTTATAAACTACTGATTCAGCAAATTAATACCACAAGTGATGTAGTGTTATAAACTATTGCCTCAACTAATCAATGCCACACATGATGTAGTGTTACAAAATACTGACTCAGCAAATTAATAAAACTGATGTAGTGTTACAAAATGCGGACTCAACTAATTCATGCCACATGTGATGTAGTGTTATAAACTACTGACTCAGCAAATTAATGCCACATGTGATGTAGTGTTACAAAATACTGACTCAGCAAATTAATACATGTGATGTAGTGTTATAAAATACTGACTCAACAAATTAATACAAGTGATGTAGTGTTATAAAATACTGACTCAGCAAATTAATACAAGTGATGTAGTGTTATAAACTGCTGACTATGCAAATTAATACCACAGGTGATGTAGTGTTATAAAATACTGACTCAACAAATTAATACAAGTGATGTAGTGTTATAAACTACTGACTCAGCAAATTACTACCACAAGTGATGTGTTTTAAAATACTCACTCAACAAATTAATACCACAAGTGATGTAGTGTTATAAAATACTGACTCAACTAATTAATACAAGTTATGTAGTGTTATAAACTATTGACTCAGCAAATTAATACTACAATTGAAGTAGTGTTATAAACTACTGACTCAACTAATTAAAACCACAAGTGATGGAGTGTTATAAACTACTGACTCAAGAAATTAATGCCACAAGTGGTGTAGTGTTATAAAAGACTGACTCAACTGATTAATACAAGTGATGTAGTGTTATAAACTAATGATTCAACACATTAATGCCACAAGTGATGTAGTGTTATAAACTACTGAATCAACATTTTAATGCCACAAGTGATTAGTGATATAAAATACTGACTCAACAAATTAATGCCACAAATTATGTATAATTACAAACTACTGACTAAACAAATTAATGGCATAAATAATGTATTATTACAAACTACTGACTCCACAAATTAATGTGACAAATGATGTATTATTACAAACTACTTACTAAACAAATTAATACAACACATGTTGTAGTGTTACAAACTACTGACTCAACAAATTAATGCCACAAAAGATGTTGGGTTATAAACTACTGACTCAACAAATTAATGCCACAAATGATGTAGTGTTTTAAAATACTGACTCAACAAATAAATACAACAAATGGTCTAGTGTTAGAAAATACTGACTCAACAAATGAATACAAGTGATGTAGTGTTATAAAGTACTGACTCAACAAATTAATGCCACAATGATGAAGTGTTACAAAATACTGACTCAGCAAATTAATGTAACAGGTGATGTAGTGTTACAGAATACTGACTCAACAAATTAATACAACAAGTGATGTAGTTTGGCAAAATACTGACTCAACAAATTAATGCCACACGTGATGTAGTGTTACTAAATACTAACTAAACAAGTTAATACAACAAGTGATGTATTGTTACAAAATACTGACTCAACAAATTAATTTAACATGTGATGTAGGGTTACAAAATACTGACTCAACAAATTAATCCCACACGTGATATAGTGTTACAAAATACTGACTCAACAAATGAATACAAGTGATGTAGTTTTATAAAATATTGACTCGGCAAATTAATACAACTGAGGTAGTGTTACAAAATATTGACTCAACAAGTTAATGCCACAAGTGATGTAGTGTTACAAAATACTGACTCTACAAATTAAGTCCACAAATCATGTATTATTACAAACTACTGACTAAACAAATTAATGCCACATATGATGTATTATTACAAATAACTTAATAAACTAATTAAGACCACAAATGGTGTAATGTTACAAACTACTGACTCAAGAAATTAATGCCAAACATGATGTAGTGTTATAAAATACTGACTCAACAAATTAATGCCACATGTTATGTAGTGTTACAAACTACTGATTCAGGCAATTAATGCCACAAGTGATGTAGTATTACAAACTACTGACTTAACAAATTAATACCACAACTGATGTAGTGTTACAAACAACTGATTCAGCAAATTAATGCCACAAGTGATATAGTGTTATAAACTACTGACTCAACAAATTAATGCCACAAGTTCTGTTGGGTTATAAAATACTGATTCAACAAATTAATACCACAAGTGATGTAGTGTTATAAAATAATGACTCAGAAAATTAATACAAGTGATGTAGTGTTACAAACTACTGACTCAACAAATTAGTGCCACAAAAGATGTAGTGTTATAAACTACTGACTCAACAAATTAATGCCACAAGTGATGTAGTGTAATAAAAGACTGACTGAACTAATTAATACAAGTGATGTAGTGTTATAAACTACTGACTCAACAAATTAATGCCACAAGTGATGTAGTGTTATAAACTACTGACTCAACTAATTAATACCACAAGTGATGTAGTGTTATAAACTACTGACTCAAATTAGTGCCAGAAGACATGTAGTGCTATAAAAGACTGACTCAACAAATTAAATACCACAAGTGATGTAGTGTTTTAAAATACCTACTCAACAAATTAATGCCACATGTGATGTAGTGTTACAAAATACTGACTCCAAATTAATGCCACAAGTGATGTGTTATAAAATACTGACTCAACAAATTAATGCCACAAGTGATGTAGTGTTATAAAATACTGACTCAAACAAATTAATGCCACAAGTGATGTAGTATTATAAAACGCTGACTCAACTAACTAATTTTAATAGTGGTGAATTGTTGAGTGTAGCAGTGTAAGCTTGTGATGCATTATTAATGGGGCGTAGTGCCTGTTTTTTCGTTATGTGGGGAATCTGTTGACGTCATTTTCAAAATGCTGTAAGTATAGAAGAGAACGAGAAGCAAGTTCAAAATGGTAGAGGAAGAGGTGAAAATGTTCACATGACTTCTCTGCCCACTGTCATTTATTACGTTTTCTGTTAGAATTGAGAATAAGAATATTGTCTCAGGAGTGTTGGATCATTAAAATGACAAATTTACACATTTATTGGCAAACTAATATCATTAGAATACACAAGATCTAGACAACCACCATGCCCTCTTGGACATAACCTTGCTGTAGCTACAGGGTGGCACATAATGTATTTAGAAATAGAACTACTTTATAGTGAAAAAGTGAAACATTATACATTTGTATTTCTGGACATTACGTCAGCTCAGTGGCCCCCAGAAATGCCTCCATGGCACGTCACGTGGAATGCCATTCATTTGGTGGCCAGTGCTATCTTTCAACTGCTAATGATTTGTAAATAATGCAAGAATATTTTTTCTTTCAATTATCCTCACAGAAATTATTGTGGAACTGTTAAATCTGGAGATTGGAAGGGCCAAAGTGGGAAATCAGTCGATTGGGGAAACCCCATGCTTTGAAGTGATGAAGCACCATGCTGCCAAACCCAAATGTCATTCCTGGAGATCTGGTTGCAATTTACAGTTGATGCATGACCAGCACAACATTGGTTCTCTGAAGAAGCAGCAGCTCGCTTCATCTGTCTTGAGCAGTTGGCTAAGCAGCCATCTTGATACTGTAACAATGAAGCTGCAATCCTTGTCTGTATGAGCCAACAATTCATGTGCAACTTAAGTCGAACAGAAATACCAGCAAAATTGGTATATATATATGTGTGTGTGTGTCACTAGTTAAATACTGTAAAATGAGCAATTTTTGAGTTGGGTTTGTAAGTATTGCGTATGTATAATTTTACAAGACCAGTTTCGATGTCATATCGGTATCCTTGGAAGATACCAAACTTAAATACCAAGTTTGGTATTTTACCAACTTTTTGTTTATGAGTTATCGTGTTCACAGACACACGAACCCACATGCACATGGACCTTTTTCTGAAAATACTCTTTTTGGATACAGGGGTCTCTAAAATACATATTTCCAGTGAAATCTCAGTTGAATTTTTGGGTGGAGTGCAATACCTTCTCTATACACTATGTACATAGAGCGTGTAGAGAAAGTAAAAATGTATACCACATTAAAACACATGATTTATATTGTAGAGTTGATGATGATTTCTGAGATATTCCGTTACTTTAAACACTTCATACAGTAATTTTCCAACTCTGGACATGGAAATAGAATGATTTCAATCACGTAGCAACCAGCTTTTATAAGGGTTTTTACTGTCAAAAAATTCAATTTTTGGATTACCATCTTATACGAAAGTATGAAGTTTTTACTTCATTATGTTGTTTGAATTATCTTGATGTGTATCCTAGAAGTAGGTAGTTATTAAAATATGGCAATGGTTGCACACAATTTCATCTGTTTTGCTTGAACAATTATCATTCATGCTTTTCAAATGTGGGATGAAAAAGAGAGTGTAAGGGAAACATGGTAGCCTCTGGTTCCGAAGGTTGCAGGTTCTGTCATAGATTTACAGAACCTGAAATCTGATACAAAAGTCTCTGAGCAGAATTAAGCGATATTCCACACCTAATGCAAAATGGGACGCAGCAGTTAAAGAGTGCTCATAAATAAAACCACATTTCATTTAGGTAGAGAAACTGCAAAAAATAAGTTTTATATACTCTCAAATGAAGCAGAAGGAAGACAGAACTGCAAAATGAATGAAGCTATGGTTGATATTTCAGCTTTGAACTTGTTTCTTGTAAGTTCAAATTTTCCTCACATAAGGAGATTTTCTCAGTTGTTTATTAATATTTTGATCTAAAATTTTTAGGAGATGTTTGTGTTGGTTTTTTACATACACTGAAACAAGGAAATGTTTATCAACTGTGAACTCTGAAATGTGCAGAAGAAATTGTCACAGGAAAAAATATTTTTACTTTCTCTACACACACTATATACATAGTCTATAGAGAAGGTATTGTAATGTACCCAAAAGTTCAATATCGAGATTTCACCAAAATACACGTTTTTGGACCCCCTGTTTCCAAAAAAAAAACTTTTATAAAAAAGTTCCAAGTATGTCTGTATGCAAGTCTGTGCATGCACGCATTGGTGGGAAAAACAAAAAGTCTGTTAAATTCTAAACTTGGTATTAAAATTCAGTGTCTCCCAAGGATGTGACACAAAGATCTTCAAGATAATCCCCTGACCCCCAACTATGCTTTACATGAAAAAAATTCTAAAAATGTTGATTTTCTCAAAAAATGGCTGTAATGATTTTGATTAAAATCTCTTATATTTAAGATATTTACATGACAAAAATATATCTTGAATTTTCTGGGAATAGCCTCTGAAGACTACTTTATTCTGGATGAATTTTTTTAATTTTACATAGCTAGTAAACCATAAGAGATAGACATAAGCTTACTACACAAAAAAATGGAGAGCTTCTTAAAACACACAATTTATTTAATATACATTTTTTTCATGGAGTTGATCATTTTCAAGATATTCCTTGTAATTGATAAGAGTTTTAAAATACTTCAACTTTTCTCATACAGGAAATTGTCAACTCCTGGTCACGCAAAGAAATGGATTTCAATGCCATAGCAACCACATTTTAAAACATTTGACTTTCGGTTTAGTCTAGTGTATTCCCTTATTCTCTTCTACTTAGAAAGACCTGAATAATAAGATGCTTGGCATGAAGTGAATAGAAGAATAAGTATAACAACAATAATTTGTTAGAAAGATGTAGGGAAAGTCGTGTGAATGAAACACATGAGATTTTTACCAGTTAAGTATAACGTTTTTGTTAAGTACCACAGTTCATAGTTAGTCTGTGGCACCAAAGGGGCAGTGCATTACATTTGTGTGCTGTGTTGTTTCTGTGTTCCAAGTAAATTAGTAAACAATTATTGTAATGTAAACCCAATTAGAATTAACACAGTAATAATTTATAAAATGATACAGACACACTATGGCTTCACATTCCTGAAGTTTATTTCTGATGTGTTTCACCTTCAGTTGACTGGCTGGAACTACAGTGTTTCTGTGAATCTTGTTTCTCTGGGGTGCAAGTTTTATGAGGCTTAGTAGAGAGTTAATTTCTGGAGCAATTTCAAAGTTCGTAAGATCATTGTGTTTTTTACTTTCTCTACACGTACTATGTACATAGTGTATAGAGAAGGTATTGTATTGTACCCAAAAATTCAATACCGAGATTTCACCGGAAATATACATTTTAGGATCGCCTGTATCCAAAAAAAATATTTTTACAAAAAGGTCCGTGTGTGTGTGTGTTGTGTTGTGGGGTGTGTACACGATAACTGAAATACAAGAAGTTGGTAAAATACCAAACTTGGTATTTAAGTTAACTATCTTCCAGGGATGCAACATGAAGATTTTGATAAAAATACTCCCACCCCAAACTACCCTTTACATGGAAAAACTTTCGAACAATTTTTATTTTCTCAAAAATGGCTCTAACAATTTTGAGTAAAATACCATATATTAAACATATTTATATGGAAAATAAAATGTATATCTTGAATTTTCTGGGATTAGTCTCTGAAGACCTGTTTATTCTGAATGAATTTTGTGTAACTGGTAAACTGTGAGAGATAGACAAAAACTTACTTCACAAAATATGTGGATCACATCACAATTTATGCTAATGTTTATCTCGATTAGCATGAAGTAGATAGAACAATAAGCTTTTTAACAGTAACTTGTTACAGTGGTGTAGAGAAATTCATGTGAATGGAACACATCACATTTTTTATATAAATCTGGGAAGAGATGTTAAAGCTTGCACCTGTCAAAGTATTTCTAGCCAAACACATTGTCCGGATGTGAGCTAGCTTAGAAATTTTACATGGATAATAAATATGAATTTAGAAAGCCAAAAATTGCTTGCACTAGACAAAGTGAGAATGTGTAAGCTGAGTTTAACTGTGACAGGTGCTGGAAATTGTGCACCTGTATATTGAGGACGTGCTTGAGCCTGGAAGTGGTGACACAGAACTTTGTCAAGAAGCCCTACCCTCTCTCATAGAGTACTGCGTCCACTTGAGTGTTCTGTAAGTAATCCTTATCTTGTTACTATAGTATTATACCCAAAAATTCAATACACAGATTTCACCACCTGAATCAAAAAAAACATTTTTAGAAAAATGCCTGTCTGTGGATGTGTGGAAAACAAAAAGTCTGTTAAATACCGAACTTAGTATTTGAGTTTATTATCTCTCAAGGATGTGACGAAAATCACCCCACCACAAACTACCTTTTACATGGAAAATGTTTTGAAAATGTCGTTTTTCTGAAAAATTGCTGTAACAATTGTTATTAAAATACCATATATTACAGATATTTACATGACAAATAAAATGTGTATTTTGAATTTTCTGGGAATAGCCTCCAAAGACCTGTTTATTCTGATGAATTTTACAGAATTTTGCATAACTGGTAAACCATAAGAGATAGACAAAAACTTACATAATAAAAAAAAATGTAGAGCTTGTTAAAAACACAATTTATGTCATATACATTTTTTTTTGTGAAGTTAACCATTTTTGAGATATTCCTTCTTATTGCTTTCAGTTTTAAAACAGTTTTCTCATAGTCAACTGCTGTTCATACAAACAAAGGAACTTCAGTCACATAGCAACCAGCTTTTGATTATCATTTTAACCTATGGTACTCCCTTATTTCCCTTCTACTTGCAAGGAAGCAAGTAGTAAGACTATTTCTGTTATTGTTTAACTTGATTAGCATGAAGTAAATAGAAGAATAAGCTTTTTAAGAACAATTTATTGCTGAGATGAGAATGGAACATATCAGATTTTTTTCCAATTAGAATGCCTACAAACCTAAGTCTGTTAACAGTTAACTTTACGGAGTGAAGTAAAATGCTGTATACATCATGGTAGTGTTTACCACTTTCTCTAGGCTATGAAATTTGAAGCTTGCATGCTACTTGGAAAGCATATATCATAAATGGAAGATAACCCCCAGTTCTGAGTAGTACTATTTAGGAAAAATTATTTATAAAGGAACAAGCCAAAAAAAGGGTAGTTTACATGTGAAGGGGAATACTTTAAATTTATTTATTTTAAAAGAATAGAAACTGCAAAATAAAGTATATATAATGTGAGAGGTATATGGTATAGTGGGTGCAGTCATGTGGGGACACTGTTGTCATGTCCAGGGTATGCTGTATAGTGTTGTATTGTTTAGGGAGGTATTGTTTGGCAAGGTGTGGGAAGCTTGTGTACATGAGACATCTCAGACGTGCTACTTGGAGTCGCTAGAGCCGTGGATTCTCAGTGACCATCTGTCATTTCTTCCTCCATCAATAACTCAGCAGTTTGTGAATCATTACAAAGACTCAGGAGCTCTGGAAGCTCTGGAAGCCTGCATTGTTCATCTGGATGTGTCCTCACTCGACATAGACCAGGTGATGAGACTGTGCAGGTCCAATGGACTCTTCGATGCCATGATCCACATTTACAACAGCGGTCTCAAGGACTACATCACGCCATTAGAAGACTTGTTGCCAATTTTACAAGCTGCTCTAGCTACAGGTGAGTTTCTATATGTTCCATTAAATAATACAGTTAATACATCTGAGTTGGTATTCTGTGTCCTACGACTTGTTTATCCAGACATGCCATCAGGTCTCTCAGTCACATGCCTGGACGTCAAATAACAATTAGCAAAATAAACACAAAACATACCTCACACCCCAATACAAGGGAGTTTCTTGAACATAGCCTAATATCAGTTGTGTTGTGAAGACACATGACCATGCTTCGTCACTGAACAATATTAATTGTGTTCCATCATTAACATTCCTCAAAATGCAGGTACAGAAGTTTACCAGACTCTGGTGTTCAAGTGGTAGCAATTCCTGGACAACACTAACCTTGTATGGTTTAAGTTTTAAAAGTTTTGTTGCTTTCCATGCTGAAGCTTTCGAAATGTCAGTTTTTACTGCAAGGTGATTAAGAGATTTTCAAGGTGACAATTGCAACCTTTCTCCGATTTCGTTTAATTTCTGCTCCGTGAGCACATGCCTGTTTAACTTTCTTTTCCTAACACAGATTGATCCTGTCTTCCTCAATTTATTTAGAACAAATGAACAGCCTCTCTACTTGGAACATGCATGCCAGGAAATTTAGTTTCAAATTGTGTTACAGCTTCCCTACAAGATAACATAAGCACATACGTATCATGGTAAGGAAAACTAAACACTTGTTATTCACATGTGAACTGGACTAGAACAGAAGTAAGAGGGACGATGTGCACGCAGTGAAGGTCAAGTTGTATAACAAACATCCTAAGTAATCACAGCATTGTTGGCCTCCTGTCTACATTCTTGGAATGACAACCCAAATGATGGTAAAATATCTGTAATGTTTTATCATTACATAAAAATGTTCTCATACTGATAACACTGTAAGCATTTGCTCTACTAATATTTATTTTACATGTACCCCAATATGGTCTAAGGGGGTTGTCAAAGTTGCAGGCTCAAACCCGGTGGAGAGCAATGGATTTTTTTTCAGCTTAAAAATGTTTAGTATGACTTTCTTCAGAAGGGAAGTAAAGCCATTGTCCTGTGTCATAAATTTACAGCACTTAAAAGAACCTGAAGCCCGATGAAGAGGTTCCAAGCAAAATTAAGTTCTGTCTTGCCCAGTATAGAATGGGCTGCTAAAAACCACAGCGTCCATAAATAAAACTGAGTTTCCAATTCTTTTACATTGACACATGTTTGTGAACTATTGCAGTGTAATGTTTATAATATGACTAATGCAGTATTGCATATTATATCACATTATAAGGTTAATATTTGTAATAATAATGATGAAATTCGTAATGGTAATGATGACTGGTGATTATATTGATATGCTGCTGATAATGGTAATGAAGCACAAGTAACATTCTATTAGATTTGTTACAGAGCTCTGTATGGAACATTGTGCAAGAACATAGGAAATAAGAGTAAAAACACAGCACCGAAATAAGTAACTTACTTTGGACATGTTTCAGAGATTTACTGATGAACTCGTGGTAGTGGCCTGTAGATGAGTCCATTTGCTTGTGACTTTGTTTTTTTTTTCTTTTTTAGAATTAATAGATGTTCCAATTGGATTAGCATCTTCTCCATGTATGCAATGTATTTTTTTTTTGTGGTAATGTTTAATGCCCGCTTTTACTGCTCTGGCACCGCAGGTGAAGATAGAGCACTGGAGGAATGAGATGGTGTGGGAAACCGGAGAACCTGGAGAAAACCTGCCCCTGCGCCGCTTTGTCCACCACAAATCTCACTTACAGTTCTTGGGATCGAACCCGGGCCGTTTAGGTGAGAGGCGAGTGGTCTAACCACTCGGCCATGGCGCGGCCACAGGTGGTTGTCTCTGTCCCTGTTGGTGGCTTGATGAACCTCTGAATCAGTAGATCACCTGGCAAGATTTCAAAATTGAAAATGCGGTTCTTGTTTTTCCAAATATATATGTTTTCCTAAACTTTTAATTCTGTCTTCCTTGTGATGCTTTTGAGGATTTTTGGGCTTCTATTGATGGTGTGTTTCTCCTTCCAAAAATGCCAAGCTACTTCAGATTTGTTTTCTTGTTTGAGTTTAATATTTCTGTGCTGTTCTTTTGCCCTTGTTTTTATATTTCTTTTTGTTTGGCCGATGTAGATTTTTTCACAGTCATATTATTTCAAAGAAATTTTGTATCTTACTATATTTACATCTATTTATGTAAATATTGGAACTAGTTCTGGTGTGATGGAACGTAGATTGTATTTATTTTTCTTAGCAAATAAGAGGCATAAATTACATCTAATTTACATTCTTATTACTAAATAACTTCCATTACACTATTAGGTGTTAACTCCACAAGATTGGAGATCATCATAGAAATGAAACTGAGTTCTATTTATGGACACTCTTTAACTGCTGTGGTTCTTAGCATCCTGTTCTATACTGGGCATGAAAGACCAATTAATTTTGTTCAGAGGGCTCTCTATCAGGCTTGAGGTTCTGCGACTCTGAACCAATGGTTTTACTTCCCTTCTGAAGGAAGCCACGCTAAGGATTTTTACACCCAAACAAATCCATTGTCCTCCACCAGGTTTGAACCTGCGACCTCAGATATATGAAGTTAGCATGGTAACCATTACACCACAGAGGATGACAAGATCATCATTAAACCACACTTGAATTAAAGCTAATATCAAACGTTCTTTTGTGGAGTACTCAAATTTTTCTGGTCTGTTTTTGCAAATAGTCCAAAACTTTTCTGTGGTTTAATGTGAGGCAAATTCCCTGGCCATTCAGGCACACAAATATTGTTATCTTTGAAGAACGTCTTCACTTTCTTAGAAGTGTGATAGGGAGCTAAATCTTGAAAAATTGTGTTACCTTCCAGAAGCCTTCTCTGGAGTTGTTGAACAATTCTCACCAGTACTGTGGTACGCTGCTCAGACTTCAGCCTAGTCCTTCATAGTCTGCTGGAGGTTCAGTAGTTGCTCACTGATCGTACTGAACCCTAGAAATTCTTTAAAGATAACAATATTGGTATGCTTGAATGGCCAGGGAATTGGTGTTACAGAAAATTTGTGGGCTATTTGCAGAACGAGACTTGCAGTATTTGACTGTTTAAGAAAAGAACTTTTGATATTAGCTTTAATTGAAGTGTGTTTTCATGATCTCAAAAATGTATGTTCCAATCTTGTGGGATCAATACCTAATCATGTAATGAAACTTATAAAAAAGAAAGGAGCACATATTAAGTGTTAAGAAATATAAATTATAAGTAATTTATGGTTAAATTCATGAAATATTTGTGTTCCCACATGACTTTGGTTTTGCTCAGAACACAGTACCCAGAGTATATCTATTCTCCAAATACTTGCAGGCATCTTCAGTAGTGTTTGGTGGTAACAACTAACAATTTATTAACAAATGCTGCTGTAATACTTTGTATAATAACAGCTTTCATTATTGAAAGTAAGGTTTGTTGATAAAATATTACACAATTAAAAGCCTTCACTGAACTTTGTTTTAATTACACATGAGTGATTTAAAGTTTATTGCATAATAATGTGCATCATTCTCCTAAAGTTATTAAATACAAATGTAGCCCAGCCAAACATACCCCAGAATTGCCTGAGTGATGTACTTTGCAGGGAAACAGCTGAGCGACACCCACATCGCTCTGGGCAACAAGCTACTTGTATACATCAGCTGCTGTCTTGCTGGCAGAGTATACCCTTTGTCAGGCAACATCGCAGAGGAGGAGGTGCAGAGAGTGAAACACGAGGTGTTCAAATGTATCACTTGCTTACACAGCAAGAACGCTCCTGATACAGAACAGTCTTATCCTTACTTGAGGTAACATTCATTTCTTTCACTTGCTCTACACATACTATGTACATAGTGTATAGAGAAGGTATTGTATTATACCCAAAAATTCAATACCGATATTTCACCAGAAATATTTTTTTGAGACCCCCTGAATCCAAAAAAAGCATTGTTAGAAAAATGTCTGTGTGCCAGCATCAAAAACGAAAGCACCATTAAATACCAAAATCCCCCCACACCAAACTACCCTTTACATGGAACATTTTTTGAAAATTTTCTCAAAAATGGCTCTAACGATTTTGATTAAAGCACCTTATGTTTAAGATATTTTTATTACTCATGAAATGTATATCTTGAATTCTTTTGGAATCGTCTCTGAAGACCTCTTCATTCTGGATGACTTGTATATAACCGTAAGAGATATACAAAAACTTACTACATAAAAAATATAGATCTCCTTAAAACACACAATTTATGTCATATACATTTGGTTTTTGTAGAGTTAACCGTTTTTGAGATATTGCAGATTATTAGTTTCAATTTTAGCCAGTTAAACTTTTCTTGAATGGGAGGACTTTTTTCCCATTTCTTGTTTGTTTACTCCTGGAAAGCAAATACATTGGAATTTCAATTGTTTCACATAGTAACCAGCTTTTTAAGGACTTCGCTATTGCCTGTGTATTTTCTTATTCCCCTTCTACTTACAAAGAGCCAGTAATAAGACTAATTCTGTTTTTGTTATTTTGATTATCATGATATAGATAGAAGAATAAACCTTTTAACAACAATTTGTTACAGAGATGTGGAGAAAACACGTCAGAATTTTTTACATGTAAACATTCTCATGGACATGTAGTTTTGGTTTTTGTAATGCAATTACTTTGTGAGTTATTTACTATTAATAAGAGCAGGTGAGGTGTGAGAAGAAATCAATCAGGAATACAGTTATTAGTCCTGAACATATTCCCTATCTCATCACATAGTCCTTCAAACTCTTAGGCAATAATCCTTTGTGTTAGTCCAGCCAGCAGCCAACCTTACAGCAAGTAAGCATTACAAACATATGGGAAGAAAAAAATCACATTTTTATCTTCCCCATGCTTGATGGTCAACTTCAAATTTTGATACAGAGATTTTTCTAAATGGAAATGTGCAAGATATTCAGTGAAAAAAATGCACATCATAAAAGCTGATACAATATAGTGAATTTTGATTTTCCACCTCATAGTTTTACCCAAGGTTGTGGGTTCAAACCCGGTGGAGGATGATAGATTTTTTTTCAGGCACAAAAATCCTCAGCATGGCTTCCTTCGCTGGTTCTGTGTCTTAGAGAACCTCAAGCCTGATAAAGAGGCCTATGAGCCCAGTATAGAATGGGACGCTGAGAACCACAGCAGTTAAATAAAACTACATTTCTCCATACAGTACACTTTGGAAGTAAGTAAGTGCACAATCACTGTGCCACAGTTGAAGATGAAGTGAACAGGCCTCAAGACTATTCATGTAAAATTATCTTTTAATGTTAGCAATTTTAACTCAAAACAATGTTTAGTATTTTCACCATACTTTTGGTTTTCAGAATTAGTAATTTGTAAAAATACACTTCTTTGGATAGGTAGTCGGACAAAAAAATTGAAGGCCAGAGCCAGGATTTGAACCAATGATCTCTAACCGGTTGATCTAAGCTCTGACTCTATCTAACCAATTTATGCTAAACAGATGGCTTGTGTGGGGAAGGTTCCATTCACATAACTTTCTCTGTAGCCAATTATTGCTGAAAATGTTATTCTTCTATCTACTTCATGCTAATCGATTCTTAGTTACTTCCTTCTTATAAGTAGAAGGTAAATAGGGAAAACACTAGGATAAAGCGATAGTTAAGTGTTTTAAAAGCTGGTGCACATGTGATTCAAATCTGTTTCTATGCATGACCAGGAGTTTACAAATTTCCATGTTTTAAAACTGAAACCAATAACAAGGAATATCTCAGAAATGATCAACCCCATGAAGACCTAAATTGTGTGTTTTAACAAGATCTACATTTTTGTCTCTCTCTCATGCTTTACCAGTTATGCAAAATTCAACAAAATATATTGAATATAAAGTATTCCCAGAAAACTCAAGATATACATGTTATTTGTCATGAAAATATCTTTAACATACAATATTTTAATCAAAATCGTTAGAGCTATTTTTTAGAAAATCAAAATTTTCGAAAATTTTTCCATGTAAAGTGTAGTTTGGAGTGGGGGGATTTTTCTCCAAATCTTTCTGTTGCATCTTTGTAAGACACTTAACGTATATACCAAGTTTAGTATTTTACCAACTTTTCATTTTTGAGTTATTGGGTTCATAGACCTTGTTCTAAAAATGTTTTTTTTTTATTCTGGTGAAATGTGGGTATTGAATTTTTTGAGTGTAACACACTATGTACATAGCACATACATTTAATGTTTGTTTGTTTGTTTGAACAGGACATTTCTGCACTTTGACACACGTGAGTTTCTGAATGTGTTGGCGTTAGCATTTGAGGAACCAGAGTTTACTTCAGAACTTGGTCTGCGCCAGGTGCAGAGACTGGTTGATATCCTGCTTCTGGTCATGGTACAGCAAGGTGATAGCTTTACAGTAAGTAACTCATCATGCAGTATAATTGTATGCTTGAAAGATTAACAAATACTTCATTATCATCTTATTTATTGCAAACTAGCTTCCCACGGAAGGTGTCCCTAATGAAAAAACTCAGACAAAATTTTCCGTTTACAGTATGACCATGCAATGATGTAAAATTACAATTAAATAATTTGACAATACTTTATTGTAATGTTCAATTTTCCTTCTGGAGAGAAAACAATAGTTTGCCGACTCTCGAGCATGCAATGTACAACATGTGAAAAACACACTTCTAACAATTGACTGTGAGATTTATTGTCATTCTAAATGTAAGGTGCGCTTAAATTCAAAAAGAAAGTCGGGTGACATTAGTGGTATAAGTATATCCTCGCCTTTGAACTTTCCTATGTTATAGTAGCTTAAATAAAATTTTTCATAATTTTTTTAACAGTGAATTTTGTTCTGCTGCATAATTCCGGCTGATTGAGATTGCGTAGCATAATTATCACAGAGCCAACCTTGAGCTGTAAATTGTGTGGCAGGAATCCTGGCATATCCAATGAATTTAAGAATTCAGTTAGATAATTGACGACTTCATTTGGATTGGTAATGGTATTGATCGACTTAAATCAATACATTTGCCCATCAATTTTATCCTGAATTTTTACATTTAAATTATCTACATTCTTATTAGTTGCTGCTAAAATGGCTCGTTCGCTGAACCAAATATAGTTTTTGTAATTTGCACCAATGTTTGGAAACACCTTCGATATTAATTCTTCCTTTGACGTTGTGAAGTGACAAAAATTTGGTGGAGATGAAATGAAGCTAGTATAAGTATCAACAGGAATTTTCCCATTGCCAATGTCTAATAATGCCATTGCATCTGAAAAGCGCAATGTAGCATATATAGTTGTATTGCAAAAAGGACGAAGTCAGCACACTCATTAGGTATTGTAGAAAGGATGACATATGCAGTTAGCAGCATGGGTAAGGAAGATTGTCATTGGCATAATAATAGTGTGGCGGGTAACGCTGGCATACGTAATGAATTACATTAAGGAGAAAATAATATTCATGCTTCTTCCCATCTCTTTTTTTCCTTTACTCCTAATATTTTCCATCTCTTTCTTTATTTTCTTCTATGTCAAAACAGCCATTTCTAAGGCTAACAATGACATAACTAAAGAGCAAGTAGATCTGGGTGGGCAAGTGATAAGTTTTTATTTGATGATAGCTTTGCGTATTAACCTACCATTTAACCCAAAATATTACTTGATCAAATGTATTAAGAGCACCGCAATTGCAGTGTGATGGTGACGCAGGTATCTTCATGTTCTTTAGCTAGCTCATGTACCACATAACCTCAAATAACCAACTTCTGCAATAGGAAGTTAACCTAAAATGGTTTATTATCTGGGTCCGGTCAAGAAGGATTATTGGTTATGTGCATAGTTTTTAAAGAATTACAACAAAAATATATTTGTTTCTTATTTTTCCGGGTGCATTCCCTTAGCATTGAATGGGGAAGAAAAATTGAGCAGTACTAGGGCCATCTGGTGGCAAATAAATAAGTACTTAATCTAGGTGTCTGTTGCCAGGAAAGCTGCTTCGCTTCTTTATTTTAAACGATAGGAGTAAGGAAAGGACAGTTAACACACAAAAATGTATTTGAATTTCACTACTGCATTGCATCATTGTCTTGATAAACTGGTTCGTTACCTTAGTGTTGAATTCGGAGGGAAAATAGAGCAGTACTACAGCCATTTAGCAACAAATAACCGTAGTACCACTGCCATCTGGTGGCTACTAACTGAAATGCATTCCCTTGGCACTTATTATTCATATTATGAGATTTTAAAATCTTTCCTGTACTATTTTTAAACAATTTCTTTTCCACAAACCTTGTCGTGACAACGATCACAACAAAAAAAGAATTGTTCAATTTGGTGCAGTCGTTCGGAAGTGATATGCATACATACATTTCAGAGATTCATTTTATATATGTTTAATATACAGCATTTTAGTCAAAATCGTTATAGCCATTTTTGAAAAAGTCAAAATTTTCGAAATTTTTCCATGTAAAGAGGGTAGTTTGAGGTGGGGGGATTTTTCTCAAAATCTTTGTGTTGCATCCTTGGAAGATACCAAAAGTTAAATACCAGACTTAGTATTTCAGTTGAGTATTCTTCAAGGGCGCGATATGAAGATTCTCAAGAAAATATCCCCACCCCAAATTACCCTGTACATGAAAACTTTTTCAAACATTTTAATTTTCTCAAAGTGATTAGCAATTTTGATGAAAAACTATAATATGTTTGATATTTTCATTACAACTATAATATAGAAACATCTTTGTTCTGCATGAGCTTTGCACAGAAAATTTGTTGAAACACAATATTTATATAATACATGATTCCCTTGTTATTAGTCTCAGTTTTGAACTACCCAACTTTTCTCAAACGGAACTTCAATTGATTCAGATAGCAACATTTTTTTAAAACATGTGACTATCACTTTATCCTAGTGTATTCCCTTCTACTTACAAGGAAGCAAGTAATAAAACAATATCTGTTAATGTTTATCTCGATTAGCATGAAGTAGATAGAAGACTAAGCATTTTAACAATAATATGTATATGGAACAGCTAGAGAAAGTTATATGAACGTAACACATCAGACTTGTTTATTCATTGGATGCATAATATTTTACATGGGTTACGTTGTTACATAGTTTTCATATATGCATTTTAAAATTTCTCTCCAGAAATGAAGCTGCGCATTGTGTTTTGGAAAATAACAATGTTGCACTATCAAGACACTTTGAAAGACTTACTGGCAAAATAATTAATTGGCATGAGATTAACAGTAATAAAGAACCTATTTATTATTTAAAAAACACTACAATTTTACAATATAAAATGGCTATAAATATCCTAATTTTATTGCTGAAGGTCACTGCAATACAAAATTATAAAGGTCATCTAATATACAAAACCGTTTAATTAATCATCTTTGTTACATATGTTAAACTATCATTATGTTTGTGTAAATATCATGTGACTATTAATTTTTTAATCACATTTCTAATATATTTTGGTTATACTAGTTAATCGTTAATTGCATGAATTACTTTGGTACATGTGCCGTTCTTCCTGTAAGTTATATCCCTTTCACAGGCACCACAACCGAAGCGAGTTGCTGTGCTATGAGGCTATCCATTCAAAGCTGCAGCCAAATGTACCTGTGGTAAAGGATGGGGAGGCCCCAGTAAAATAAATGGTGTCTTACAGTTGCATGGAGTTTGCATACTTCAATGTTTTATTACCTTCTTGGAACGTTCTGAACACAAGCTATGAAATATTATCATTTACTTCAGTGTTTTATTACCTTCTTGGAACGTTCTGAACACAAGCTATGAAATATTATCATTTACTGCTAATTTTTCTGCCACAACAATGTGACTGCGTGATAGTGATAGTCTCTCTTCGTTTCAAGAAAAACTGGTATGTTACCTTAACATTGAATGGGGAGGAAAAATAGAGCAGTACTACGATCATTAGCAACAAATAACCATGGTCCCACTGCCATCTGGTGGCTACTAACTGAAACACATTCCCATGGCACTGTTTTTATTCATGTTATTAGATTTTAAAAACTTTTCCGTACTATTTTTAAACATTTTCTTTTCCACAAACCCTGGCGTGACAGTAACAAACACAACAACAAAAAAAGAATTGTTCAATTTGGAGCAGTCGTTCAGAAGTGATGTGCATACATACATTTTGGTGATTAATTTTCATATATATAGATTGATAAAAAGGGTGAGTAAATTATATGGTAACCGCTGTCATGGCACGAGTTGTTGGTAAAAGCACACTGGAGCCATTACCTTAAATAAATACTGAAAACATTGAGCATCTGCTCCCAAACAGTTAAAGAGAAACTTAGTGATAACATGACAAGGTTTCCTGCTGGTAAACTTAGATATCTTAAGTTAGGTATTTTAGTGCCATCATTTCTGATTTCAACTCTTGATTGAGCACTTGCTCACTGTTGCAACAAGCAATAGCTCATGCTGGCACAAGTAACGTCAGTACAATATATGGTAACCGCTGTCATGGCGCGAGTTGTTGGTAAAAGCACACTGGAGTCATTACCTTAAATAAATACTGAAAACATTGAGCATCTGCTCCCAAACAGTTAAAGAGAAACTTAGTGATAACATGACAAGGTTTCCTGCTGGTAAACTTAGATATCTTAAATGTAAAAAGAAGCTAGTAACAGTGAAGAATAACACAAATATTAATATAAAAATAATAGTTGCAACCAATCTTCACTTATCTTTTGGAATCCTTGCCTGGACTAGTTTCGCAACGATTTCATTGCATTATCAACATATCCTTTTGGTCTCTTTTTTGATGTTGTTTATTTACACTGTTATGGTTACTGCTACTAGGTGGATTGTGTACTAATGCATTGCTAACTACTGGAATCAAAACAAATTTGGCAAGAGTGTCAATTGGAGGTATATCAAAATTCATTGCATGATTTCTATACTTTAATATAAATATTTTCTCCCAAACCATTAAATCTATGGGCCCATTTAAGTGTTTTAATAATTTAACATCTGGATTTATTTCATGATTAAATTTCCAAAAATGTTCTGCTACAGCTGATTTATCAATTTGTTTGTATTTAATATTCCTAAAGTGTTCTTTTACTCTGGTTTCCAAATGACGTTTAGTCTTACCAATATAAACAAGGTCACAATTTAAACAGTTCAATTGATAAATGCCAGATTTTTTATTTTTTGAAATTTCATCCTTTTTAGAAAAGCCTAACAAATTTTTATACTATATTTATTTTGAGGAACCAATATTATGCCATGCTCTTTGAAAATATTTGTGAATTTTTTATTTGCCCAAGGGTGATAAGTAAATTTTTTAAAAATGTAATTATCTTTTATTTTCTTAAGCGTAGAAATATCTTTAATAGCTTTTTGATATTTAAACTTCTCAATTTTTTTATTTATAAAATCAGTATTAAAACCATTAATTAAAGCAGTGTTAATAATGTGTTTATATTCTTTATAGAATTCATCTTTATTAAGGGGTAAATTAATTAACCTATAAATTAAACTATTAAAAACAGCAAATTTATGTGAAAAAGGGTTAAAGCCATTATTTTTTATATAATTATCAGTGTGGGTTTGCTTTCTGTATATTCCAAAATTCAATTTATTGTCTTTTTTTATTATTTTTAAATCCAGGAAAGGGAGATAACGATCACTTTCAGTTTCTAATGTGAATTTTATAGTCTTATCTTGTAAATTTAAAAGTTTTAAAGCATCATTTACATGTTTATCAGGAACAATAGCAAATATATCATCTACATATCTATACCAAGTTTTAAAAATTAGAGAGAATGCTTTAGTGACCTGTATTTCAGAATAGCTCATGAAAAGATCAGCAAGAAAAGGTGAAAGTGGACTACCCATTGCTAAACCAGAAGTTTGTTGATAGAATTTGTCATTAAAGCTGAAAAAATATAGTGATATTGGTGAGAACAGCTCTACTGAAATATGATAAGATTCTGTATTTAGACAACAAACACTCTGTTGCAAAATATTTTACCAAAATTAATAATTTGAATTTGTGAGGTGTTTGAGTGATAAGAGATGTGGATAGTGTATGCTATTTCGACAACACATTGTGGGTGAGGGCACCAGTTTAGTTTGACGATGTGTTACTAATACACATTTTACCTAATTTGGATTGGCGTGTAGATATATGGGCAACCAACGTTGTCAGGCCTCTAAATTTATTTTACTCTCAAAAGCCAATTTTTGTTCCAATGTGAATGGTCAGTTTCTCAGCTAATTTTTGGTGCAAAATAAAGTGTACAAAATCTGCTGCATACCTCTGCAACCTTGGTGGTAATGTTTACAATTTCCCCCAGGTTTTGCCACAACCCGGGAAGTTTGAAACTAAGTTTTCCCCCGTATGTATTTGTGCAAGACGCCCACTAGTTGTGAACATTAATGTTTTGGAAAAAAACATTGTCTTGTATTCAGATAAATATGGTACTTATCTTCATAATCATCGGCTTCCTGCAATGCTCGCGTGATGATTGTGTATGTCACATTCACGTTATCCGTTGTGATGTTCATATCACATTGTTGCTGCCATTTAGAATTTGTACAAAATGGTTTAGACTGCAATATGAAGAAAAGGGTTCATTACACAAATTATTGTCTATTAACATCCAATGTTTCTTTCTGTGTGGCAAGTTTGTGATATTTTATAAGTAGAAAAACAAAACTAATAACATATACTGTATTTATCCGAATACAAGATGACCCCCATTTGTTACAACTTAATTTTGGAATTTAACATATCAGCTATATAAAAAGATATATCTTAATGTTTAAATGAAATTTGAAGGTTTGCCATACATTTGGAATAAACCAAAGGACACTTAAGCTGATTATGTCCCTCCTCCCCCTTCTCCTCCTCCCCCTTCTCCTCCTCCTCCTTCGCCTCACTATTATTATTATTGTTATTATTATTCATTTGCATATGAATTGGTGTTTTGAGCGTTGATGGACAGAGTCATATGGAAATGTATGCTATGATGATGGTGATGGTAGGGTTAGCATAACTGATGAATATGATTTTCTGTTTAAACAATATACTTAATATAATACAAATGGTTTTGCCTAATTTGAATTTGTTTGGAGCAGGAGAGACGAAGAAGGATAAGGATGATGATGATAGAGCATGGTAGTGTAAGTGTAACAATGATGACGAATATGGTTTTTTTTTTTGTTTAGACTCGTACTTAATATATACTTTTTGTACTTATTTTGAATTTGTGCAGGCAGGAGAGAGATGGAGAAGGAAAATGCCTGTTTGGTGGCAATTTAGCTGTAATTAGGATTATGGTTACGATTTTCTATTAAGACTATAATATATTGTAAAATGTTTTATCTAATTTGAATTTTCGTGGGCAGCACAGAGAGGAAAATGAAACACACAACTAGTCTCTTTCTTTCCAATGCAACATTGTGACAAAGCAATGTATAGGCCTGTTAACAGCACAAAATGAAACACAGATTCGCAGTAACCTTGCAGAGACTGCTGTACCTCCCAGTTGTGAAAGAGAGATTCTCTTGTATTCGGATAAGTACAGTAAAACTGATAAGTGAGTATGGATAGCAGCAACAGTTGGTCATATGATGAAGTTGTGCCCAAATGACCTTATTGAGGTAACGCACCTTTAAGTGAGGCACACATTGATATTACTTCTTCTCTGTATTCACAAGAAAGCATCATTACAAATATTGCTGTTCATATTGCTTTTTCTTCCTTTATGGTATGCAAAGAAACACAAGGCTATTGGACAAGTGTAACCTATGTTTCAGCTTGTTTTATTATAATTTTCAATACATTTTAATGATCTTTCACCTATATTTATACAATTCAACAATTTCACTCTCTCCCATGAAATTTGTATCCTATGCTTACCTGACAAATAAGTGTAGAAATATGTAGCAATGTGTGAATTTGGTTAGCACAGTGGCATTGTTTCAGCCTAGTCAAATTGGATCGCTGTTCACATTTCTGGCACGACAGTTGGCAAAGCCTTGGTGCAGTCTGCATGTAGAACGTCAGCTGTTTGAGCAAGTGGTAGAGTTCCTTACAGCTGACAACACTTGTGGTACAATGGGTCACCATGAGGAGCGCCAGCAAGCACTTCTAGAGCTGATGCGCGCAGGAGGTCTGGCTCATTACGATCAGGAGAAGTTGCTCAACTTAGCAGACAAAGCTTCATTGTAAGTATCTGGCCTACATAACTTATTTACACAGGGTTTGCTACACTCACTTTTATACCTCTAGAATTTCATGTGTACATCACCCAAAATACTTTGTTTGTTTTCTTATAAGTAGAAGGGAATACACTACGCTAAAGTGTTAAGTCAAATATTTTAAAAGCTCTCACTATGTGATGCAATTGAAATCCCCTTCTCTTTTCTTAACTAGGATGAAAAAATAAAGACTTATTAATATAAAAATAATAGTTGCAACAAATCTTCACTTATCTTTTGGAATCCTTGCTTGGACTAGTTTCGCAATGATTTCATTGCATTATCAACATATCCTTTTGGTCTCTTTTTGATGTTGATAATGCAATGAAATCATTGCGAAACTAGTCCAAGCAAGGATTCCAAAAGATAAGTGAAGATTTGTTGCAACTATTATTTTTATATTAATATTTTTGTTATTCTTCACTGTTAGTAGCTTCTTTTTACATTTATAAATAAAGACTTTCCCATTTGAGAAAAATTAAGTAACTATTGGAAATGTTAAAAAGTAATAAGAAGGAATATCTTTGAAATGGGTAGCATGTCTATGAGATACATTGTGTGCTTTAACAATATCTACTTTTGAAATGAATTAGCGAGTCGATTTTGTAACACTTTTATTATTGGAAAATAAGTATACAAAAAAGTTAAGAGCCACAAAATAGGAAAAGAATAAAAGAAGTCAGCTTACTCGCTCCAAACAAGATCTACAAGAAGTTTACATACCACCCTACAACTTTCTACAAATTCCACAGAATCTTCAAACAACACATCATTCTGGTGCCAATAAACAATTACTCCATAAAAAATATATTCTAAATTAAAAGATGACATTCCACAAGAAAACAAACCAGGAATATTCCAGTTCAGCTGCAACAACTGTGAAGAATTCTACATTGGCCAAACTAAAAGAAACATAAAAACAAGAGCAAAAGAACACCACAGAAATATTAAACAAAAACAAGAAGACAAATCTGCAGTAGCTTGGCATTTTTGAAAGAGAAACACACCATAAATACAAGTCCAAAAATACTAAAAAATATCACAAGGAAAACAGAATTAAAAGTTTGGGAGAACAACTAGATTTGGAAAAACAAGAACTGTGTTTTCAATTTTGAAATGCTGCCAAGTGAACTACAAACACAGAGGTTCATCAAACCACCACCAGGGACAATGGTAAGCAACACTGGCAGTCGATCTAAAGGAATTGACAATGGAAGCTTCTGAAACATGTCTTCCAATAATAACAGTAAGTAGTGTAGTGTCACAAAATCAAATCACTAATTGATAGAACACATCACTGTTATAAAGTCCACCTTGTATTAGTAAGATGTTCATTTTTGTAGTAAGTTTTTGTCTAGCTCAGTTAATGCAAAAATCATTAATAATTTCACAGGCTGAACCCAGAAAATTTAAAATATATATTTAATCTTTCATGAAAATGTCTTTAATACATGGGATTTTAATCAAAATTGTGAAGACATTTTTGGGAAAAATCAATATTTTAAAAAAGGTTTGAATTTGGGGGATTTTGCTGAAAATGTTTTGCCACATCTTTGGAAAACATTACTACCACTTAAGTACCAAGTTTAGTGTTTAAGAGACTTTTTGTTTTGAGTTCAGTCTCTCTTTAGAGCATACTCCAATAAAATCACTTGAGACTGAAGTGGACCAGGGTAGGTACAAACAAAACACAAAAGCTGCTGTCTGGTTTCTCTACCTCAGACAAAGAAAAGGAGGGAAATCCTGTATTAATCTTGGAAAGAGATCTTTTTCTCAATCCTCAGTCTGTTAACACCTCACTTTACAATAACACCCAAAAAGTGCTGTAGTAATGTTTACCTCTTGCCCACTGTAATATTTCAAACTTGCTTTTTACTATTCAAAAACACAACATTGTTTTGTATTCAAATAAATTTGGTAAATTAAAAAAAACGTGATGTGTTCCGTTTACACGACCTCTTCTGCAAAGATGATTCCTTTGTCAGATAAACAGCAGAAATTATTTCCTATAGGAGGGAAATAGGGGATTCACCAGGCTAAAGCAATGCTCAAATATTTTAAAAAGGCAGCTGCTAGGTGAAACATTTGAAATTTGGTTCGCTTTGCACAGCCAGGAGTAAAACAAAACAGAGATGAAATGAAAGATGACTCCTGTTTAAGAAACCAATAACAAGGAATGTCTTGGAAATGGTTAACTCTACAAAAAAACTGTAGATGACACAAATGGTATGTTTTAACAAGATGTATGTTTTTTGTGCAATAAGTTTTTGTCTACTGTTACCAGTTATACAAAATTCATCTGGAATGAAGAGGTCTTCAGAGACTATTACCAGAAAATTCAACATATACATTTTATTTGTCATGTAAATATCTTTAATATACAGTATTTTAATCAAAACCATTAAGCCATTTTTCAGAAAAACATAATTTTCAAAAAATATTTCATGTAATCTTTGAAAATCCTTGTGTCACATCCTTGGAAAATACTAAACTTAAATACCAAATTTTGCTTTAATGGTCTTTCCTTTTTTGATCTCTGCTGTCCACAGACAAACACATATACCTATTTGTAAAAAAAAAAAAAAAAATTGCGAGGGGGGGGGGGGAGCAGATTCAGGGAATCTCAAAACATATTTACAGTGAAGCCTCAACATGAAATTTTTGGGTGGAATACAATAGCTTGTGTGTAGAGAAAGTAATATTGTATTTGTGCTCTCAGTTACAGGGTGTGTGAGCTGCTGTATGAACAGAGAAGAGAATATGATAAAATACTCAACTGTTATCTTCGTGACCCTCTAAGAAGACCTCAAGTGTTTTCTTACCTTCGTAACATATTGCTCATATACACAAGCTCAACAGATCGCTCCAAAGTGCAAGTCCAGATCTTGGATAATATTCAGGTACAGTATTCTCAAAAATCTTATGTGTTGCATTCACATGACTTTCTCTACATATCTGCAACAAATTATTGTTAAAAACTTGATGATGATCAAGATAAACATTCACATGACTTTCTCTACATATCTGCAACAAATTATTGTTAAAAACTTGATGATGATCAAGATAAACATTAACATTACTTGCTTCAAATTAAATAACTCAGAAGTTTGAGACAAGTGAAGTTTTAATCAATGTGATAGTTGAAAATGAGTCGGAATAGTAACACTCACCTCACTTATATGTAATTATGTTCAAAACATATGTTTCAAGGGCAATTGCCCTCTTCTTCAGTTGAAGTCCGACTGATGGCTGGTATTTGTGCTCTGTGGTCTATTATGGTGGAGCCATCTGGTGTTCTCAGTAAACTTCAACTGAAGAAGAGATTTTAATAAAAATTCTTAGAGGCATTTTTGAGAAAACAAACATTTTCAAAATTTTTTTCATGTAAAGGGTAGTTGGTGGTAGGGGGATTTTCTTGAAAATCTTTGTTTCGCATCCTTGGAAGATACCAAACTTAAATATCAACTTTTGTATTTAACCACTTTTCGTCCTTATTTATTTATTTTTTTATTCAGGGGGTCCCAAAATGTATGTTTCCAGTAAAATGTCGGTATTGAATTGTTGGGTACAATACCATACACTATGTTCATAGTACGTGTAGAAAAGTAAAAATGTAGATTTCATCAAAGCACTTTACATTTTTGTTGTCGAGGTAACCGTTTTCAAAATATTGCTTGTTATTTGTTTCAGTTTTAAAATACTAATACAGGTAGTCACATTGTTCTGCTCCTGGCCAAGCAAAGAAGCGATTTGCAATGACAGCTTTTAAAACATTTGACTATCATTTTAGTATAGCAGCTTCCTTTAGTTGCCTTCTACTTATAAGGAGCTAAGTAATAAGAACATTCTGCTAATGTTTATTTCAATTAATATTGTGTAGAAAGAAGAATAATCTTTTGTAAGAAGTTTGTTTGTAGAGCAGCTAGAGAAAGTCATGTGAGTGTAACACATCAGATTTTTTTTTTTTTTTTACTTAAATTGTATTGTAATGAGATATACATGTTTTACTAACCTTTAGTCTTATCTTCTATGATGTGTAAGTTATACAAAACTACACAAATTCAAGATATACATAATTCATCATGTAAATGTCTTAAAATAAGTATTTTAATTAAATTTGTTGCAGCCATTTTTAAGAAAATGTGATGTTAGATTATTCTTACACAAGCATGTTCTTCTCTTTGCTACATACTAATCAAGATAAAACTAGTTTCTTGTAAGTAGAAGGGAAATACAGTAGACTGAAGTGATAGTCAAATCTTTCAAAAGTTGTTGCTATATTGTTGTCATTAATATTTGGCTCTTTAATAAAACAAAGTTTGAGAAAACTTTATACTTTAAAATTGAAACCAATCACACAAAATATCTCGGAAATGGCTAGCTCTACAAAAAAACTACTTATAAATTGTGTGTTTTAATGAGAAATACATTTTTTGTGTATTTCATACAGTTTACCAGTTATGCAAGTGTTCATTCAGAATGAACAGGATTTCCAAGGACTATTCTGAAGAAATTAATGACAGTTATTTTATTTACTTTGTAAATATCTTTAACAGTTTTAATCAAAACTGTTTAAGGGTTTTTTTTTAGAAATAGTTTGGGATCCCCCCCTTGAAGTTTGATATTTAGGCAACTTTTCGTTTTTGAGCTATGATATCCATGGACAGACATATAGATGGACATTTTGGATTCAGTAGGCCTCAAAACATGTATTTCTAATGAAATGCTGATTTTGAAGTTTTGGTTGAAATAGAATACCTTCTCTACCTACCATGCACATTGCATATACATGATAGTGCAAGTAAAAATAAAAACTAAAGAACAGCAAAGGGTAGTATAGAATGGGGGAATTTTTGATGAATGTCTTCTTCTGGCATCCATTTATTTCTTTTTCATTCATGGGAAGGAATAACGTCTCAGATTTGCTTATTTGCAGACGATTGTATAATGTATAGAAATATTAGTGATAAATGTGACACTATAGATTTAAACAAAATTCAACTCTGGGTGTAATATAATAAAATGTAAAACAATTATATTTTCAAGGGCAAGAATAGTAGAAAACGTAATATATAAATTAGATAGAAAATACCCAGGGTAAATAGTATTGGATTGGGGCACTGGGAAGGGTGAAAAGCAATGTACTTTGTAATGAGGATTGTAAAAGTCTCAAAATTCCCCATACACTTCTTTAGTTGCACCAATATTAGAATTAGTTCTGCATGCTGGGATCCGTATCATGTTGGGCACTCGAGAGAGAGTTCAAAAAAGAGACAGAGGAAAATCATACTAGCACTGCTACTTTGTGGGAAACACTAGGAAAATGTAACCACTTTTTAAAGCTTATAAGGGGCAATCTATATCCAAGTGATTATACTGTGGGAGAAATGATCACTCGAAAAAAATAAGAAATAGGGAAGGGAAAACTGACATAGATCAATTTTCCTTCGCAAGTAGAACAATTAACAAATAGAACAAAATACCTGCTGAGTTACTGGATACTTTGTCAAACTGTAAATAGTTTTAAAAAGAGACTGATTTATAGTTGCCATAGTAAACATAAATATTGCATTATCACTAGTATTATAAAACTTTTAATGTTGTACATTGACATGTCTGTCTAAAGGCTGGCAAAACCAGCTTCAGTATTTTAAACAAGGTATGTCTTCGTGATGATGCAGCAGAGTGGAGTGCGGAACACAACAGGATTTCTCTAAAAACAAAGTACATATAGCCAGTTAATTATCATTATAGACAGCTTTATGCCTTTAATTTGTTTAAAGGTATTTGGGCAGCTTATTCTCTGTTATATTCTCAAGCAAGCACAGTACACTGTATTTTTCTTTTTTAACCCCATTCCCGATAACCCAGCATTTTCATAAACTTGGGCACCCATCCCAGGTTTGTGGGACTCTACTGTGTTTGCTTTTCTGCTGTTTTCATGAGGAAGATTTCATGATGTTTTTAGGATGCTTAATGTTCCCTATGCCTATTTTTGTGAAGTGAGGGAAGAATATTGAAATTTCAATCATACATTTTTGTTTTCATACAACTTTATCTGATTAGGATTCATATATATTCAGGATTTAACAATGTTATTATTATATTTTATAATAAATTTGGTTTTACTGAGCAAATATATAAACTCAAACCAACATGTAAGTATTTGCACTTATGTACAAAATCACCGTCATTATTCTTAGAAAGGTGAGAAGTAGAAATTAAACCTCAACAGTTAAAAAATTTTGAAATCAGGAATTAAAAGAACATGTGATACAGATCATTTGTTATACTCCAGTTAACTTGAATGCTTTGAGAAGATGACAATTTGGGAATCACTGATGATACAGTCCCTTACAACAATGGCAGATGTAAATTCAGCTAATTCAACATATGTAAAGCCATTCATTGTATAAAGGGAAGTTCACAACTGAATTGGACCCTTGTTTCCTCACTGTGAGTCACGTGAATGCAGGTTGGCATGTGTGAGAAGCACTAAACACAGAAGCTGACTGTGGAGTATGTAAACACAGCACACGCATAATACAGGGTTGTTCAAAACACATTAGACCTTTAAATTTGTGTTTCATTTATGACAATGCACAATGAGCTACAGTTAGGGCGGTTTCACTAACACCAACAACTTTTCCTGCTATCCTAGTTTATATTTGTGTCTGTCAGGGGAACTTAAGAGCTTGTAAACCCTGTTAATATAAACAAGCGAGAAGCGCCATTTCCAGTTTTTCCTTATTTTAGCTGCTTTTGAAGATAAAACAGGATTAAAATGACACTTATCTGTTGTTTAAGTTATCAGCAAATAGAAACATCCACAAGAGAAAAACAACCCAAATGGCTATTGTGGAAAACTATATACTTTCATGTGGTGGAACAAAAACAAAGACTGCATCCATGGCCGAGTGGTCAGCAAGCTGACTTCTCACCCAGAGGTCCTGGGTTCGATGGGGAATTTTGCTTTTACCAGAATTATTCCCTATGCCCCACACACAGTCTGGAAGTATGAATGTGTTTAGTAAAATATAAAATTGATTAATGTAACGTAATCAGACGATCAAAGCCCCCGATATCACCATTCAAGTTAAAGGGGGTGTCACAAATTAAAACAGAAGAAAATATTGAATGGGATAATAAGTACTTTTTCTTGCAGCCAATGTAACAGGAATTGACACAATAGACATCAGTTTCTTTGTTGTAAATTGGAAGGCAACACTTCTTGTTGACTCAAAAAACAATTCATTGATTGCAGCTTATTCTTTAATAATTTATTTCCATCTTGAAACACATGCATGCTTGGGGGCTCTGTAGAAGCAGACAAAAATACTAACTTAAAAAAAATGTAGCTGCGGCACCGAGTATGTAAACACAAAACTTTTAGGTGAGAACGCAGAATGGTAGCCATTCAGCTAAGATAATGGTGTGTAAGATGGCACCAAGTCACAAACTTTGTATTGAAATAGTAATTGTTTCAGTATCTGAAGTTTACCAAGTGCTTTGTATTCCTCCCTTACCACATTATCATTGTTGTCCATAACTATTTCTCTTTTGCTTCGCTAACTACAATTTGAATTCATAAACGGTGGGAAATGACTGATAATGCTTTAACTGGGTTTGCAGGCCTCTGAAATCGTTACTTTGGTTGGTAAACAGCTATTTTACCAAATATGGATTAGCTTGAGTTAAGTAAAATTATCTTTGTTGGTGAAACTGACCTTTAATGTTTGATATGTATTGCATCAAATTATTCAGCTACCATGCTGTACATGCAGCAGGTTCAGACACAAGTTTGTTTAGTTCCCATACACTTGAGTATATCATGTGTCATTCAGTGTATATAAAACATGAGCTTTATTCTTACTTTCTCTACACGCATTATGTACATAGTGTATAGAGAAGGTATTGTATTGCACCCAATAACTCAATACCGAGATTTCACCATAAATACCTCTTTTATATGTGTCTGTGAACAGGATAACTCAAAAACAAAGTATCCATAAAACACCAAAGTTAGAACTTAAATTTAGTATCTACAAAGGATGCAACATGAAGATTTTGAGAAAAATCACCCCACCCCAAACTACCATTCACACACAAAAAAATTCAAGCATTTTGAATTTCTCAACAATGACTAATGATTTTGATTAAAGTACTGTATATTAAAGATATTTGGATGACAAATAAAATGTATATCTTGAATTTTTTGAAAACAGCCTTTGAAGTTCTCTTTATTCTAGATTATTCAAAATTGCTGAATTTTGCATAACTGGTAAACTGTAAGAAATAGACAAAAAGTAGATCTTGTTAAAACATACACTTTATATCATGTACATTTTTTTCATGGATTGACCATTTTTGAGATATTCCTTGTTATTGAGTTCAGTTCTAAAATGCTTAACCTTTTTAGTACAGGAAATTGTCAACTCCTGGCAATACATAGAGATAGATTTAAACCATATGGCAACCAGCTTTTAAAAGATATAGGTATCATTTTAGCCTAATGTATTCATTTATTTCTTTTGTACTTATAAGAAAGCAAGTAATAAGACAATTTCTGTTAATGTTTATGATGAAGTAGATAGAAGAATAAGCTTTGTAACAACAGAGATGTAGAGAAAGTCATGTTAATGGAACATATGAGATAATCACCATACTCTGATTTCTTTTTTCAGGAGCTGCTGGACATAGATTCAACAAAAACAGCACAGATATTAATGGTGCATGCACCTTCAATGATTCCAAAGATAGTAAATAAATTAGAAAGTGAACCCAAAGTGTTACTTCATTTCCTGCAAGGTCTCTTTGACTACAGGTAATGTCTCTAAGTGAAGTCTCTCTTGTAAGCATGCCTTTTAACACAGTGCGAAGAAGCTAAAAGCTTTAGATTATCACACTTTGTTTTGAGGTTTGTGAACAGGTGATAGTCACTGGGTGCTAGATCTGACGAATTCGGTAGATGTTCAAACAATTTAATTTGCACATTTTTCCCATTGCAATGACTGAACGATGGACCGGAGCATTGTCGTGATGAAACAAGATTTCTTTTTTTTGCCAAATGAGGTCTTTTTCTTTTCACCTCATCACTCAAATGTTGCAGTAAGCTTGCATAGTAGTCACCAACGATACTTTTACCCTTTTCCAAATAATGAATAAAAATAATTCCTTCTGCATTCCAGAAAGCACTTGCCGTAATCTTGTTAGCCGACAAATTGACTTTGCCTTTTTGACGCAATCCACTGTTTTGACTGTGGTTTGCTTGCTAGAGTGCAGTGATGTATCCAAGTTTCATCCATGGTAATAAACCGTCTCAAAAATTCACTGGGATTTTTACAGTAGAGCTCCACATTCTTAACAGAAAAGTTTTTCTTTGCAACTTTTGATCAGGTGTCAACAAACGTGGCACCCATCTTGCACAGACGTTGTGAAAGCCCAAAACATTACTTAAATATTACCTGCACGTTCTTTTGATGTGTTTACAGCCTCTGCAATCTCAAACAACTTTAATCTGCAGTCTTCCAGTACTAAACGATGAATTTTTTCAATGATCTCTGGAGTTGTCACTTCTACAGGGCGTCCAGAGCGAGGCTCTTCACTAGTGCTCGTACATCCCATTTTAAACTCTGCAACCCACCTTTTAATCATTGAATATGAAGGGGCAGAGTCTTTCAATGTACTGTACATTTCCTTTTTGATTTCTTTAGGCGTTAAGCCTTTCTAATGGAAGTATTTAATCACTGCTCGTTTTTCCAAATCCTCCATTTTCATGAAAACTCTAAAGTTGTCTTGTTTAAAATGCTGTGATTGGAAAACTAAACAAGCTATTGGCCTGTAACTATGGATACAAGCTAGCCTCCTAGTGGCACCATATCTGTGTGAGGCCTGGGACTTATCAGCCGACCCTTGTATATACAGAGTGTCCCAGAATTCGACCACACAAGGGACCAAGATAAAGTCTGAGATAGGGACCTGAGCTAAAAGTTCTAAATTCTTTGCTGCAGCATAAAATGTATTAAGGGTTAGCACAATGAACCCAGATTTCGGAGAGCATTATTTAGTGCTATGGTTTGCATGTGGGCATCAGGTTAAGATGTTGAGAGATTTGAAGCTTCAAGTCTCCATAGGTATCTTTATTTTTATGTTGCCTCCTTTGTTTATGAGCTATTCACATTTTGCTGCGTTACTCAATATGATGTATTAGTACTGACAAATAAATGTAATGTACGATTAGATTGTAGGTGCAATGGAAAATGTTTCGGTGAAAATTACTTAAGAAATTTGTAAAATAAAGTGTATCACATTGATGTGTTATGTACGCACACATCACAATTGTGACTTTTGCAGTTAAACAGGCGCTTGTTTGCTTGGACTGATACTATTAGTATCATGTGGCACCAAAGCTCAGAAGCTCATAGCTTCAATTATCAATCTGCACGATACCCATTTCTCACTGTTGAAACAATTTATTTGCCTATACATAATCCGAATACTTTTACAATGTTTAGCAATTCAGAGAAGTCACTTGTAGGCATTAGACAACATTTTCAAAGTTTCAAAGCACACATTACATAAACGTTTTCAACAAACCTAATTGTTTATTACATTAATTTATGCAGGTTCCTTGACAAACAATTAGCGCATTTAATATTGAACGCTATGTACATTCCATTCACAGTATTTTGGAAGTAATTTATACTGGAGAGTTTATCATCCTGGCTTAAAAAATGTATTCTAAGCACATTAGTGCTGATGAAATTGTGCACCTCTTTGAGAAAAGCAAGAACCTTTAGAAAGCAGTGTGAATTGAAAATCGTGGGATCCTATGACCAGGCTTTACCAAGTTGCCCACTAGTATGTGCTGTAGCTAACTACATGTGATCTGAATGAAAATGGGACAACGTTTCAATTTGTGGCCTGCTGTATGATCCAGAAGACATGCTGACCTAGAACATGTCTACAATCTTGTTTGTTAATGAAGCTGTCTATTGGAATTGTCCTGCAGGAGATTTTTAACATGCCAGTAAATATATTCACATGAGGCACATTAAAAGCCATTGGTCTTTGAACCCAGGATCAATAGGCCAACATCTAAGCAAGTTAGTAAGACTGTTCCCCATCTCGATGATCCCACGTGGTTGGTTGCCGGCTAGCATCATCATCTCAATCCTGGAAGGGAGTTAAGGTTCCGTGGTTTTCTCTTTTGGGTCTCAGGGTAAGGATAGAAGGCAACGGTAACTAGGTTGGTGAAGAAAACAAAGCACTTTTACGCAAATAATTCAAACATATTTATAAGTAAGCACACATGGAGTGGCTGAAATGTCCAAATCCCGACATTATTGCATACAAGCTCTGATTAACAACATGCAGATACCTCGCAAACATAACTCAAAGTCACGCTATATCAAAAGTGCATCTCCATAATGTCCATCTGCCTCTTATGGCGGCAAATTTGAGAGTCCTCAACATCCTGCCATGCCTGGAATAGAAACGACGCTAATCCCTTCAACGTGCTTCACTGAAGTGGTTGCTGTGGATCTATTGGCCAGCACATCAATATGTCACACACATGTGACCTGTGATTGGTACTCCATGACAACACGGCCGCTACCTTTCACTTTTACACTCTAAATCTCAAATATGGCTTGACTTTGGTTTTACCCTTATTATATACACAAATAAATACATCATACAAATAAATGAAATACACAAAATGAATGGAAATAACAAATATGTGCATTAGAATTTGTGGTAAATGCATGAATTCCAAATCAACCATGACTAGGGTAAATCCATATATACATCGGCGATAACTGCCTCATTGGCCATGCAGACCAATTTTTATTTACTATAACCTACAAATCAGCAAATATGAATTAGAAGAAGATGAAATGGAAAAATGAAGTGAAGTTACAAAAACAACATTGGAATAACACTAGAACTACTACCAAAAAATATAGAATGCAATATGAAACAGCATTCAATTGCTGCATTGTCTGGTGTAATGACAAACAGAATCAGAATAATTTTACTGGAAATGTAGTCTTGCCTTACTTCAAAGAGAAAAATAAACGGAGCAGATATTAGAATATAGTTGAGTTGGATTTGTAACACTTCAATTATCACTTATGTTCCATATTGAGGTGTGTTGGTCCCTGGTACTTTAAAAGGTTCACTTTCATCCAAAACTACACCACAGGTTTCAAAATATTTTCAAAAAACATAAAATCACATTTGCCCCCCAGAATAAGTTCAGCCTACAAAAAATTGTCTGCAACAACTTAAAAGAACAAATCCTAGAACTCAAAAAAATTAGATTTCTTCAGAACAGATTGCAACAAATTGTACATAGGAAAAACAAAAGACATCTTGAAACTACACGGGCAGTAACATATAAACAAAGAAAAAATCAGCTGTCTCACACCACTTCAAGAATACTAACCATGAAATATGAGATATGCAGCACAGCTTGACAACACCACACAGTTGATCACTCACTCCCACCCCAACATGGGACATCAAGTGCAGGTTCAGCCAGATGACTTCAAAACATGTAAGTGATACTTAAAGTGTTACAAATCCAACTCAGCTATTCTATTCATACTCTTCCAAAAACACTTTCATGGAAAATGTTGGTGCAAATTTTGTTTATTCTTGGCCACTTTTCAATGATTATACCTGTCTTAATGTCAGGGAACAGTGAAATGTTGTTTCACATTTATATGTTTTTGTTGCACACACGGTAGGATTCCTATAGCTACCACACAGTTTTATTTCCTGTGTTTATATGTTTTTTGTTAAAAATATGGTAGGATTCCTATAGTTACCACACATTTTTATTTTCTGTTTTATATGTTTTTTGTTAAAGATACGGTACGATTCCTATAGTTACCACACAGTTTTATTTCCTGTATTTATATGTTTTTTGGTAAAAATATAGTAGGATTCCTATAGTTACCACACAGTTTTATTTCCTGCATTTATATGTTTTTTGTTAAAGATACGATAGGATTCCTATAGTTACCACACACTTTTATTTCGTGTATTTATCTGTTTTTTGTTAAAGATACGGTAGGATTCCTATAGCTACCACACAGTTTTATTTCCGGTATTTATATGCTTTTGTTAAAGATAGGGTAGGATTCCTATGCTTACCACACAGTTTTATTTCCTGTATTTATATGTTTTTGTTAAAAATATGATAGGATTCCTATAGTTACCACACAGTTTTATTTCCTGTATTTATATGTTTTTTGTTAAAAATATGGTAGGATACCTATAGTTACCACACAGTTTTATTTCCTGTATTTATATGTTTTTGTTAAAGATACGGCAGGATTCGTATAGTTACCACACAGTTTTATTTCCTGTATTTATATGTTTTTGTTAAAGATACGGTAGGATTCCTATAGTTACCACAGAGTTTTATTTCCTGCATTTATATGTTTTGGATGAAGACACTGTAGGATTATTATAGTTAGCACACAGTTTTATTTCCTGCATTTATATGTTTTCGTTGTAGACACAGTTGGATTCATATAGTTACCACACAGTTTTATTTCCTATATTAAATGTTTTTTGTTAAAGATACGGTAGGATTCGTATAATTGCCACACAGTTTTATTTCCTGTATTTATATGTTTTTGTTGAAGATACGGTAGGATTCCTATAGTTACGCACAGTTTTATTTCCTGTATCTATATGTTTTTTGTTAAAGGTACGGTAGGATTCCTATAGTTACCACACAGTTTTATTTCCTGTATTTATATGCTTTTGTTAAAGATATGGTAGGATATCTATAGTTACCACACAGTTTTATTCCCTGTATTTATATGTTTTTTGTTAAAAATATGGGAGGATTCCTATAGTTACCACACAGTTTAATTCCCTGTATTTATATGTTTTTTTGTTAAAGATACAGTAGGATTCCTATAGTTACCACACAGTTTTATTTCCTGGCATTTATATGTTTTTTGTTAAAGATACGGTAGGATTCGTGTAGTTACCACACAGTTTTTTTCCTGTATTTATCTGTTTTTTGTTAAAGATACGGTAGGATACCTATAGCTACCACACAGTTTTATTTTCGGTATTTATATGCTTTTGTTAAAGATAGGGTAAGATTCCTATGCTTACCACACAGTTTTATTTCCTGTATTTATATGTTTTTGTTAAAAGTATGGTAGGATTCCTATAGTTACCACACATTTTTATTTCCTGTATTTATATGTTTTTTGTTAAAGATACTGTAGGATTCCTATAGTTACCACACAGTTTTATTTCCAGTATTTATATGCTTTTTTTAAAGATAGGGTAGGATTCCTGCAGTTACCACACAGTTTTATTTCCGGTATTTATATGCTTTTGTTAAAGATAGGGTACGATACCTATAGTTACCACACAGTTTTATTTCCTGTATTTATATGCTTTTGTTAAAAATATGGTAGGATTCCTATAGTTACCACACAGTTTTATTTCCTGTATTTATATGCTTTTTGTTAAAAATATGGTAGGATACCTATAGTTACCACACAGTTTTATTTCCTGTATTTATATGTTTTTTGTTAAAAATATGGTAGGATACCTATAGTTACCACACAGTTTTATTTCCTGTATTTATATGTTTTTGTTAAAGATACGGTAGGATTCCTATAGTTACCAACACAGTTTTATTTCCTGTATATATATGTTTTTTGTTAAAGATACGGTAGGATTCCTATAGTTACCACACAGTTTTATTTCCTGTATATATATGTTTTAAGTTAAAGATACGGTAGGATTCCTATAGTTACCACACAGTTTTATTTCCTGTATTTATATGTTTATTGTTAAAGATACAGTAGGATTCCTATAGTTACCACACAGTTTTATTTCCTGTATTTATATGTTTATTGTTAAAGATACAGTAGGATTCCTATAGTTACCACACAGTTTTATTTCCTGTATTTATATGTTTTTTGTTAAAGATATGGTAGGATTCGTATGGTTACCACACAGTTTTATTTCCTGTATTTATATGTTTTTGTTGAAGATACGGTAGGATTCCTATAGTTACCACACAGTTTTATTTCCTGTATCTATATTCTTTTTGTTAAAGGTACGGTAGGATTCCTATAGTTACCACACAGTTTTATTTCCGGTATTTATATGATTTTGTTAAAGATAGGGTAGGATATCTTTAGTTACCACACAGTTTTATTCCCTGTATTTATATGTTTTTTGTTAAAAATATGGGAGGATTCCTATAGTTACCACACAGTTTAATTCCCTGTATTTATATGTTTTTTTGTTAAACATAGGTTAGGATTCCTATAATTACCACACAGTTTTATTTCCTGTATTTATATGTTTTTTGTTAAAGATACGGCAGGCTTCCTACAGTTGTCACACAGTTTTATTTCCTGCATTTATGTGTTTTTTGTTGAAGACACGCTAGGATGCCTATAGTTGTCACACAGTTTTATTTCCTTCATTTATATGGTTTTGTTGAAGACACAGTTGGATTCCTGTAGATACCACACAGTTTTATTTCCTGCATTTATATAATTTTGTTGGAGACACAATAGGATTCCTATATTTGTCAGACAGTTTTATTTCCTGCGTTTACATGCTTTTCTTGAAGTCACGGTAGGGATCCTATAGTTGTCACACAGTTTTATTTCCTGCATATATATACTTTCTGTTGAAGACACGATAGGATACCTATAGCTATCACAGTTTTATTTGCTGCATTTATATGTTTTTTTGTTGAAGACACGGTAGGATTCCTATAGTTGTCAAGAAGTTTTATTTCCTGCATTTATATTTTTTTGTTAAAACATGCTAGGATACCTATAGTTATCACAGTTTTATTTACCGTATTTATATGTTTTTGTTGAAGACATGCTAGGATTCCTATAGTTACCACACAGTTTTATTTCCTGCATTTATATGTTTTTGTTGAAGACATGCTAGGATTCCTATAGTTATCACAGTTTTATTTCCTGCATTCACGTGCTTTTGTTGAAGTCACGATAGGATTCCTATAGTTACCACACCGTTTTATTTCCTGCATGTATATGTTTTTATTGAAGAGACAGTAGGATTCGTATAGTTACCACACAGTTTTATTTCCTGCATGTATATGTTTTTGTTGAAGACACAGTAGCATTCCTATAGTTACCACACAGTTTTATTTCCTGCATGTATATGCTTTTTAATGAAGACACGGAAGGATTCCTATAGTTACCACACAGTTTTATTTCCTGCCTTTCTATGTTTTTTGTTTAAGACATGTGTGGATTGCTATAGTTACCACTTAGTTCTATTTCCTTCATTTATATGTTTTTGTTGAAGACACGGTATGATTCCTATAGTTACCACAGAGTTAGGTTCCTGCATTTATATGTTTTCGTTGTAGACACAGTAGGATTCCTATAGTTGTCACACAGTTTTATTTCCTGCATTTATATGTTCTTGTTTAAGACACCGTTGGATTCCTATAGTTACCACACAGTTTTAATTCCTGCATTTCTATGTTTTTTGTTTAAGACATGTGTGGATTCCTATAGTTACCACTTAGTTCTATTTCCTTCATTTATATGTTTTTGTTGAAGACACGGTATGATTCCTATAGTTACCACAGAGTTTATTTCCTGCATTTATATGTTTTCGTTGTAGACACAGTAGGATTCCTATAGTTGTCACACAGTTTTATTTCCTGCATTTATATGTACTTTGTTTAAGACACGGTAGGATTCCTATAGTTGTCATATAGTTTTATTTCCTACATTTATATGTTTTTTGTTTGGGACACGGTAGGATTGCTATAGTTTTCATACAGTTTTATTTCTTGCATTTATATGTTTTTTGTTTAAGACACGGTAGGATTCCTATAGTTGTCATAGAGTTTTATTTCCTGCATTGATATATCTTTTGTTTGAGACACGGTAGGATTCCTATATTTACCACACAGTTTTATTTCCCGCATTCATATTTTCTTGTTGAAGACACGTTTGGATTCCCATAGTTACCTAGTTACCACATAGTTTTATTTCCGGTATTTATATGCTTTTGTTAAAGATAGGGTAGGATAACTATAGTTACCACACAGTTTTATTTCCTGTATATATATGTTTTTTGTTAAAGATACAGTAGGAATCCTATAGTTACCACACAGTTTTATTCCCTGTATTTATATGCTTTTGTTAAAGATACAGTAGGATTCGTATAGTTACCACACAGTTTTATTTCCTGTATTTATATGTTTTTTGTTAAAGATACAGTAGGAATCCTATAGTTACCACACAGTTTTATTCCCTGTATTTATATGCTTTTGTTAAAGATACAGTAGGATTCGTATAGTTACCACACAGTTTTATTTCCTGTATTTATATGTTTTTTGTTAAAGATACAGTAGGATTCCTATAGTTACCACACAGTTTCATTTCCTGTATTAAATGTTTTTTGTTAAAGATACGGTAGGATTCGTATAGTTACCACACAGTTTTATTTCCTGTATTTATATGTTTTTGTTGAAGATACGG
Organism: Hymenopus coronatus; assembly: GCA_030762935.1. Classification (NCBI taxonomy): domain Eukaryota; kingdom Metazoa; phylum Arthropoda; class Insecta; order Mantodea; family Hymenopodidae; genus Hymenopus; species Hymenopus coronatus. The sequence continues at coordinate 158,315,566 of CM060895.1, forward strand.
TAGGATTCCTCTAGTTACCACACAGTTTTATTTCCTGTATTTATATGTTTTTTGTTAAAGATACGGTAGGATTCGTATAGTTACCACACAGTTTTATTTCCTGTATTTATATGTTTTTGTTCAAGATACGGTAGGATTCCTATAGTTACCACACAGTTTTATTTCCGGTATTTATATGCTTTTGTTAAAGATAGGGTAGGATATCTTTAGTTACCACACAGTTTTATTCCCTGTATTTATATGTTTTTTGTTAAAAATATGGGAGGATTCCTATAGTTACCACACAGTTTAATTCCCTGTATTTATATGTTTTTTGTTAAACATACGTTAGGATTCCTATAATTACCACACAGTTTTATTTCCTGTATTTATATGTTTTTTGTTAAAGATACGGCAGGATTCCTACAGTTGTCACACAGTTTTATTTCCTGCATTTATATGTTTTTTGTTGAAGACACGCTAGGATGCCTATAGTTGTCACACAGTTTTATTACCTGCATTTATATGGTTTTGTTGAAGACACAGTTGGATTCCTGTAGATACCACACAGTTTTATTTCCTGCATTTATATATTTTTGTTGGAGACACGATACGATTCCTATATTTGTCAGACAGTTTTATTTCCTGCGTTTACATGCTTTTGTTGAAGTCATGGTAGGGATCCTATAGTTGTCACACAGTTTTATTTCCTGCATTTCTATGCTTTTTGTTGAAGACACGATAGGATACCTTTAGTTATCACAGTTTTATTTGCTGCATTTATATGTTTTTTGTTGAAGACACGTTAGGATTCCTATAGTTGTCTAAAAGTTTTATTTCCTGCATTTATATTTTTTTGTTAAAGACATGCTAGGATACTTATAGTTATCACAGTTATATTTACTGTATTTATATGTTTTTGTTGAAGACATGCTAGGATTCCTATAGTTAACACACAGTTTTATTTCCTGCATTTATATGTGTTTGTTGAAGACATGCTAGGATTCCTATAGTTAACATAGTTTTATTTCCTGCATTCACGTGCTTTTGTTGAAGCCACAATAGGATTCCTATAGTTATCACAATGTTATTACCTGCATTTACATGCTTTTGTTGAAATCACGGTAGGATTCTTATAGTTGTTACACGGTTTTATTTCCTGCATTTATATACTTTTGGTTGACACAGTAGGGTTCCTATAGTTATCACAGTTTTATTACCTGCATTTATATGTTCTTGTTGAAATCCACGGTAGGATCCTTATAGTTGTCACATAGTTTTATTTCCTGCATTTATATACTTTTTGTTGACACAGTAGGATTCCTTTAGTTATCACAGTTTTATTGCCTGCATTTATATGTTTTTTGTTGAAGACATGGTAGGATTCCTCTAGTTGTCACACAGCTTTTATTTCCTGTATTTACATGTTTGTGTTGAAGACACTGTAGGATTTCTATAGTTGTCAAACATTTTTATTTCCTGCATTTAAATGTTTATGTTGAAGACTCGCTAGGATGCCTATAGTTGTCACACAGTATTTTTTTGTGCATTTATATCTTTTTGTCGAAGAGACGGTAAGATTCCTTTAGTTCTCACACAATATTATTTCCTGCATTTAAATGTTTTTGTTTAATGCACGGTAGGATTCCTATAGTTGTCACACAGTTTTATTTCCAGCATATATATATTTTTGTTGAAGACACAGTAGGATTGTTATAGTTGTCACACAGTTCCATTTCCAGCATTTGTTTGTTTTTGTTGAAGTTACAGTAGTCTTCCTATAGTTCACTCAGTTTTATTTCCTGCATTTATATGGTTTTGGTTGAAGACACTCTAGGATTCCCATAGTCATCACAATTTATTTCCTGCATTTACACGCTTTTGTTGAAAATACGGTAGGATTCCTATAGTTGTTACTCAGTTTTATTTCCTGCATTTATAATTTTTTTGTTGAAAGCACGGTAGGATTCCTATAGTTATTACACAGTATTTTTTTACTGCATTTATGTTTTTGTTGAGGCACGGTAGGATTCCTATAGTTACCACACAGTTTTATTTCCAGTATTTGTATGTTTTTTGTTAAAAATACGGTAGGATTCCTATAGTTACCACACAGTTTTATTTCCTGCATTTTTATACTTTTGTTGGAGACACGATAGGATTCCTATATTTGTCGACAGTTTTATTTCCTGCGGTTACATGCTTTTGTTGAAGTCACGGTAGGGATCCTATAGTTGTCACACAGTTTTATTTCCTGCATTTATATGCTTTTTGTTGAAGACACGGTAGGATTCCTATAGTTGTCAAAAAGTTTTATTTCCTGCATTTATATTTTTTTGTTAAAGACATGCTAGGATACCTATAGTTATCACAGTTTTATTTATTGCATTTATATGTTTTTGTTGAAGACATGCTAGGATTCCTATAGTTGTCACACAGTTTTATTTCCTGCATTTATATGTTTTTGTTGAAGACATGCTAGGATTGCTATAGTTATCACAGTTTTATTTCCTGCATTCACGTGCTTTTGTTGAAGTCACGATAGAATTCCTATGGTTATCAAAGATTTATTACCTACATTTAAATAATATTGTTGAAATCACGGTAGGATTCTTTTAGTTGTCACACAGTTTTATTTCCTGCATTTATATACTTTTTGTTGACACAGTAGGATACCTATAGTTATCCCAGTTTTACTACCTGCATTTATATGTTTTTTGTTGGGGACACGGTAGGAATCCTATAGTTGTCACACAGCTTTTATTTCCTGTATTTACATGTTTGTGTTGAAGACACTCTAGGATTCCCATAGTCATCACAGTTTATTTCCTGCATTTACACGCTTTTGTTGAAAATACGGTAGGATTCCTATAGTTGTTACTCAGTTTTGTTTCCTGCATTTATAATTTTTTTGTTGAAAGCACGGTAGGATTACTATAGTTATTACACAGTAGTTTTTTACTGCATATATGTTTTTTTTGAGGACACGGTAGGATTCCTATAGTTGTCACACAGTTTATATCCTGCATTTATATTATATATTGTAGACATGGTAGCATTCCTATAGTTACCACACAGTTTTTTTCCCTGCAGTTATATGCTTTTTGTTGAAGACAATATAGAATTCTAATAGTTGTCACACAGTTTTATTTCCCGACATTTATATGTTTTCATTAAGGTTACAGTAGGATTCCCACAGTTGTCACACAGTTTATTGTCCTGTGTTCTAATGTTTTTTGTTGAACACACTCTAGGATTCTAATTGTTATCAGAGTTTTATTTCCTGCATTTACATGCTTTTGTTGAAGTCATGGAAGGATTCCTATAGTTATTACAGTTTTATTTCTTGCATTTATATATTTTTGTTGAAGACATGCTAGGATGCCTATAGCTATCGCACAGTTTTATTTCCCACATTTATATGTTTCATGTTGAAGACACGGTAGGATCCTATAGTTACCACACAGTTTTAGTCCCTGAATTTATATGTTTTTGTTGAAGACACGGTAGGATTAATATAGTTGTCACACAGTTTTATACCCTGCATTTATATGTTTTGTTGAAGACAGAGTAGGATTACTATAGTTTTCACACAGTTTTATTTCCTGCATTTATATGTTTTTGTTGAAGACATGCTAGGATTCCTATAGTCATCACAGTTTTATTTCCTGCATTTATATGTTTTTGTTAAAGACATGCTAGGATATCTATAGTTAACACAGTTTTATTTACTGCATTTATATATTTTTGTTGAAGACATGCTAGGATTCCTATAGTTACCACACATTTTTATTTCCTGCATGTATATGTTTTTGTTAAAGACACAGTAGGATTCGTATAGTTACCACACCGTTTTCTTTTCAGCATGTATATGCTTTTTGTTGAAGACACGATAGGATTCCTATAGTTACCACACAGTTTTATTTCCTGCATGTATATGTTTTTGTTGAACGCACAGTAGGATTCGTATAGTTACAACTCGGTTTTATTTCCTGCATTTATATGTTTTCGTTGAAGACACAGAAGGATTCCTAAAGTTACCACAGAGTTTAGTTCCTGCATTTTAATGTTTTCGTTGTAGATACAGTAGGATTCCTATAGTTGTCACACAGTTTGTTACCTGCATTTCTATGTTTTTTCTTTAAGACATTGTGGATTCCTATAGTTACCACTTAGTTTTATTTCCTTCATTTATATGTTTTCGTTGAAGACACGGTGGCATTCCTATAGTTACCACAGAGTTTAGTTCCTGCATTTATATGTTTTCGTTGTAGACACAGTAGGATTCCTATAGTTGTCACACAGTTTTATTTCCTGCAATTATATATTTTTGTTTAAGACACGGTTGGATTCCTATAGTTACCACTCAGTTTTATTTCCTGCATTTATATGTTTTTCGTTGAACAAACGGTGGGATTCCTATAGTTACCACAGAGTTTAGTTCCTGCATTTATATGTTTTCGTTGTAGACATAGTAGGATTCCTATAGTTGTCACACAGTTTTATTTCCTGCATCTATGTATTCTTTGTTTGAGACACGGTAGGATTCTATTGGTTGTCATACAGTTTTATTTCCTGCATTTTAATGTTTTTGTTGAAGACACGGTAGGATTCCTATGGTTACCACAGAGTTTTATTTCCTGCATTTGTATGTTTTCGTTCTAGACACAGTAGGATTCCTATAGTTGTCACACAGTTTTATTTCCTGTATTTATATGTTTTTTGTTTAAGACACGGTAGGATTCCTATAGTTGTTATACAGTTTTATTTCCTGCATTTATATATTTTTTGTTTGAGACACAGTAGGATTCCTATAGTTACCAGAGAGTTTTATTTCCTGCATGTATATGTTTCGGTTGCAGACACTGTAGGATTCCTATAGTTACCACACAGTTTTATTTCCTGCATTTATATGTTTCGGTTGCAGACACTGTAGGATTCCTATAGTTACCACACAGTTTTATTTCCTGCATTTATATGTTTTCGTTGTAGACACAGTAGGATTCCTATAGTTGTCATATAGTTTTATTTCCTACATTTATATGTTTTTTGTTTGAGACATGGTAGGATTCCTGTAGTTACCACAGAGTTTTGTTTCCTGCATTTATATGTTTTCGTTGAAGACACGGTAGGATTCCTATAGTTACCACACAGTTTTATTTCCTGCATTTGTATGTTTTCGTTGTAGACACAGTAAGATTTCTATAGTTTTCACACAGTTTTAGTTCCTACATTTATATGTTTTTTGTTTGAGACACAGTAGGATTCCTATAGTTGTCATACAGTTAGATTTCCTGCATTTACATATTTTTTGTTTGAGATACGGTAGGATTCCTATACTTACCACACACTTTTATTTCCTGCATTTATATGTTTTAGTTGAAGACACGGTAGGATTCCTATAGTTGTCATACAGTTTTATTTGCTGCATTTATATGTTTTAGTTGAAGACACGTTTGGATTCCTATAGTTACCACACAGTTTTTTTACCCGCATTTATATGTTTTTGCTGAAGACATGTTTGGATTCCTATAGTTACCACACAGTTTTATTTCCTGCATTTATATGTTTTTGTTGAAGACACGGTAGGATTCCTATTCTTGTCACGCAGTTTTATTTCCTGCATTTATATGTTTTTGTTGAAGACACGTTTGGATTCCTATAGTTATCACACAGTTTTATTTCCTACATTTATATGTTCTTGTTGAAGACACGGTGTTGTTCCTTTACTTACCACACAGTTTTATTTCGTGCATTTCTATGTTTTTGTTCAAGACAGAGTAGGATTACAATAGTTACCATACAGTTTTATTTCCTGCATTTATACGTTTTATTTGAAGACACAGAAGGATTCCTACAGTTACCACACAGTTTTATTTCCTGCATTTATATGTTCTTGTTGAAGACACGTTTGGATCCCTATAGTTAACACACAGTTATATTTCTCGCATTCAAATGTTCTTGTTGAAGACACGTTTGGATTCCTATAGTTATTACACAGTTTCATTTCTTGCATTTAATTGTTCTTGTTGAAGACACGGAAGGATTCCTATTGTTACCACACAGTTTTATTTCCTGCATTTATATGTTTTTGTTGAAGACACGTTTGGATTCCTATAGTTACCACACAGTTTTATTTCCTGCATTTATATGTTTTAGTTGAGGACACGGTAGGATTCCTATAGTTACCACACAGTTTTATTTCTTGCATTTATATGTTTATGTTGAAGACAAAAAAGGATTCCTATAGTTACCACACAGTTTTATATCCTGCATTTATATGTTCTTGTTGAAGACATGTTTGGATACCTGTATTTACCACACAGTTTTATTTCCCGCATTCATATGTTTTTCTTGAAGACACAGAAGGATTCCTATAGTTACCACTCAGTTTTATTTCCTGCATTTATATGCTCTTGTTGAAGACACGTTTGGATTCCTATATTTACCACACAGTTTTATTTCCCGTATTTATATGTTCTTGTTGAAGACACGTTTGGACTCCTATAGTTACCACACAGTTTTTTTCCTGCATTTATATGTTTTTGTTGAAGACATGTTTGGATTCCTATAGTTACCATACAATTTTATTTCCTGCATTTACATGTTTTTGTTGAAGACACGTTTGGATTCCTATAGTTACCGCACAGTTTAATTCCTGCATTTATATGTTTTATTTGAAGATATGTTTGGATTCCTATAGTTACCACACAGTTTTATTTCCTACATTTGTATGTTCTTGTTGAAGACACGGTGGTATTCCTATACTTACCAAACAGTTTTATTTCCTGCATCTCTATGGTTTTGTTGAAGACAGAGTAGGTTTCCTATAGTTACCACACAGTTTTATCTCCCGCATTCATATGTTCTTGTTGAAGACACAGAAGGATTCCTATAGTTACCATACAGTTTTATTTCCTGCATTTATATGTTCTTGTTGAAGACACGTTTGGATTCCTATAGTTACCACACAGTTTTACGTCCTGCATTTATATGTTTTTGTTGAAGACAGAGTAGGATTTCTATAGTTACCACACAGTTTTATTTCCTGCATTTATATGATTTTGTTGAAGACACAGAAGGGTTCCTATAGTTACCACTCAGTTTTATTTCCTGCATTTATATGTTCTTGTTGAAGACACTTTTTGATTCCTATAGTTACCACACTTTTTTATTTCCCGCATTTATATGTTCTTGTTGAAGACACGTTTGGATTCCTATAGTTACCACACAGTTTTATGTCCTGCATTTATATGTTTTTGTTGAAGACAGAGTAGGATTTCTATAGTTACCACACAGTTTTATTTCCTGCATTTATATGATTTTGTTGAAGACACAGAAGGGTTCCTATAGTTACCACTCAGTTTTATTTCCTGCATTTATATGTTTTTGTTGAAGACACAGAAGCATTCCTATAGTTACCACACAATTTTATTTGCTGCATTTATGTGTTCTTGTTGAAGACACGTTTGGATTCCTATATTTACTACACAGTTTTATTTCCCGCTTTTATATGTTCTTGTTGAAGTCACGTTTGGATTCCTATAGTTACCACACTGTTTTATTTCCTGCATTTATGTGTTCTTGTTGAAGACACGTTTGGATTCCTATATTTACCACACAGGTTTATTTCCTGCATTTATATGTTTTTGTTGAAGACAGAGTAGGATTCCTATAGTTACCACACAGTTTTATTTCTTGCATTTATTTGCTTTTGTTGAAGATACGGTAGGATTCCTATAGTTACCACACAGTTTTATGTCCTGCATTTATATGTTTTTGTTGAAGACATGGTTGTATTCCTATACTTACCACACAGTTTTATTTCCTGCATTTATATGTTTTTGTTGAAGACAGAGTAGGATTTCTATAGTTACCACACAGTTTTATTTCCTGCATTTATATGATTTTGTTGAAGACATAGAAGGGTTCCTATAGTTACCACTCAGTTTTATTTCCTGCATTTATATGTTCTTGTTGAAGACACTTTTTGATTCCTAAAGTTACCACACCTTTTTATTTCCCGCATTTATATGTTCTTGTTGAAGACATGTTTGGATTCCTATAGTTACCACACAATTTTATTTCCTGCATTTATATTTTTTTGTTGAAGACACGTTTGGATTCCTATAGTTACCACACAGTTTTATTTCCTGCATTTATATGTTTTTGTCAAGACACGGAAGGATTCCTATAGTTACCACACAGTTTTATTTCCTGCATTTATATGTTCTTGTTGAAGACACGTTTGGAGTCCTATATTTACCACAGAGTTTTATTTCCTGCATTTATATGTTTTTGTTGAAGACACGTTTGGATTCCTATAGTTACCACACAGTTTTATTTCCTGCATTTATATGTTTTAGTTGAAGACACGGTGGGATTCCTATAGTTGTCACACAGTTTTATTTCCTGCATTTATATGTTTTTGTTGAAGACACGTTTGGATTCCTATACAGGAATCCTATAGTTACCACACAGTTTTATTTCCTGCATTTATATGTTCTTGTAAAGACAGGTTTGGATTTCTATAGTTACCACACAGTTTTATATCCTGCATTTATATGTTTTAGTTGAAGACACGGTAGGATTCCTATGGTTGTCATACAGTTTTATTTCATGCATTTATATGTTTTAGTTGAAGACACGTTTGGATTCCTATAGTTACCACACAGTTTTATTTCTTGCATTTATATTTCACACTTCCTATGTTTATATGTATAAATATGAAGTTATGGAAGTACAAAGCTCTGTTTGAATGTTTAGGGCCAGTTTCCTTCTTTCAGTATATGTATGCTTTATGCTTTCAAGTTTCACAATTGCTCATGTATGTGGATGGTACTTCAGAAATATGTGTTTGCGTTTGCTCCAACAACGTATACAAAAAATGATGTAAGGATGTTATGTGCTATCTTTCCCGAGTGAGCATTGTCACAGCAACCGTTTGTGTGTTACATGTTCCAACTGAATCCTCAGACCACGGCTTCTGTTGCAAGAAAACACTGTTGACATACGTGACCATAAGCCCAACAATTGAATTTATCCATAAGTTGACTGCTATAGAAGTGAAAATGCAAGGTTGAACTGATACAAGAGTTGAAGTCTGCCAGATCATGTGTTTGAAATCAACAAGCAGATGCTTGTGAACTTCAGTGCTTATGTCCAGGATAAATGCGTCATGGAAGATGTTACTAATGTGTTTATAAAGAATATTAAATTTGAGTTAGATGTATAGCACTTAAATGCTCATCCCTATACTTATGTCTGTAAAACATTGTCAATTGATATGTATTTGTTAATTTTTGGCAGGGATTCACATGCAGGTTTAGCACAACTGAAGGACGAAACAAACTTTGATCCAGATTTAGTTGAAAGATATATTGAGGTGCTTTGTGAGTTTAATCCTAGCAAAGTATACTCATTTGTTGCTAACAACGAAGGATACAGGCTCGACAACACCTTGCAGGTGAGTTGACATCACCATTATCATACTTTTGAAGAGTTACAACAGTCCATCTCCTGGTCATGTATTGTTAACATTTTCATTCTTGAGCACTGCTGTCCCACCCCCACCCACCCCCACCCACCCCCATTCCCACCCTTACACACCTCCACAGATACACCCCCCACAGATACACCCCCCCATAGATACACCCCCCCACAGATACACCCCCCCCACAGATACACCCCCCCACAGATACACACCCCCACACACACCCACAAACACACACAAAACCACACACACACACACCCACAAACACACACAAAACCACACACACACACACACACACACCCATGCACTACCACACACACACTCACACACACACACATACACACCCACACAACAACAGTCATACACACACCCACGTAGACACCCACCCACACACACCCCCATCCATACACCCACACACCACAAACCCACACACACACACACACACACCTACACACGCATCCACATTTAACCACCCACACACCTACACACACACCCATTCACACCCCACAAACCCACACACACCCACACACACACCCACACACACACACCCACCCACACACCACAGAACCACCCACACACCACAAACACACACACCCACAAACGCATCCACATAATCCAACCACTCACACACCACAAACACACACACCTATACACACCCTCACACATACCCACACATACCAACACCCAAACTCACACCTAAACATACCCACACACACACAAACCCAAACACACCCATACACACCCAAACATACACACCCAAACATACACACCCACACAACCCCAAACACACCCACATGCATCCAATCATACCCACACACACCCAAACACACCCACACAACCACACCCACCCACATACACACCCAAACATACCCACACATACCCAAACACACCCACACACACACGCCCCCACACCTACACAACCCATACCCACACACGCCCAAACACACCCACACAACCCACACACACACACCCATAACCACCCATAACCACCCATCCACACACACACACACCCTTTCACACTCTCAAAACCACCCACACAGACACCCACCCATCCACACACACAACCACCCACCCACACACACACACACACTCGCACTCATACACACTCACACCCACATAAACACACTCACTCATACACACCTGCCCACACACACCCACACACACATCCACATACAACCAACCCCGCCCACACACACACCCACACACACAACACACACACCCACACACACAACACACACACCCAACCACACACACCTGTCCCCACCCACACTCTCACCCACACATGCCCACCCACACCCACCCACACGTGTCCACACACATCCAAACACACCCACAAACCCACACACATCCACACACACCCAAAACACCCACACACACACTCACACAACCCTCCCCCCCACAACCCCCACACTCACTCCCAAACACACCCACACACAGCCACACACATCCACACAAACCCCACACACACCCACAACCGCCCACACACTCACTCATACACACCCATGCACACACACACAGTCACACTCACCCACACACAACCCCCACACACACACACATACCCACATGCACCCACAAACACCCACACTGACCCACAACCACACAGACACTCACACTCACTCATACACATACACACCCACACACACACACACAGTCACACACACCCACACACCCGCCCCCACTCTCACACACATCCACAACCACCCACCCACACACCCAACCACATGCAGGCAGCTACACAGACACCCATACACACTCCTTCATACCCAACCACACACACACACACACACACACACACACACACACACACACACCCAACCATATGCACGCCTGCCTACAACCACCCACCCACACCCATACTCACACACCCCCACACACCCAAACACACACACCCACACATGCCCAACCATACACACCCACACTCACACACCCATACACATACCCGCCCACCCTCACCCACACACCTACACACACACACACAACCCCCACACTCCCGCCCACCCTCACCCACACACACACACACACACACACACACCTGCACGGACCTTTTGTGAAAGTGCATTTTTTAGACTTAGGGGAACCCAAAACATGTATTTCCAGCTAAATCTCAGTATTGAATTTTTGGATGGAGTACAATACCTTGTCTATACACTTTGTACATAGTATGTGTAGGGAATGTAAAAATTAAAGAACTTAATGTATTACAATCATTACATTACCAAGAAAATGCTGTGTAGCAACTTTTAGACTCCTAACAGGCCATGAGTGGTATAGTGAGATCTCCTCTGTACACTTAAAGAAGATATGGATGGAAATCATCTACTGCGCTGCCCAAATGTGAGTATTTGCAAGGGTTAGCAGTATTTTGATTTTTATGTGTGCCAGCAGCGTAGAAGTTGGGAGGGAGAAGGGAAAGCAATTGTTGCTGGTCTTGTTATATTTACAAATCCAAAAGTGAATATTTGCAAGGGTTGGCAGTATTTTGATTTGTGTGTGTGTGCCGGCAGTGAAGAAGTCGGGAGGGAGAAGGGAAAGCAATTGTTGCTGGTCTTGTTATATTTACAAATCCAAAAGTGAGTATTTGCAAGGGTTGGCAGTATTTTGATTTGTGTGTGTGCCGGCAGTGAAGAAGTCGGGAGGGAGAAGGGAAAGCAATTGTTGCTGGTCCTGTTATATTTATAAATACTAATGTGAGTAATTGCAAGGGTTGGCAGTGTTTTAATTTGTGTGTGCGCCAGCAGTGTAGAAGTTGGGAGGGAGAAGGGAAAGCAATTGTTGCTGGTCTTGTTATATTTATAAATACAAATCACAAAATCTGTTTGACAGTCGTAAGTTGGTTATTGTAATGGCTAATTCATTAGGAATAGAAATGATAAAACAAACAGTGCCTGGAAAAGTTCATATCACTATTTTTTTAGCTTTACTGTTATATGTAATTTTCTCCTGAAATTGAGAGTTGGGAAGTTGGTAAGCCTAGTTAGGAGGCAGAATCAACTTGATAGGTTATGTATTGCACAACACAGAATTATAAAACTTTTAATGAGTGAAGTTGTTAAACCCTCAGAGATTTAAACTTGAAGCTACTTCACTTGTAGTCTAACACATGTTAAAGTGTCCAAAAAAAACAACAAGCCTCACATTGCAAATTTGGCAGTCCAGATATGTGTTCCACCCTGGAGTATTTTTTATTTTAGCCCATGAAAGAAGCACAATTGACTGACAAAGAACTCTGAAACTCTGAACAAGGAATATTCAAACTTTCAAATTGTTGGCAAAGCTGTGTAAACCATGACAGGTCAGCACCAAGTTTGCCTCGGCTAAATCTTGGTTTCTGAGATCTGTTATCAAATATAAACAGTAATTTTCTTTTATATATCTAGTGATTAAACATATATACTAGTGACATCTTCACTTCAGCCTAGTGTACTCCCTTATTTCGCTTCTACTAATAAGGAAGCAACTAAAAAGACTATTTCTGCTAATGTTTATCATGATTATCTATAAAGTAGAATAATCTTTCACAAGAATAGTTTACAGAAGAGGTAGAGAAAGTCATATGAATGGAACACATTAAAAATGTTTTGTTGCTTTCTGCAAGAAGCCACCTATGCAGCTTTTCTTCCTTCCCTATTAACAATTTATAGGTACAATTTTCCCCTCCAGTTTTTCTCCTTATTGCTAGTTTCTTGCATTTTATCAAATAATGTTTTACACTTTCTTTCTCAGCACTCATTTCACTTATTCCTTTTTCAGTACCTCTTAGTGTTCTCATTGAGCTAGTCCTCATTTCACTTATTCCTTTTTCAGTGCCTCTCAGTGTTCTCATTCTGCTAGTCCTCATTTCACTTAATCCTTTTTCAGTGCCTCTCAGTGTTGTCATTGAGCTAGTCCTCATTTCACTTATTCCTTTTTCAGTGCCTCTTAGTGTTCTCATTCTGCTAGTTCTCATTTTACTTATTCCTTTTTCAGTGCCTCTTAGTGTTCTCATTGAGCTAGTACTCATTTCACTTATTCCTTTTTCAGTGCCTCTTAATGTTCTCATTGAGCTAGTACTCATTTCACTTATTCCTTTTTCAGTGCCTCTCAGTGTTGTCATTGAGCTAGTACTCATTTCACTTATTCCTTTTTCAGTGCCTCTCAGTGTTGTCATTGAGCTAGTACTCATTTCACTTATTCCTTTTTCAGTGCCTCTCAGTGTTCTCATTGAGCTAGTACTCATTTCACTTATTCCTTTTTCAGTGCCTCTCAGTGTTCTCATTGAGCTAGTCCTCATTTCACTTATTCCTTTTTCAGTACCTCTTAGTGTTCTCATTGAGCTAGTCCTCATTTCACTTATTCCTTTTTCAGTGCCTCTCAGTGTTCTCATTGAGCTAGTCCTCATTTCACTTAATCCTTTTTCAGTGCCTCTCAGTGTTCTCATTGAGCTAGTCCTCATTTCACTTATTCCTTTTTCAGTGCCTCTCAGTGTTCTCATTGAGCTAGTCCTCATTTCACTTATTCCTTTTTCAGTGCCTCTCAGTGTTCTCATTGAGCTAGTCCTCATTTCACTTATTCCTTTTTCAGTGCCTCTCAGTGTTCTCATTGAGCTAGTCCTCATTTCACTTATTCCTTTTTCAGTGCCTCTCAGTGTTCTCATTGAGCTAGTCCTCATTTCACTTATTCCTTTTTCAGTGACTCTTAATGTTCTCATTCTGCTAGTTCTCATTTCACTTATTCCTTTTTCAGTGACTCTTAATGTTCTCATTCTGCTAGTTCTCATTTCACTTATTCCTTTTTCAGTGCCTCTTAATGTTCTCATTGAGCTAGTCCTCATTTCACTTATTCCTTTTTCAGTGCCTCTTAGTGTTCTCATTGAGCTAGTCCTCATTTCACTTATTCCTTTTTCAGTGCCTCTTAGTGTTCTCATTCTGCTAGTTCTCATTTTACTTATTCCTTTTTCAGTGTCTCTTAATGTTCTCATTGAGCTAGTCCTCATTGTTTTTTCTTTTTGTGTGTTTACAAAATTGTACACTTTTCTTGCTTTCTAAACTTCCCTATATTTCCTGACTTCTACCATACATTTTACACTTTACCTACATTACTTTCATTTCTTCCATAATTTTGCCAACCCCTGACCACCAACTATTTGTTTTCTTGCTTCATACGCAGATTTAAGATTTCTCCATCTTCTTATACCAAAATGTTATTTGTCTCCATTTGGTATTTTTGTCAAATTGTAACCGCAGAATGTTGTAAGAAAGCCATGTGATGTATTTTGCAGATCACTAAAAGGTTTGGTCTGGTCGAGGCAACGGCATACATTTTGGAGAAAACAGGAGACTATCAGGGAGCACTATATCTGATATCAACAAAGCTAGATGAGCTTTTGTCGCAGAATGAAGCTGATCGTATAGACCTAGATGATTTGTGCAGATTGACAAATAAAGCAATTGGCTTCTGTCAGCGAGGATCGTCAGTGCTGGACGAGAAAAGTCGTCAAACTTTGTGGTTTCCTCTTTTAGAAACACTGATGAAACCTCAGCGGAAAGAAACCCCATCCCATCTGTCTGGTAAGTGTTGAGGCTTTGCAAAGATGCCACTATATTATATGGTAACCATTTGGGGTGTTGCTACTCCTGTGCTTGTTGCCATAGTAAACATGGTGCATCTGTGTTTTATTTGTAAAGTTTAGTTTAAGCATCAATCTGCTTGTAGGGTTTACAAACAAAAACTATACAAGAAACATTCTAGGAGAAGAACAGAAAATAAACATGAACATTTACCTTGAACAAATTAGCACAGCAAACAGGTATATCTCCGTCTTCTGCTATATGTGTGTTGAAACTAAAACCTTATCACTACAGACCAGAGCAAACATTAAAAGCAAATGATCTGGTGAACATGTGAATTATTCCAATCTGTAGAAGCAGGTTTCATTGACCCACAGGATTTGTTTTTCACTGACAAATCTTGGTTTCATTAAATGGCATGTGAATACTGGGCTTCAGAAAAGCTGTGATCACAAAATTGGAGTTTGGTATGCAATAAGTGCTAGAACCATAATAGACCCCATTTTCTTTGATGCAACAATAAATGCAGAGGCTAATTCTCAAACCATTTTTCAATTGCTTCACAGAAGAAGAGAAATCATGTGATTGGTTTCAGCAAGATTCTGCAACAGCACACATGGCTGCCGAATCATTAAATAGAGTAAGAAGGTATTTGATGACAGAATTATTAATGTTGAATTGTGGCCCCCTTGTCTCTTGATCTAACGAGTTGTGATTTTTATTTAAAAGACCATGTGTATCGTTCGAATCCTCACACACTAGAGGAACTTGGAGATAATATTGTGCAACAATTGCGAGTGAGTGACAACAGTTTTAAGGGATACGATGCTTGTTTGAGAGTAAGGAGTTTAGTCTGTCCCAGTTGGTAGACAATGCACGAGTATAAAATAATGATCCTGTTTAAATATTTATAGTTGAAGCAGATGTGACCATTTCAAATATGAGAAACGATCAAAATAAACAGCTTTCATTGGAAAATCAAATATCTTCTGTTTGCTTTCACTCATAACATAAAACTTAAGACTGCACATAACAAACTATGTTCAATCATTAATTTCTCTACCATGCACAATGTAGGTAGAGGAGATATTGTATAGGAGCCAAAAATTTCATGTTGAGATTTTGCAAGAAATAGTATTTTGAGGTCCCGTGATTAAAAAAGGAATTTTTAGAAAAAGGTCTGTGTGTGTATGTGTCTGTGAATACCATAAGTCAAAAAACAATCATTTAAATACCAAATTTGGTATTTCAGTGCAGTATTTTGCAAACGTACAATACAAACATTTTCAACAAACTCTGCCACCTAAAAGTACCTTTACGTGGAAGATTTTATGAAATGTTTCCCTGCTTAGTAAATAGGTGGAGAAAGTGTTGCACCCCACCCAAAAATTGAATATTGAGATTTCACCAGAAATACATATTTTAGGGGCTCCTATATCCAAAAAGAATCAGATTTAGGAAAAGGCTTGTGCGTGTGTGCATGTGTTTTTTTTTTTTTTTTTTTTTTTTTTTTTTTTTTTTTTTTTTTTTTCCTTAAATAAAAAATGAAACGTCACAAAAATACCAAAAGAACCGCGTTTTCAATTTTGAAATCCCGCCAGGCGATCTACTGATTCAGAGGTTCATCAAACCGCCACCAGGGACAGAGACAACCACCACAGCAAGCAATGCCGGCAGTCGACCAAAGGATTTGACAATGGAAGCACGTGGCTTCTGAAACATGTTTTCCGAAATAAAAAGTAAGTGATGTAGTGTTACAAAATCGACTCAACTAATTTTCAATTGGTATTTCAGTTTAGTATCTTCCAAGGGTGTGACACACCCTACCTAAAGTACCTTTTACATGGGAAAAATTTCAAAAGTTTTATTTGTTCAAAAATGGCTAATAAATTTGATTAAAAGATCATATATTAAAAACATTTACGTGGCAAATAAAATGTATATCTTGAATTCTTGGTGAATACCATCCTAAGACATCTTAATTGAGGATAACTTTTATATAACTGTAAACGGTAAGAGATAGATGTAGAGCTTGTTAAAACACACAATTTATGTGGTATACATTTTTATGGGGGAGTTGGCCATTTTTGCAATATTGATTGATTGGTTTCAGTTTTAAAATACTTTTCTCATATTGGAATTTGTAAACTCCTGGCCATGCAAAGAAATGGATTTCAACAGCATGGCAACCAGCTTTTAAAACATTTGACTATCACTTTAGCCTATGCTACTCCCTTATTTCCATTCTACTTACAAGAAAGCAAGTAATAAGACAATTTCTGTTAATGTTTATCTTGATTGGCGTGAAGTAGATAGAAGAATAAACTTGTTAACAATATTTGTATTAGAAATGTAGAGAAAGTCATAAATGGAACACATCAGATTTTTTCTGTATAATAATCAAGATAAACATTAACAGAAATAGTCTTATTACTTGCTTCCTTGTAAGTAGAAGGGAAATAAGGGAGTATGTCTTTAAGAAGGAACTTAAAAAATGTTGTGGAAATGCTTGTTTTTATTCTGTACATGAATTTTTAAATTAATTGTAAATAGTAGCGTGTATTCAATTTTGTAAATTATATTTATAATTTGTGTAAATAATTATTAATGTAAACAATGTAAATAATTGTTAATGTATTATTTCTTTTTTGTTTTATTTTTTTTTATTATATTTATATTCTCGATGTATCCAACAACATATATATATATATATATATGTTTTAAAAGGACTAATAAAACACGAATGAATACTAGGCTATAGCATTAGTCAAATCTTTTAAGCTGATTGCTATATGATTGAAATTCAATCTTCTTTGCATGGTCAGAAATAAAGCAAAAGAAAAAGCAAGAATAATTGTTATTTTATAAAAGTTAAAATATTTTAAAATTTAAACCAATAACAAGCAATATGTTGGAAGTGGTCAACTCTGCACATAAAGGAAATGTATAGACTTAAATTGAATGTTTTAATGAAATGTGTACTTTTGTGTGGTAAGTCTTAATTAATGCAAAATTAAGCAATTAATGCAAAAATAATCCAGATTGAAGAGGTCTTCAGAGGCTATTCCATGTCATTTGTAATGTAAATAATTTACTTTTACTAAAAATTGTTTGATCCATTTTTGAGAAAATAAATTCTTTTTAAAATTGTTCCATATAAAGGGAAGTTTGGAGTGGGAGGCTTTTGTTAAAAGTGTTCGTATTGCATCCTTGGAAGCTGCTGAACTTAATTCTTAAGTATAGTATTTAACAGTTTTTGTGTTGTGTTGTACACAGACCTTATTCTGACTGTAAAACGTGGAATTGACAAAACCTGTCTCCTTATGCACTATAAATGGTAGTGGGGTAGAGAAAGTAATGAGAGTATATTTTGCTGTTGAACCTGCTACATTGTGTGATGAAGCAATGATTGTCATGAATTAGACAGTGAAGAAGAATTGAACAACAGAAGACTGCATCTTTAGGAGAGTCAAAATGGGAATTTCATAATTTTTTCCAATTTTCGTGTTTTAATTGAACATAAATATTTTGAATATGCCATTCATTTTGGTATAACTTTCATAGAGGTACGCTAATTGTAAATAGTTCAAAAATATTGTTGAAAATAGCCTTGAGTAGTAGTTTTTAGAACATTCTGGTACACTCATTTGTTAAAACATCAATGACTTTATAAATATTACTATTAGCGAAAACGTCTTATTTTATTTTGATTGGAAGGTTTCACTTTAGCTATTGGCATCCCGCTCATGTTGCCTCAATGTCAGAGTTTCGAAAGTTTTTACCTTCTCTATACGTACTATGTACATAGTGTATAGAGAAAATACTGTAATGCACCCAAAAATTCAATACCGACATTTCACCCGAAATTTATGTTTTGGTTCACCCTGAATCCAAGAAAGGCAATTTTAGAAAAAGGTTCATGTCTGTGTGTGGGGGTGGGGTTGTGTGGTGAGGAGCCACACATAGCTCAAAAATGCAAAGACCATTAAATACCAAACTTGGTATTTAAGTTTGGCATTTTCCAAGGATGCGGCACAAAGATTTTCGAGAAAATCCCCCCCAACACAAACTGCCCTTTAAATGGAAAAAATTTCAAAAATTTTTATTTTCTCAAAACTGTCTCTAATGATTTTTATTAAAATCTCTTATATTTAAGATATTTACTTGGAAATGAAAAGTATATCTTGAATTTTATGGGAATAGCCTCTAAACACCTCTTTATTCTGAATGATTTTTTATTGAATTTTGCATAACTGGTAAACCGTAAGAGATAGACAAAAACTTACTACACAAAAAATTTATATCACGATAAAACGCACAATTTATGTCATATTCATTTTTTTTCATGGAGTTGATTGTTTTTCAGATATTCCTTCTTTTTCGTTTCAGCTTTAAAAAACTTATACTTTTCTCATACAGGAATTTGTCAACTCTTGTCCATACAAACAAAGGAACTTCAGTCACATAGCAACCAGCTTTTGACTATACTTTAACCTATGGTACACCCTTATTTTGCTTCTACTTACAAGGAAGCAAGTAATAAGACTATTTCTGCTAATTTTTTCTTCATTACCATGAAGTAGATAGAAGAAGAAGCTTTTTAACAATAATTTGTTGCAGCAGTATAGAGAAAGTCATGTGAATGGAACACATCAGTTTTCTTTTAATGTTATGTTTGAAAGCAATTTCTAAAGAAGTAAAATGTACTAGACAGATGCTGCATTATCTTAGAAACTAATGGACACTAAGGACTTAAATTTTTACCACACATTTGAACCTAAATAGCCTTTATTTTAACAGAAACGTTTTTATGTACATGGATTATTTTTTGTTTAATTTAAAAATCATCATTTTTCAATAAAATTGTTAGAGCTTTATTGAAAAATCAAACCTTTCCTTCTAATGAAGAGGAATATTATAAAGGTGTAGCTCATTATGTGAAATAGTTGCCGAGATAATGTGTCAAACTTTAACATTGGCTTTTGTTTAAGTGTTGCTGGTTCACCTGAGGGAACATGCTATAGAGAATACAAGTGTGATGTCCTTAAATACAGACATATATCATTTCATTTTTGTCATAAATAACAAAAATTCACTTTTACTTAGTATTCAATGTGTCTTTAGAGAAAGATAGAAAAACAAATTATTTTTTGTAGATTTTGATTTTTCAACATAATCTCCTTTTAGCTTGATACACTGTCCAGCATTTCTCCAACTGTTTTAAGTCCTCCAAAAAGTAGGATTACAGAAGTCCCTCAAAATCTGTAGATGAACTCTTCATTAGATGTAAATCATTTTCAAGTTGGAAATTAAGAAAGTCAAATCTGTGAATACAGTGGATGTTTTAGTAATTCCAACTGTAATTCTACAATTTTCACCATTGAGACTGGTCAGGTGTGCACCCTTGCATTGTTCTGATGGAAGAGAATCCTTTTCTTTGTCAGATGAGGGCGTTTTTCTTTATTTCTCCATTCAACCGGTGCAATAACGATGCATAATACCCTCCATTTATTGTTCTTCTTTTCTACAAGTAATCAATGTGGATGATTCCGCGTGCATCCCAAAAAGCAGACGTCATCACCTTGTCTACACATTTCATCACCTTTGCCTTCTTCGGCCTTTTAAAACCCACTGTTTTGACTGTACTTTTGTGTCTGGAATGTAGTAGTGTATCCATGTGTCATCCACAGTTATGTATCAACGCAGATACTTGTTAGGATTTTGTTGGAAAAGTGTCAAACCAGCATCCGAATCCATCACACGGTTGCATTTATTCTCCATTGAGAAGAAACGTGGCACCCATCTTGCCGAGACCTTAGTCAGACCTAATTTTTTGTACAAAATTGGGAACACTGTACTTTGTGATATGCCTGTGGTCTCTACTATTTCGCGAACTTTGATTCGTCGATCACTCAAAACCATATCCTGGATTTTGTCAATTGTTTCAGAGGAAGTCACTTCTACTGGACGTCCGGAGCGATGTTCATCATTTGTGGATGTACAGCCATATTTAGATACATTTATCAGTGGCTAGGAGCAGATGTGCCATGAACTTCAACTTCTTTTTTATCTCTTTTGGTGTTAAGTCTTTTAAGTAGAAGTGTTTAATCATCTCACAAAACTCGTCTTTTCCCTATCATTCTAAGAAGCAGTAGATTGTTGATTCAATTGCCTGTGGCAACAAAACCACATGATGGATATATCTGAAACTTTAACTGTATCTAGTAACAGACAGTGGTTAGTAAATACAAAATTTTTTTGGTGCTATGAGTGTAATTTCTTGGATTTTTTAAGGAGTTACTGAATGCCTCTAAGATTTTATTTTTGAAACAAAATTGTTAGATATATGCTTGTTGCAGTGCTGAAGGATCTAACACAACAGTTGCTGACTGCAATGAGCAGTTACGTATCCTTACCGGCAATCATCCAAGTTATCCTCAAGGATCCTGCTTACAGCGGAGGCAAGTTTGGAGATATCCGAGAACTCATGATGGGTATGTCAATCCTCTCAAAACATGTCAAATAAGCCAACAATGGAAACATGGTGTTAGCTCATTCAAAACCAAACTTGGTATTTAGGTTTAGTATTTTCCAAGGATTTAACATGAAGACTTTCAAGAAAATCTAATACCCTTTACATGGAACATTTTATGAACATTTTGACTTTCTCAAAAATGGCTCTAATAATTTTGATTAAAATATTGTATATTAAAGATATTTACATAAATAAACTGCATATTTTGAACTTTCTGTAAAAAGCCTCTGAAGACCACCTTATTCTGGATGAGTTTTGGAGAATTTGAATAACGGTTAAACCATAAGAGATAAACAAAAGCTTAGCACACCAAAAAATGTAGATCTCGTTAAAACACATAATATATGTCATTTACATTTTTCTTGTAGATTTAACGTTTTTGAGATATTCATTGTTGTTGGTTTCAGACTCAAACGGGACCATGCAAAGCGAAACAAACATAGCGTTGAGCTTTTAAGAGGTTTACTATCAGTGTAGCACAAAGTGTTCGCTTCTACTTACAAGAAAACACAACAAAACTCATCTGGAAATGTTTCTTTTGCACAAAACAAACATAGCGTTGAGCTTTTAAGAGGTTTACTATCAGTGTAGCACAAAGTGTTCGCTTCTACTTACAAGAAAACACAACAAACATAGCGTTGAGCTTTTAAGAGGTTTACTATCAGTGTAGCACAAAGTGTTCGCTTCTACTTACAAGAAAACACAACAAACATAGCGTTGAGCTTTTAAGAGGTTTACTGTCAGTGTAGCACAAAGTGTTTGCTTCTACTTATAAGAAAACACAACAAAACTCATCTGGAAATGTTTCTTTTGCACAAAACAAACATAGCGTTGAGTTTTTAAGAGGTTTACTATCAGTGTAGCACAAAGTGTTCGCTTCTACTTACAAGAAAACACAACAAACATAGCGTTGAGCTTTTAAGAGGTTTACTATCAGTGTAGCACAAAGTGTTCGCTTCTACTTACAAGAAAACACAACAAACATAGCGTTGAGCTTTTAAGAGGTTTACTATCAGTGTAGCACAAAGTGTTCGCTTCTACTTACAAGAAAATACAACAAACATAGCATTGAGCTTTTAAGAGGTTTACTATCAGTGTAGCACAAAGTGTTCGCTTCTACTTATAAGAAAACACAACAAAACTCATCTGGAAATGTTTCTTTTGCACAAAACATATCATTTCTTATTTATTTTGACGTGCTGAGTTCAAATATGACCTTAGATTTTTTCTAGCACCCTCAGTTTGTAGTAATTCATTTACTTACACTTCTAAAAATTTGTAAGCATATGTAAAGTTATCATAATGTGTAGAAGAATGCTTGATAATAAAATTATATAATTTTGCAAATGTAACGAATTAACATAGCTGAAAACATTGGCAGGTCATGTCCTCTGCTGCTGTCAGTTGAATTTTTGCTGTTTGCAGCTTCTTCTGTAATTTCTCTAATGAGGTTCCAGCTACTTCTCCACGTTAGGTAGGGAAAAAGTTCAAATGGGAGTGTAGCAGGCAACCTAGATTTCTCTAGGCTTCTAGTAATTTCTCAATAAAGAACTGTTCACAAATTGTCTTGAATGTTATCCATGCTCCAAGCTCCACCTGATTCAATTTACTTTCAAAATGCTGATCTTTCATTAGTTCTCGAATTTGAGGCCCAACAAAAATGCCTTCCTTCAACTTTGAAGAAGTGATTTTTGGAAATTTTCTTCTAGATATTTGAAACCTGCTCAAGATTTGTCTTACATTTTCACAAAATTCTTCATCTGGTCTAATTTAATATGAATGTTTGATTTATTAACTAATGGTTCAGCTGAAATATTCTTCTCGCAAATTGTTCCTGGGGGGCCATATTTTAGTGTTGTAATGTTTGTATTTGGTGAGGCTATGCCATTCACACAAAAAGCAGCAATATATTGTATATCCACTTTGATTTATTAACTAATGGTTCAGCTGAAATATTCTTCTCGCAAATTGTTCCTGGGGGGCCATATTTTAGTGTTGTATTTGGTGAGGCTATGCCATTCACACAAAAAGCAGCAATATGTTGTATATCCACTTTGATTTATTAACTAATGGTTCAGCTGAAATATTCTTCTCGCAAATTGTTCCTGGGGGGCCATATTTTAGTGTTGTATTTGGTGAGGCTATGCCATTCACACAAAAAGCAGCAATATGTTGTATATCCACTTTGATTTATTAACTAATGGTTCAGCTGAAATATTCTTCTCGCAAATTGTTCCTGGGGGGCCATATTTTAGTGTTGTATTTGGTGAGGCTATGCCATTCACACAAAAAGCAGCAATATAGTGTATATCCACTTTGATTTATTAACTAATGGTTCAGCTGAAATATTCTTCTCGCAAATTGTTCCTGGGGGGCCATATTTTAGTGTTGTATTTGGTGAGGCTATGCCATTCACACAAAAAGCAGCAATATGTTGTATATCCACTTTGATTTATTAACTAATGGTTCAGCTGAAATATTCTTCTCGCAAATTGTTCCTGGGGGGCCATATTTTAGTGTTGTATTTGGTGAGGCTATGCCATTCACACAAAAAGCAGCAATATGTTGTATATCCACTTTGATTTATTAACTAATGGTTCAGCTGAAATATTCTTCTCGCAAATTGTTCCTGGGGGGCCATATTTTAGTGTTGTATTTGGTGAGGCTATGCCATTCACACAAAAAGCAGCAATATAGTGTATATCCACTTTGATTTATTAACTAATGGTTCAGCTGAAATATTCTTCTCGCAAATTGTTCCTGGGGGGCCATATTTTAGTGTTGTATTTGGTGAGGCTATGCCATTCACACAAAAAGCAGCAATATGTTGTATATCCACTTTGCAAGCCCAATCATCGCGACAGCTGAAATTGTCATACTGCACTTTTTGTAATAATAGCTGCATATTTTTGTAACTTTCTTTGATTTATACTGCATGGCTGTGATGGTTGTGTATTACCACAGCTTTTAACTTAATTTTGAAGCATCTATGAAGAGCCTACATTCGTCTGGCTTGTGACAGCTTTCTCTTCCTTTCTGTAATATCTAGACACATGCTCTTCTCGTATTTGTGTGGAAAACATTCTACTCGTTAAGCCAAGAACCTAAAAGTTGTGCTTGAACTTTGGAAAGATTTAAGTGTCGGACCAAATCATTTAGCTCTCCAAGAGTTGCCTCCTGATGCTTGTTGTGATCCTCAACTAGTGGCTTGTCAGGTCTAACACCTGATGGAATGTTATTTTAGTCATAGCAAAATAGCAATCATCAATATGGTTCATTGGTTTCCAGGAAATTCCAAAAGGCATACAAACTTTACGTTTATTGTTTAACAAGCTGGCACAATTTATGTAAAGTACATGGAGAGCCCAACTGCGATTTTTATCACCATTTAAGATTAAAATATAATTCATAAGCCTTTTCTATGAGTGATGTAATTTTCTGTTTATTTGACTTTATTGTATACTCACCACACATGTAACAGGATTATTTATACACACTCAATGCACAAGTATTATACAAGTAATTATTGTCACTAGTACAAATCACTGATTCTGCTACGGATGATGATACTGGTAAACATAAGATAAGACAGAAAGAAGATTACTAACACTCTGTAAAATAATCAAACTGAGATACTGGAAGTTGAATTATAAACAGTTGAGACATTAGAAAATGTTAGGAGAGACAAAAACAGAAAGTAAGTTGTCCAAGACAACATTAATTATCAATATCCTGACACCACAGTCCTGACTAACTAAAACACTAAAATATTAAAAAAATAAACATTATTATCACTATAGGTCTTGTTTATTCTGTCATTCACTATAACATAAATTTAAGCATTTAGAGCCAATGCTTTATTTTTGAAACTGAGGGTGCTAGAGAAAAGCTGTTTGGACCATAGCATTCAGCACTAAAATCCACATAATAAATACTCAATTTCATACAAAAGAATTTTAGGGTATTGTCCAGTGAATCAGACATATATCTAGATTAGCATGACGTAGATAATGTGTTTCAGTAACAGGTAGATAAAGGTATGTGAAGACATGTGTTTTGTTTGCAGGTATGCTGACCAACTCGTGTTACGAAGAAACACTTCTTCAAGCAACATCTCGGTTACTCAGCACAGACCTACATTATCGGCTTGCGAAGCTTCTAGCAGCAGCCAGTCAGGGAGTATCTGTTGTCAGTAACATGTGCTCTCTGTGTAAAACATTACTCTCTGCCAGCAAGAGTGACGAGCAGACTGTCATCTTCAGGTACACATGTCTCTCTCACATATACATGCATTGGCCAAATATCCGACGGGGAAAAAGTAAATTTCAAACTTCTGTGTATGGCAGTGGCAAAGCCTCAGGGGAAATGGTTTAGATTACCACCATGTTCGCGACATGTGTAGCAGATTTCATGCCAAAAATTTGTTTTAACGCGTCTGTGAACATTCTCATTGAAAAAACACTACTTATAAGTATGTTGTCTAAATAGAAAATAGTATTCATAATAGTCATTAAAGCCATCGCCTGTGCCTTGTACCATCTCCGTTCTCTGTCCAAATTACGAGTTTACGTGCAAATTCAAAATAGGTAAAATGTTTTGTAATATATGTTCTCTTAATTGAAAATCATCTGCCACTAAACAAAGTCATACGGTTCTCTCTTCTCCACCTATTTCTTCCCAAATTCAAATTAACAATGTGTTATAGTAAGTATATTGTCATTACGGCTATGCTGCCACACACACACACACACACACACACACATACACACCCTACCTTTATCTAAAAATCTGATTTGTTCCATTCACATGACTTTCTCGACATCCTCAGCTTATTCTTCATGCTAATCCAGATAAACGCTATTAGCAGAAACGATCTTATTACTTATTTCCTTATTAAGTAGAAGGGAATGCATTAGGATAAACAGACAGTCAGATGTTTTAAAATGAGGTTGCTATGCGATTGAAATCCATTTCTTTGTGCGGCCAGGCGTTCACAAGTTCCCACATAGGAAAAGCTTTTAAATATTTTAAAACTGAAGCCAATATCAAGGAATATCTTCAGTACGGTCAATTACAGGAAAAAATGTCTACACTGTGTGTTTTAAGTAGCTCTACATTTTTTGTCTATCTCTTACAGTTTATCAGTTATGCAAAATTCCACAAAGTTCATCCAGAATAAACATATCTTCAGAGGCTATTCTCAGAAAATTGAAGATATACATTTTATTTGTCAGGTAAATATCTTAAATATAAGAGTGAGCCATTTTTGAGAAAACAAAAGTTTTCAAAAAATGTTTCAAGTAAGGGTAGTTGGGGTAGGGGGATTTTCTTGAAAATCTTTCTGTCGCATCCTTGGAATATACCAAAAATATCAAGTTTGGTATTTAAAAGTCTTTTTTAGCTATACTACACACACACACATGCACACATGAATATTTTTCTAAAAATCCTTTTTTTGGATTTATGGGGTCTTAAAACATATATTTGTGGTGTAATCTTGGTATTGAATTTTAAGGGGTACAATACAATATATTCTCTATACACTATGTACATGTAGAGAAAGTAAAAATGATGGAGAACCTGTATAAGATAAATGAAAGATTTAATTGTTTTTTCCACAGTAGCCATGTAAAGACCAAGAGTTGAGTCAGACGACAAACTGGGCTGGGACATAAACCACTGATCTCTGTCTGGTTGCTCTAAACACTGACCTACTACCATGGCAACTGTCTGAGGATTGTTTTTATGTACAGGTGTGGTCATGGCTTCCACGCTCGCTGCTTAGAGCCCCCCTGGCATTGTTACCACTGCGCAAGAACAGGCTCGGCACAGACAAACTTGCCACTTGAGGCAGAGACATCTAAACCTCCTGTGATATCACCTAAACAGTCTCTGTCAACTTTTCAATCTCAAGGACTGCTCCATAGTCAAGACTTTGCTCTAAGGTTGGCACCTCCTCCACCTCCAGACTTAGAAGGCATTTTCTAGTCGGAGTGTCACTCTGGTCATGCTCGGTCGAGACAAGGGCAACGGATTCTACTGCTTCAAGTACAAATGGTAAGTTATCAACCGCAATACAGATAAGTTAAATAGAGTAAGTATGTTACAGAAGTTGGTCATCAGTCACATGGTTGACATTCACAGGGTCTATCTCCTGGTCATGTACTGTACACTTGGCTCACAAACACATGGTCTATCTACTGGTCATGTATTATACACTTGTCTCACAGTCACAGGGTCTATCTCCTGGTCATGTACTGTACACTTGGCTCACAGACACATGGTCTATCTACTGGTCATGTATTATACACTTGTCTCACAGACACATGGTCTATCTACTGGTCATGTACTGTACACTTGTCTCACAGTCACAGGGTCTAATCTCCTGGTCATGTATTATACACTTGTCTCACAGACACATGGTCTATCTACTGGTCATGTATTATACACTTGTCTCACAGACACATGGTCTATCTACTGGTCATGTACTGTACACTTGTCTCACAGACACATGGTCTATCTACTGGTCATGTATTATACACTTGTCTCACAGTCACAGGGTCTAATCTCCTGGTCATGCATTATACACTTCTCTTACAGACACATGGTCTATCTCCTTGGCTAACAGTCACATGGTCTATCTCCTGGTCATGTATTATACACTTGGCTCACAGACACATGGTCTATCTCCTGGTCATGTATTATACACTTGGCTCACAGACACATGGTCTATCTCCTGGTCATTTATTATGCACTTGTCTCACAGTCACAGGGTCTATCTCCTGGTCATGAATTTTACACTTGTCTCACAGACACATGGTCTATCTCTTGGTCATGTACTGTACACTTGTCTCACAGTCACATGGTCTGTCTCCTGGTCATGTATTATACACTTGGCTCACAGTCGCAGGGTCTATGTCTTGGTCATGTATTGTACACTTGTCTCAAAGTCACATGGTGTGTCTCCTGGTCATGTACTGTACACATGGCTCACAGTCACATGGTCTATCTACTGGTCATGTACTGTACACTTGTCTCACAGTCACAGGGTCTATCTACTGGTCATGTACTGTATACTTGTCTCACAGTCACATGGTCTATCTACTGGTCATGTACTGTATACTTGTCTCACAGACACATGAACTATCTACTGGTCATGTACTGTACACTTGTCTCACAGTCACATGGTCTATCTACTGGTCATGTACTGTACACTTGTCTCACAGTCACATGGTCTATCTACTGGTCATGTACTGTACACTTGTCTCACAGTCACATGGTCTATCTACTGGTCATGTCCTGTATACTTGTCTCTCAGTCACATGATCTATCTACTGGTCACGTACTGTACACTTGGCTCTCAGCCACATGATCTATCTACTGGTCATGTACTGTACACTTGTCTCCCAGTCACATGGTCTATCTACTGGTTATGTACTGTACACTTGTCTCCCAGTCACATGATCTATCTACTGGTCATGTACTGTACACTTGTCTCCCAGTCACATGGTCTATCTACTGGTCAAGTACTGTACACTTGTCTCACAGTCACATGGTCTATCTACTGGTCATGTACTGTATACTTGTCTCACAGACACATGGTCTATCTCCTGGTCATGTACTGTACACTTGTCTCATAGTCACATGGTCTATCTACTGGTCATGTATTATACACTTGTCTCCCAGTCACATGGTCTATCTACTGGTCATGTACTGTACACTTGTCTCACAGTCACATGATTTATCTCCTTGTCATGTACTGTACACTTGGATCACAGTCACATTGTCCATCTCCTCGTCATGTACTGTACACTTGTCTCACAGTCACATGATTTATCTCCTTGTCATGTACTGTACACTTGTCTCACAGTCACATGATTTATCTCCTTGTCATGTACTGTACACTTGTCTCACAGTCACATGGTCCATCTCCTCATCATGCACTGTACAGTGGCTCACAGTCACACGATCTATCTACTGGTCATGTACTGTACACTTGTCTCACAGTCACATGGTCCATCTCCTCATCATGCACTGTACAGTGGCTCACAGTCACACGATCTATCTCCTGGTCATGTACTGCACACTTGTCTCACAGTAACATGGTCTATCTCCTGGTCACGTACTGTACACTTGTCTCAAAGTCATATGGTCTATCTCCTGGTCATATACAGTACACTTGTCTCACAGTCACGTGGTCTATCTCTTGGTCATGTACTGTACACTTGTCTCACATTCACATGATCCATCTCTTGGTCATGTACTGTACACTTGTCTCACAGTCACATGGTGTATCTCCTGGTCATGTACTGTACACTTGTCTCACAGTCACACGGTCTATCTCCTGATTATGTGCTGTACACTTGTCCTACAGTCACAGGGTCTATTTCCTGGTCAAGTATTATACACTTGGCTCACAGTCACAGGGTCTATGTCTTGATCATGTACTGTACACTTGTCTCACAGTCACATGGTCTAACTCCTGGTCATGTATTATACACTTGTCTCACAGTCACAGGGTCTATCTCTTGGTCATGTACTGTACACTTGTCTCATGGTCACATGTTCTATCTGCTGGTCATGTATTATACACTTGGCTCACAGTCACAGGGTCTATGTCTTGATCATGTACTGTACCCTTGTCTCACAGTCACATGGTCTATCTCCTTGTCATGTACTGTACACTTGGCTCACAGTCACATGGTCCATTTCTTGTCATGTATTGTACACTTCTCTCACAGTCACAGGGTCTATCTCATGGTCATTTACTGTACACTTGTCTCACAGACACATGAACTATCTACTGGTGATGTACTGTACAATTGTCTCACAGTCACATGATTTATCTCCTTGGCATGTACTGTACACTTGGATCACAGTCACATGGTCCATCTCTTCGTCATGTACTGTACACTTGTCTCACAGTCACATGGTCCATCTCCTCAGCGTGCACTGTACACTTGCCTCACAGTAACATGGTCTATCTCCTGGTCATGTAAGGTACACTTGTCTCACAATCACATGATCTATCTACTGGTCATGTACTGTACACTTGGCTCACAGTCACATGTCTATCTCCTGGTCATGTACTGTACACTTGGCTCACATTCACATGGTCGGTCTACTGGTCATGTACTGTACACTTGTCTCACAGTCACATGGTCTATCTACTGGTCATGTGCTGTATACTTGTTTCACAGTCACTCGGTCTATCTACTGGTCATGTGCTGTAGACTTGTCTCACAGTCACATGGTATATCTATTGGTCCGGTGCTGTACACTGGTCTCACGGTCTATCTCCTGGTCACGTACTGTAAACTTGCCTCACATTCACATGATCTATCTCCTGGTCATGTACTGTACACTTGTCTCACAGTCACATGGTCTATCTCTTGGTAATGTACTGTACACTTGTCTCACAGACACATGGTCTATCTCCTGGTCATGTGCTGTACAATTGTCTCAAAGTCACATGGTCTATCTCCTGGTCCTGTACTGTACACTTGTCTCACAGACACATGGTCTATCTCCTGGTCCTGTACTGTACACTTGTCTCACAGACACATGGTCTATCTCCTGGTCATATACTGTACACTTGTCTCACAGTCACATGCTCTATCTCCTGGTCACATACAGTACAATTGTCTCACAGTCACACGGTTTATCTCCTGGTTATGTGCTGTGCACTTGTCTCACAGTCACACGGTCTATCTCCTGGTCACATACAGTACAATTGTCTCACAGTCACACGGTTTATCTCCTGGTTATGTGCTGTGCACTTGTCCTACAGTCACATGGTCTATCTCTTGGTCATGTACTGTACACTTGTCCTACAGTCACATGGTCTATCTCTTGGTCATGTACTGTACACTTGTCCTACAGTCACATGGTCTATCTCTTGGTCATGTACTGTACACTTGTCCTACAGTCACATGGTGTATCTCCTTGTCATGTACTGTACACTTGTCTCTCAGTCACATGGTCTATCTCTTGGTCATGTACTGTACACTTGTCCTACAGTCACATGGTCTATCTCCTTGTCATGTACTGTACACTTGGCTCTCAGTCACATGGTCTATCTCTTGGTCATGTATTGTACACTTCTCTCACAGTCACAGGGTCTATCTCTTGGTCATGTACTGTACACTAGTCTCACAGACACTTGGTCTATCTACTTGTGATGTACTCTACACTTGTCTCACAGTCACATGATTTATATCCTTGTCATATACTGTACATTTGAATCACAGTCACATGGTCTATCTCCTCATCATGCACTGTACACTTGGCTCACAGTCACATTATCTATCTCCTGGTCATGTACTGTACACTTGTCTCCCAGTCACATGATCTATCTACTGGTCACGTACTGTAAACTTGCCTCACAGTCACATGGTCTATCTCCTGGTCACGTACTGTACACTTGTCTCTCAGTCACATGATCTATCTACTGGTCGTGTACTGTACACGTGTCTCTCAGTCACATGGTGTATCTCCTGCTCACGTACTGTTCACTTTGGTCTCAGTCACATGATCTATCTCCTGGTCACGTACTGTACACTTGGCTCTCAGTCACATGATCTATCTACTGGTCACGTACTGTACACTTGTCTCCCAGTCACATGGTCTATCTACTGGTCATGTACTGTACACTTGTCTCCCAGTCACATGGTCTATCTACTGGTCATGTACTGTACACTTGTCTCCCAGTCACATGGTCTATCTCCTGATCACGTACTGTACACTTGGCTCTCAGTCACATGATCTCTCTACTGGTCACGTACTGTACACTTGTCTCCCAGTCACATGGTCTATCTCCTGGTCATGTACTGTACACTTGTCTCCCAGTCACATGGTCTATCTACTGGTCATGTACTGTACACTTGTCTCCCAGTCACATGATCTATCTACTGGTCATGTACTGTATACTTGTCTCCCAGTCACATGGTCTATCTACTGGTCACGTACTGTACACTTGTCTCCCAGTCACATGATCTATCTACTGGTCATGTACTGTACACTTGTCTCCCAGTCACATGGTCTATCTCCTGGTCACGTACTGTACACTTGTCTCCCAGTCACATGATCTATCTACTGGTCACGTACTGTACACTTGTCTCCCAGTCACATGGTCTATCTCCTGGTCACGTACTGTACACTTGGCTCTCAGTCACATGATCTATCTACAGGTCATGTACTGTACACTTGTCTCCCAGTCACATGATCTATCTACTGGTCATGTACTGTACACATGTCTCCCAGTCACATGGTCTATCTACTGGTCATGTACTGTACACTTGTCTCCCAGTCACATGATCTATCTACTGGTCATGTACTGTACACTTGGCTCTCAGTCACATGATCTATCTACTGGTCATGTACTGTACACTTGTCTCCCAGTCACATGGTCTAACTCCTGGTCACGTACTGTACACTTGGCTCTCAATCACATGATCTATCTACTGCTCACGTACTGTACACTTGTCTCCCAGTCACATGGTCTATCTCCTGGTGACGTACTGTACACTTCGCTCTCAGTCACATGATCTATCTACTGGTCATGTACTGTACACTTGTCTCCCAGGCACATGGTCTATCTCCTGGTCACGTACTGTACACTTCGCTCTCAGTCACATGGTCTATCTACTGGTCATGTACTGTACACTTGTCTCCAGTCACATGGTCTATCTCCTGGTCACGTACTGTACACTTCGCTCTCAGTCACATGATCTATCTACTGGTCACGTACTGTACACTTGGCTCTCAATCACATGATCTATCTACTGGTCACGTACTGTACACTTGTCTCCCAGTCACATGGTCCATCTCCTGGTCACGTACTGTACACTTGGCTCACAGTCACATGGTCTATCTCCTGGCTATGTGCTGTACACTTGTCCTACAGTCACATGGTCTATCTAATGGTCATGTACTGTACTGTTGTCTCATAGTCACATGGCCTTTCTACAAGTCATGTGATGTACACTTGTCACACAGTCACACGGTCTATCCACTGGTCATGTACTGTACACTTGTCTCACTGTCACACGGTCTATCTACTGTTCATGTGCTGTCTCTTAACTCACAGTCACATGGTCTATCTCCTTGTCATGTACTGTATACTTGTCTCACAGTCACATGGTCTATCTCTTGGTCATGTACTGTACACTTGTCTCACAAACACAAGGTCTATATCCTGGTCATGTGCTGTACACTTGTCTCACAGTCACATGGTCTATCTCCTGGGCGTGTACTTTACACTTGTCTCACAAACACAAGGTCTATATCCTGGTCATGTACTGTACACTTGTCTCACAGACACATGGTTTATCTCCTGGTCATGTACTTTACACTTGTCTCACAGACACATGGTCTATGTCCTGGTCATGTACTGTACGCTTATCTCACAGTCACACGGACTATGTCCTGGTCATGTACTGTACACTTGTCTCACAATCACCTGGTCTATATCCAGGTTATGTAATGTACAAATGTCTCACAGTCACATTGTCTATCTCCTGAATTCGTACTCTACACTTGGCTCACAGTCACATGGTCTATCTCTTGGTCACGTACTGTACACTTATCTCACAGTCACATGGTCTATCTCCTGGTTATGTGCTGTACACTTGTCCTACAGTTGCATTGTCTATCTCCTGGTCATTTACTGTACACTTGTGTCACAGTCACACGGTCTGTCTACTGGTCATGTACTGTACACTAGTCTCACAGTCACATGGTCTATCTACTGGTCATGTGCTGTATACTTGTCTCACAGTCACTCGGTCTATCTACTGGTCATGTGCTGTACACTTGTCTCACAGTCACATGGTGTATCTACTGATCAGGTGCTGTACACTTGTCTCACGGTCTATCTCTTGTTCACGTACTGTACACTTGGCTCACAGTCACATGATCTATCTCCTAGTCACGTACTGTACACTTGTCTCACAGACACATGGTCTATCTCCTGGTCCTGTACTGTACACTTGTCTCACAGACACATGGTCTATCTCCTGGTCCTGTACTGTACACTTGTCTCACAGACACATGGTCTATCTCCTGGTCATATACTGTACACTTGTCTCACAGTCACATGCTCTATCTCCTGGTCACATACAGTACAATTGTCTCACAGTCACACGGTTTATCTCCTGGTTATGTGCTGTGCACTTGTCTCACAGTCACACGGTCTATCTCCTGGTCACATACAGTACAATTGTCTCACAGTCACACGGTTTATCTCCTGGTTATGTGCTGTGCACTTGTCTCACAGTCACACGGTCTATGTCTTGGACATGTACTGTACACTTGGCTCACAGTCACATGGTCTATCTCCTGGTCACGTACTGTACACTTGTCTCACAATCATATGGTCTATCTCCTGGTCATGTGCTATACACTTGTCTCACGGTCACATGGTCTATCTCCTTGTCATGTACTGTACACTTTTCTCACAGTCACAGGGTATATCTTCTGGTCATGTACTCTACACTTGTCTCACAGTCACATGGTCTATCTACTGGTCATGTATTATACACTTGGCTCACAGACACATGGTCTATCTTCTGGTCATGTATTATACACTTGGCTCACAGACACATGGTCTATCTCCTGGTCATTTATTATACACTTGTCTCACAGTCACAGGGACTATCTCCTGGTCATTTATTTTACATTTGTCTCACAGACACATGGTATATCTCTTGATCATGTATTATACACTTGGCTCACAGTCACAGGGTCTATCTCTTAGTCATGTTCTGTACACTTGTCTCACAGACAATTGGTCTATCTCCTGATAATGTATTATACACTTGGCTCGTAGTCACATGGTCTATCTCTAGGTAATGTATTGTACGCTTGTCTCCCAGTCACATGGTCTATCTACTGGTCATGTACTGTACACTTGTCTCACAGTCACATGATCTATCTCCTGGTCACGTACAGTACACTGGTCTCACAGACACATGGTCTATCTCTTGGTCATGTACTGAACACTTGTCTCACAGTCACATGGTCTATCTCTTGGTCACATACAGTACACTTGTCTCACAGTCACATGCTCTATCTCCTGGTCACGTACAGTAAACTTGTCCCACAGTCACATGGTCTATCTCTTCGTCATGTAATGTACACTTGTCTCTCAGTCACATGGTCTATCTCTTGGTCATGTACTGTACACTTGTCTCACAGTCACATGGTGTATCTCCTTGTCATGTACTGTACACTTGTCCTACAGTCACATGGTCTATCTCTTGGTCATGTACTGTACACTTGTCCTACAGTCACATGGTCTATCTCTTGGTCATGTACTGTACACTTGTCCTACAGTCACATGGTCTATCTCTTGGTCATGTACTGTACACTTGTCCTACAGTCACATGGTGTATCTCCTTGTCATGTACTGTACACTTGTCTCTCAGTCACATGGTCTATCTCTTGGTCATGTACTGTACACTTGTCCTACAGTCACATGGTCTATCTCCTTGTCATGTACTGTACACTTGGCTCTCAGTCACATGGTCTATCTCTTGGTCATGTATTGTACACTTCTCTCACAGTCACAGGGTCTATCTCTTGGTCATGTACTGTACACTAGTCTCACAGACACTTGGTCTATCTACTTGCGATGTACTCTACACTTGTCTCACAGTCACATGATTTATATCCTTGTCATATACTGTACATTTGAATCACAGTCACATGGTCTATCTCCTCATCATGCACTGTACACTTGGCTCACAGTCACATTATCTATCTCCTGGTCATGTACTGTACACTTGTCTCCCAGTCACATGGTCTATCTCCTGGTCACGTACTGTACACTTGTCTCTCAGTCACATGATCTATCTACTGGTCGTGTACTGTACACTTGTCTCTCAGTCACATGGTGTATCTCCTGCTCACGTACTGTTCACTTTGGTCTCAGTCACATGATCTATCTCCTGGTCACGTACTGTACACTTGGCTCTCAGTCACATGATCTATCTACTGGTCACGTACTGTACACTTGTCTCCCAGTCACATGGTCTATCTACTGGTCATGTACTGTACACTTGTCTCCCAGTCACATGGTCCTTCTACTGGTCATGTACTGTACACTTGTCTCCCAGTCACATGGTCTATCTCCTGATCACGTACTGTACACTTGGCTCTCAGTCACATGATCTATCTACTGGTCACGTACTGTACACTTGTCTCCCAGTCACATGGTCTATCTCCTGGTCATGTACTGTACACTTGTCTCCCAGTCACATGGTCTATCTACTGGTCATGTACTGTACACTTGTCTCCCAGTCACATGATCTATCTACTGGTCATGTACTGTATACTTGTCTCCCAGTCACATGGTCTATCTACTGGTCACGTACTGTACACTTGTCTCCCAGTCACATGATCTATCTACTGGTCATGTACTGTACACTTGTCTCCCAGTCACATGGTCTATCTCCTGGTCACGTACTGTACACTTGTCTCCCAGTCACATGATCTATCTACTGGTCACGTACTGTACACTTGTCTCCCAGTCACATGGTCTATCTCCTGGTCACGTACTGTACACATGGCTCTCAGTCACATGATCTATCTACAGGTCATGTACTGTACACTTGTCTCCCAGTCACATGATCTATCTACTGGTCATGTACTGTACACATGTCTCCCAGTCACATGGTCTATCTACTGGTCATGTACTGTACACTTGTCTCCCAGTCACATGATCTATCTACTGGTCATGTACTGTACACTTGGCTCTCAGTCACATGATCTATCTACTGGTCATGTACTGTACACTTGTCTCCCAGTCACATGGTCTAACTCCTGGTCACGTACTGTACACTTGGCTCTCAATCACATGATCTATCTACTGCTCACGTACTGTAAACTTGCCTCACAGTCACATGGTCTATCTCCTGGTCACGTACTGTACACTTGTCTCTCAGTCACATGATCTATCTACTGGTCGTGTACTGTACACGTGTCTCTCAGTCACATGGTGTATCTCCTGCTCACGTACTGTTCACTTTGGTCTCAGTCACATGATCTATCTCCTGGTCACGTACTGTACACTTGGCTCTCAGTCACATGATCTATCTACTGGTCACGTACTGTACACTTGTCTCCCAGTCACATGGTCTATCTACTGGTCATGTACTGTACACTTGTCTCCCAGTCACATGGTCTATCTACTGGTCATGTACTGTACACTTGTCTCCCAGTCACATGGTCTAACTCCTGATCACGTACTGTACACTTGGCTCTCAGTCACATGATCTATCTACTGGTCACGTACTGTACACTTGTCTCCCAGTCACATGGTCTATCTCCTGGTCATGTACTGTACACTTGTCTCCCAGTCACATGATCTATCTACTGGTCATGTACTGTACACTTGTCTCCCAGTCACATGATCTATCTACTGGTCATGTACTGTATACTTGTCTCCCAGTCACATGGTCTATCTACTGGTCACGTACTGTACACTTGTCTCCCAGTCACATGATCTATCTACTGGTCATGTACTGTACACTTGTCTCCCAGTCACATGGTCTATCTCCTGGTCACGTACTGTACACTTGTCTCCCAGTCACATGATCTATCTACTGGTCACGTACTGTACACTTGTCTCCCAGTCACATGGTCTATCTCCTGGTCACGTACTGTACACTTGGCTCTCAGTCACATGATCTATCTACAGGTCATGTACTGTACACTTGTCTCCCAGTCACATGATCTATCTACTGGTCATGTACTGTACACATGTCTCCCAGTCACATGGTCTATCTACTGGTCATGTACTGTACACTTGTCTCCCAGTCACATGATCTATCTACTGGTCATGTACTGTACACTTGGCTCTCAGTCACATGATCTATCTACTGGTCATGTACTGTACACTTGTCTCCCAGTCACATGGTCTAACTCCTGGTCACGTACTGTACACTTGGCTCTCAATCACATGATCTATCTACTGCTCACGTACTGTACACTTGTCTCCCAGTCACATGGTCTATCTCCTGGTGACGTACTGTACACTTCGCTCTCAGTCACATGATCTATCTACTGGTCATGTACTGTACACTTGTCTCCCAGGCACATGGTCTATCTCCTGGTCACGTACTGTACACTTCGCTCTCAGTCACATGGTCTATCTACTGGTCATGTACTGTACACTTGTCTCCCAGTCACATGGTCTATCTCCTGGTCACGTACTGTACACTTCGCTCTCAGTCACATGATCTATCTACTGGTCACGTACTGTACACTTGGCTCTCAATCACATGATCTATCTACTGGTCACGTACTGTACACTTGTCTCCCAGTCACATGGTCCATCTCCTGGTCACGTACTGTACACTTGGCTCACAGTCACATGGTCTATCTCCTGGCTATGTGCTGTACACTTGTCCTACAGTCACATGGTCTATCTAATGGTCATGTACTGTACTGTTGTCTCATAGTCACATGGCCTTTCTACAAGTCATGTGATGTACACTTGTCACACAGTCACACGGTCTATCCACTGGTCATGTACTGTACACTTGTCTCACTGTCACACGGTCTATCTACTGTTCATGTGCTGTCTCTTAACTCACAGTCACATGGTCTATCTCCTTGTCATGTACTGTATACTTGTCTCACAGTCACATGGTCTATCTCTTGGTCATGTACTGTACACTTGTCTCACAAACACAAGGTCTATATCCTGGTCATGTGCTGTACACTTGTCTCACAGTCACATGGTCTATCTCCTGGGCGTGTACTTTACACTTGTCTCACAAACACAAGGTCTATATCCTGGTCATGTACTGTACACTTGTCTCACAGACACATGGTTTATCTCCTGGTCATGTACTTTACACTTGTCTCACAGACACATGGTCTATGTCCTGGTCATGTACTGTACGCTTATCTCACAGTCACACGGACTATGTCATGGTCATGTACTGTACACTTGTCTCACAATCACCTGGTCTATATCCAGGTTATGTAATGTACAAATGTCTCACAGTCACATTGTCTATCTCCTGAATTCGTACTCTACACTTGGCTCACAGTCACATGGTCTATCTCTTGGTCACGTACTGTACACTTATCTCACAGTCACATGGTCTATCTCCTGGTTATGTGCTGTACACTTGTCCTACAGTTGCATTGTCTATCTCCTGGTCATTTACTGTACACTTGTGTCACAGTCACACGGTCTGTCTACTGGTCATGTACTGTACACTAGTCTCACAGTCACATGGTCTATCTACTGGTCATGTGCTGTATACTTGTCTCACAGTCACTCGGTCTATCTACTGGTCATGTGCTGTACACTTGTCTCACAGTCACATGGTGTATCTACTGATCAGGTGCTGTACACTTGTCTCAGGATCTATCTCCTGGTCACGTACTGTACACTTGGCTCACAGTCACATGGTGTATCTACTGATCAGGTGCTGTACACTTGTCTCACAGTCACATGGTGTATCTACTGATCAGGTGCTGTACACTTGTCTCACAGTCACATGGTGTATCTACTGATCAGGTACTGTACACTTGGCTCACAGTCACATGGTGTATCTACTGATCAGGTGCTGTACACTAGTCTCACAGTCACATGGTGTATCTACTGATCAGGTGCTGTACACTTGTCTCACAGTCACATGGTGTATCTACTGATCAGGTGCTGTACACTTGTCTCACAGTCACATGGTGTATCTACTGATCAGGTGCTGTACACTTGTCTCAGGATCTATCTCCTGGTCACGTACTGTACACTTGGCTCACAGTCACTTGATCTATCTCCTGGTCATGTACTGTACACTTGTCTCACAGTCACATGGTCTATCTCTTGGTAAGGTATTGTATGCTTGTCTCACAGACACATGGTCTATCTCCTGGTCATATACTGTACACTTGTCTCACAGACAGACGGTCTATCTCCTGGTCACGTACAGTATACTTGTCTTACAGTCACATGGTCTATCTCTTGGTCATGTACTGTACACTTGTCTCACAGACAGACGGTCTATCTCCTGGTCACGTACAGTATACTTGTCTTACAGTCACATAGTCTATCTCTTGGTCATATACTGTACACTTGTCTCACAGACAGACGGTCTATCTCCTGGTCACGTACAGTACACTTGTCTCACAGTCACATGGTGTATCTCCTTGTCATGTACTGTACACTTGTCTCACAGTCACATGGTGTATCTCCTTGTCATGTACTGTACACTTGTCTCACAGACACATGATCTATCTCCTGGTCCTGTACTGTACACTTGTCTCACAGACACATGGTCTATCTCCTGGTCACACACAGTACAATTGTCTCACAGTCACATGGTCTATCTCCCGGTTATGTGCTCTGCACTTGTCTCACAGTCACAAGGTCTATCTCTTGGTCATGTACTGTACACTTGTCTCACAGTCACAAAGTCTATCTCCTGGTTATGTACTGCACACTTGTCTTACAGTCACATGGTCTATCTCCTGGTCATATACTGTGCACTTGTCTCACAGTCATATGGTCTATCTCCTGGTCATATACTGTGCACTTGTCTCACAGTCAAATGGACTATCTCTTGGTCATGTACTGTACACTTGTCTCACAGTCACATGGTCGATCTCCTGGTCATATACTGTGCACTTGTCTCACAGTCATATGGTCTATCTCCTGGTCATATACTGTGCACTTGTCTCACAGTCCAATGGACTATCTCTTGGTCATGTACTGTACACTTGTCTCACATTCACATTTACTATCTCTTGGTAATGTACTGTAAACTTGTCTCACAGTCACATGGTGTATCTCCTGGTCATGTACCATACACTTGTCCTACAGTCCCATGGTCTATCTCCTGGTCACGTACTGTAGACTTGTCTCACAGTCACATGGTCTATCTCCTTGTCATGTACTGTACACTTCTCTCACAGTCACAGGGTATATCTTCTGGTCATGTACTCTACATTTGTCTCACAGTCACATGGTCTATCTACTGGTCATGTATTATACACTTGGCTCACAGGCACATGGTCTATCTTCTGGTCATGTATTATACACTTGTCTCACAGTCACAGGGTCCATCTCTTGGTCATGTACTTTACACTTGTCTCATGGTCACATGGTCTATCTGCTGGTCATGTATTATACACTTGGCTCAAAGTCACAGCGTCTATGTCTTGATCATGTACTGTACACTTGTCTCACAGTCACATGGTCTATCTCTTGGTCATTTACTGTACACTTGTCTCACAGACACATGGTCTATCTACTGGTGATGTACTCTACACTTGGATCACAGTCACATGGTCCAATCTTCGTCATGTACTGTACACTTGTCTCACAGTCACATGGTCCATCTCCTCATCATGTACTGTACACTTGGCTCACAGTAACATGATCTTTCTCCTGGTCATGTACGGTACACTTGTCTCACAGTCACATGATCTATCTACTGGTCATGTACTGTACACTTCGCTCTCAGTCACATGATCTATCTACTGGTCACGTACTGTACACTTGGCTCTCAATCACATGATCTATCTACTGGTCACGTACTGTACACTTGTCTCCCAGTCACATGGTCCATCTCCTGGTCACGTACTGTACACTTGGCTCACAGTCACACGGTCTATCTCCTGGCTATGTGCTGTACACTTGTCCTACAGTCACATGGTCTATCTAATGGTCATGTACTGTACTGTTGTCTCATAGTCACATGGCCTTTCTACAAGTCATGTGATGTACACTTGTCACACAGTCACACGGTCTATCCACTGGTCATGTACTGTACACTTGTCTCACTGTCACACGGTCTATCTACTGTTCATGTGCTGTCTCTTAACTCACAGTCACATGGTCTATCTCCTTGTCATGTACTGTATACTTGTCTCACAGTCACATGGTCTATCTCTTGGTCATGTACTGTACACTTGTCTCACAAACACAAGGTCTATATCCTGGTCATGTGCTGTACACTTGTCTCACAGTCACATGGTCTATCTCCTGGGCGTGTACTTTACACTTGTCTCACAAACACAAGGTCTATATCCTGGTCATGTACTGTACACTTGTCTCACAGACACATGGTTTATCTCCTGGTCATGTACTTTACACTTGTCTCACAGACACATGGTCTATGTCCTGGTCATGTACTGTACGCTTATCTCACAGTCACACGGACTATGTCCTGGTCATGTACTGTACACTTGTCTCACAATCACCTGGTCTATATCCAGGTTATGTAATGTACAAATGTCTCACAGTCACATTGTCTATCTCCTGAATTCGTACTCTACACTTGGCTCACAGTCACATGGTC
Source organism: Hymenopus coronatus (assembly GCA_030762935.1). Classification (NCBI taxonomy): domain Eukaryota; kingdom Metazoa; phylum Arthropoda; class Insecta; order Mantodea; family Hymenopodidae; genus Hymenopus; species Hymenopus coronatus. The sequence goes on from CM060895.1 coordinate 158,358,436, forward strand.
TATCTCTTGGTCACGTACTGTACACTTATCTCACAGTCACATGGTCTATCTCCTGGTTATGTGCTGTACACTTGTCCTACAGTTGCATTGTCTATCTCCTGGTCATTTACTGTACACTTGTGTCACAGTCACACGGTCTGTCTACTGGTCATGTACTGTACACTAGTCTCACAGTCACATGGTCTATCTACTGGTCATGTGCTGTATACTTGTCTCACAGTCACTCGGTCTATCTACTGGTCATGTGCTGTACACTTGTCTCACAGTCACATGGTGTATCTACTGATCAGGTGCTGTACACTTGTCTCAGGATCTATCTCCTGGTCACGTACTGTACACTTGGCTCACAGTCACTTGATCTATCTCCTGGTCATGTACTGTACACTTGTCTCACAGTCACATGGTCTATCTCTTGGTAAGGTATTGTATGCTTGTCTCACAGACACATGGTCTATCTCCTGGTCATATACTGTACACTTGTCTCACAGACAGACGGTCTATCTCCTGGTCACGTACAGTATACTTGTCTTACAGTCACATGGTCTATCTCTTGGTAAGGTATTGTATGCTTGTCTCACAGACACATGGTCTATCTCCTGGTCATATACTGTACACTTGTCTCACAGACAGACGGTCTATCTCCTGGTCACGTACAGTACACTTGTCTCACAGTCACATGGTGTATCTCCTTGTCATGTACTGTACACTTGTCTCACAGTCACATGGTGTATCTCCTTGTCATGTACTGTACACTTGGCTCACAGACACATGGTCTATCTCCTGGTCCTGTACTGTACACTTGTCTCACAGACACATGGTCTATCTCCTGGTCACACACAGTACAATTGTCTCACAGTCACATGGTCTATCTCCCGGTTATGTGCTCTGCACTTGTCTCACAGTCACAAGGTCTATCTCTTGGTCATGTACTGTACACTTGTCTCACAGTCACAAAGTCTATCTCCTGGTTATGTACTGCACACTTGTCTTACAGTCACATGGTCTATCTCCTGGTCATATACTGTGCACTTGTCTCACAGTCATATGGTCTATCTCCTGGTCATATACTGTGCACTTGTCTCACAGTCAAATGGACTATCTCTTGGTCATGTACTGTACACTTGTCTCACAGTCACATGGTCGATCTCCTGGTCATATACTGTGCACTTGTCTCACAGTCATATGGTCTATCTCCTGGTCATATACTGTGCACTTGTCTCACAGTCAAATGGACTATCTCTTGGTCATGTACTGTACACTTGTCTCACATTCACATTTACTATCTCTTGGTAATGTACTGTAAACTTGTCTCACAGTCACATGGTGTATCTCCTGGTCATGTACCATACACTTGTCCTACAGTCCCATGGTCTATCTCCTGGTCACGTACTGTAGACTTGTCTCACAGTCACATGGTCTATCTCCTTGTCATGTACTGTACACTTCTCTCACAGTCACAGGGTATATCTTCTGGTCATGTACTCTACATTTGTCTCACAGTCACATGGTCTATCTACTGGTCATGTATTATACACTTGGCTCACAGGCACATGGTCTATCTTCTGGTCATGTATTATACACTTGTCTCACAGTCACAGGGTCCATCTCTTGGTCATGTACTTTACACTTGTCTCATGGTCACATGGTCTATCTGCTGGTCATGTATTATACACTTGGCTCAAAGTCACAGCGTCTATGTCTTGATCATGTACTGTACACTTGTCTCACAGTCACATGGTCTATCTCTTGGTCATTTACTGTACACTTGTCTCACAGACACATGGTCTATCTACTGGTGATGTACTCTACACTTGGATCACAGTCACATGGTCCATCTCTTCGTCATGTACTGTACACTTGTCTCACAGTCACATGGTCCATCTCCTCATCATGTACTGTACACTTGGCTCACAGTAACATGATCTTTCTCCTGGTCATGTACGGTACACTTGTCTCACAGTCACATGATCTATCTACTGGTCATGTACTGTACACTTGGCTCACAGTCACATGGTCTATCTCCTCGACATGTACTGTACTCTTGGCTCACGGTCTATCTCCTGCTCACTTACTGTAAACTTGGCTCACAGTCACATGATCTATCTCTTCGTCATGTACTGTACACTTGTCTCACAGTCACATGGTGTATCTCCTTGTCATGTACTGTACACTTGTCTCACAGTCACATGGTCTATCTCCTTGTCATGTACTGTACACTTCTCTCACAGACACATGGTCTATCTCCTGGTCACATACAGTACAATTGTCTCACAGTCACATGGTCTATCTCTTGGTTATGTACTGTACACTTGTCTCACAGTCACATGGTCTATTTCCTGGTCATGTACTGCACACTTGTCTCACAGTCACATGGTGTATCTCCTGGTCACGTACTCTACACTTGTCTCACAGTCACATGGTGTATCTCCTGGTCATGTACTGTACACTTGTCCTACAGTCACATGGTCTATCTACTGGTCATGTACTATACATTTGTCTTACAGTCACATGGTCTATCTCCTTGTCATGTACTGTACACTTTTGTCGCAGTCACAGGGTATATCTTCTGGTCATGTATTATACACCTGGCTCACAGACACATGGTCTATCTTCTGGTCATGTATTATACACCTGGCTCACAGACACATGGTCTATCTTCTGGTCTTGTATTATACAATCACTTATAGAAAACAAAACCGGGCTTGTAGGCCGTGGTCCACTGGGCTTCTCCCTTCGTTCCCCAGACGTTTCGCCTGCATCTGCGGCAGGCATCATCAGTGGCATGTACATCTCCGTGGTCTCTCAGTAGCGACTACTGGTACGTTGTCCGGAGCGCTCGGCTTATATAGTGTGGGAGGTACCGCCCTCGCATGACCTGATTGGTCCGGATTGCGGTCCCCTGTGTCCGTGCTGTTTCTGATTGGTGTACGTGTTTTCTTGGTTGGTCTGTTCTGTAGGGCTGGGTGCCAAGTTTTATTTAGTCTGAATGTTTCTTCTTTCCTATTGAAATTGTTGGCATGTTTATAGATCTCAATAGCTTCACGGTGCAAACGTGTGTAGTAATGAGTAGTGGAAGAGAGGATGTCAGTTTCGTCGTAACGGATCACATGTTCCCCTTCTGCTTCTAGAGCATGAAGTGCTACCGCCGATTTTTCTGGTTGACCCAAACGGCAATGTCTACGATGTTCTGTAAGTCTGGTGTTGATGCTCCGTTGAGTGGTCCCCACGTAGACTGCGCCACATGAACAGGGGATCCGATACACGCCTGCCGAAGTAAATGGGTCTCTGGGATCTTTGGCTGAGCGAAGGAAACTTCGTATTTGTTTTGTTGGTTTGAAAATGGTGTCTATGTTGTGGGTCTTGAGCACCTTGGAAATACGGTCTGTGATGCGTTTAAAGAAGGGGAGATAAACCACTCCTTTGTTTTTGGGATTTTGTTGCTGTGTTTGTGTTTTAGACTGTATTTTTGGATGTAAGGCTCGTCTTAATTCGTTTTTCGAGTACCCATTACCATGTAGGGCCTGTTCTAAGAGCTGTAGTTCCTGGCGAAGATGTTGTGGTTCACATACTCTGGTTGCTCTGTCCACTAATGTTTTTATCATGGCTCTCTTTTGTCTCGGATGATGATTGGAATTTTTATGGAGATAGCGATTAGTGTGTGTGGATTTGCGGTAGACCTTATGTCCCAAAGTGCCATCACTTTTTTTGGTTACGAGAACGTCTAAGAAAGGAAGACTATCACAATTTTCTTTCTCCATGGTGAATTGTATGTGTGAATTTATGCTGTTAATGTAGCAAAGGAAATCATCTAGAGCTGAATCGCCTAAGCTCCATACGATGAAGGTATCGTCCACATATCGGTACCAGCACTTTGGTTTCTGGGGAGCAGACGCAAGAGCTTTGGCTTCGAAAATTTCCATGTAGAAATTGGCTATTACTGGGCTGAGTGGACTACCCATAGCCACTCCGTCACACTGTTCATAGAATTCACCCTGCCATTGAAAAAATGTGGTCGTTAAAACTTAATAGAATAGTGCCAAAATATCATCCGGAAAAATATTTTTCAGCTGTTCCATTGTTTCTTTAATTGGTACCATGGTGAATAAGGAGACCACGTCGAAACTTTGCACCGTGAAGCTATTGAGATCTATAAACATGCCAACAATTTCAATAGGAAAGAAGAAACATTCAGACTAAATAAAACTTGGCACCCAGCCCTACAGAACAGACCAACCAAGAAAACACGTACACCAATCAGAAACAGCACGGACACAGGGGACCGCAATCCGGACCAATCAGGTCATGCGAGGGCGGTACCTCCCACACTATATAAGCCGAGCGCTCCGGACAACGTACCAGTAGTCGCTACTGAGAGACCACGGAGATGTACACGCCACTGATGATGCCTGCCGCAGACGCAGGCGAAACGTCTGGGGAACGAAGGGAGAAGCCCAGTGGACCACGGCCTACAAGCCCGGTTTTGTTTTCTATAAGTGATTCTAACACCGGCCGTGAAAGCCTTTGAACTTTAATGTATTATACACTTGGCTCAGAGACACATGGTCTATCTCCTGGTCATGTATTATACACTTGTCTCACAGTCACAGGGTCTATCTCCTGGTCATGAATTTTACACTTGTCTCACAGACACATGGTCTATCTCTTGATCATGTATTATACACTAGGCTCACAGTCACAGGGTCTATCTCTTGGTCATGTACTGTACACTTGTCTCACAGTCATATGGTGTGTCTGCTGGTCATGTATTATACACTTGGCTCACAGTCACAGGGTGTATGTCTTGATCATGTACTGTACATTTGTCTCACAGTCACATGGTGTGTCTCCTGGTCATGTACTGTACACATGGCTCACAGTCACATGGTCTATTTCTTGGTCATGTATTGTACACTTCTATCACAGTCACAAGGTCTATCTCTTGGTCATTTACTGTACGCTTGTCTCACAGACACATGGTCTATCTACTGGTGATGTACTGTACACTTGTCTCACAGTCACATGGTCCATCTCCTCGTCATGTGCTGTACACTTGACTCACAGTAACATGATCTATCTCCTGGTCATGTACGGTACACTTGTTTCACAGTCACATGTTCTATCTACTGATCATGTACTGTACACTTCGCTCACAGTCACATGGTCTATCTCCTGGTCATGTACTGTACACTTGGCTCACAGTCACATGGTCTATCTCCTGGCCACGTACTGTTCACTTGTCTCACAGTCACATGGTCTATCTACTGGTTATGTTCTGTACACTTGTCCTACAGTCACATGGTCTCTCTCCTGGTCATGTACTGTACACTTGTCTCACAGTTACACGGTCTGTCTACTGGTCATGTACTGTACACTTGTCTCACAGCCACATGGTCGGTCTACTGGTCATGTACTGTACACTTGTCTAACAGTCACATGGTCTATCTACTGGTTATGTGCTGTATACTTGTCTCACAGTCACTCGGTCTATCTACTGGTCATGTGCTGTACTCTTGTCTCACAGTCACATGGTCTATCTACTGGTCAGGAGCTGTACACTTGTCTCACGGTCTATCTCTTGTTCACGTACTGTACACTTGGCTCACAGTCACATGATCTATCTCCTAGTCACGTACTGTACACTTGTCTCACAGACACATGGTCTATCTCCCGGTCATGTAATGTACACTTGTCTCACAGTCACATGGTCTATCTCTTGGTCATGTACTGTACACTTGTCTCACAGTCACATGGTCTATCTCCTGGTCATATACTGTGCACTTGTCTCACAGTCACATGGTCTATCTCTTGGTCATGTACTGTACACTTGTCTCACAGTCACATGGTTTATCTCCTGGTCACATACAGTACACTTGTCTCACAGACACATGGTCTATCTCCCGGTCATGTACTGTACACTTGTCTCACAGTCACATGGTCTATCTACTGGTCACGTACTGTACACTTGTCTCACAGTCACATGGTCTATCTACTGGTCACGTACTGTACACTTGTCTCACAGTCACATGATCTATCTACTGGTCAAGTACTGTACACTTGTCTCACAGTCACATGGTCTATCTTCTGGTCATGTACTGTACTCTTGTCTCACAGTCACATGGTCTGTCTCCTGGTCATGTACACTACACTTGTCTCACAGTCACATGGTCTATCTCCTGGTCATGTATTTTACACTTGTCTCACAGTCACATGGTCCAGCTGCTGGTCATGTATTGTACACTTGGCTGACAGTCACATGGTCCAGCTGCTGGTCATGTATTGTACACTTGGCTGACAGTCACATGGTCCAGCTGCTGGTCATGTATTGTACACTTGGCTGACAGTCACATGGTCCAGCTGCTGGTCATGTATTGTACACTTGGCTGACAGTCACATGGTCCAGCTGCTGGTCATGTATTGTACACTTGGCTGACAGTCACATGGTCCAGCTGCTGGTCATGTATTGTACACTTGGCTGACAGTCACATGGTCCAGCTGCTGGTCATGTATTGTACACTTGGCTGACAGTCACATGGTCCAGCTGCTGGTCATGTATTGTACACTTGGCTGACAGTCACATGGTCCAGCTGCTGGTCATGTATTGTACACTTGGCTGACAGTCACATGGTCCAGCTGCTGGTCATGTATTGTACACTTGTCTCACAGTCACAAGGTCTATCTACTGGTCATGTACTGTACACTTGTCTCACAGTCACATGGTTTATCTCCTGGTCACATACAGTACACTTGTCTCACAGACACATGGTCTATCTCCCGGTCATGTACTGTACACTTGTCTCACAGTCACATGATCTATCTCCTGGTCATGTACACTACACTTGTCTCACAGTCACATGGTCTATCTCCTGGTCACGTACTGTACACTTGTCTCACAGTCACATGATCTAACTCCTGGTCATGTATTTTACACTTGTCTTACAGTCACATGGTCCAGCTGCTGGTCATGTATTGTACACTTGGCTGACAGTCACATGGTCCAGCTGCTGGTCATGTATTGTACACTTGGCTGACAGTCACATGGTCTATCTCCTGGTCATGTACTCTACACTTGTCTCACAGTCACATGGTCTATCTTCTGGTCATGTACTGTACTCTTGTCTCACAGTCACATGGTCTGTCTCCTGGTCATGTACACTACACTTGTCTCACAGTCACATGGTCTATCTCCTGGTCATGTATTTTACACTTGTCTCACAGTCACATGGTCTATCTCCTGGTCATGTACTCTACACTTGTCTCACAGTCACATGGTCTATCTACTGGTCACACATTGTACACTTGGCTCACAGTCACACGGTCTATCTCCTGGTCATGTACTCTACACTTGTCTCACAGTCACATGGTCCAGCTGCTGGTCATGTATTGTACACTTGGCTGACAGTCACATGGTCCAGCTGCTGGTCATGTATTGTACACTTGGCTGACAGTCACATGGTCTATCTTCTGGTCATGTACTGTACTCTTGTCTCACAGTCACATGGTCTGTCTCCTGGTCATGTACACTACACTTGTCTCACAGTCACATGGTCTATCTCCTGGTCATGTATTTTACACTTGGCTGACAGTCACATGGTCCAGCTGCTGGTCATGTATTGTACACTTGGCTGACAGTCACATGGTCCAGCTGCTGGTCATGTATTGTACACTTGTCTCACAGTCACATGGTCCAGCTGCTGGTCATGTATTGTACACTTGGCTGACAGTCACATGGTCCAGCTGCTGGTCATGTATTGTACACTTGGCTGACAGTCACATGGTCCAGCTGCTGGTCATGTATTGTACACTTGGCTGACAGTCACATGGTCCAGCTGCTGGTCATGTACTGTACACTTGGCTGACAGTCACATGGTCCAGCTGCTGGTCATGTATTGTACACTTGGCTGACAGTCACATGGTCCAGCTGCTGGTCATGTATTGTACACTTGGCTGACAGTCACATGGTCCAGCTGCTGGTCATGTATTGTACACTTGGCTGACAGTCACATGGTCCAGCTGCTGGTCATGTATTGTACACTTGGCTGACAGTCACATGGTCCAGCTGCTGGTCATGTATTGTACACTTGGCTGACAGTCACATGGTCCAGCTGCTGGTCATGTATTGTACACTTGGCTGACAGTCACATGGTCCAGCTGCTGGTCATGTATTGTACACTTGGCTGACAGTCACATGGTCTATCTTCTGGTCATGTACTGTACTCTTGTCTCACAGTCACATGGTCTGTCTCCTGGTCATGTACACTACACTTGTCTCACAGTCACATGGTCTATCTCCTGGTCATGTATTTTACACTTGGCTGACAGTCACATGGTCCAGCTGCTGGTCATGTATTGTACACTTGGCTGACAGTCACATGGTCCAGCTGCTGGTCATGTATTGTACACTTGTCTCACAGTCACATGGTCCAGCTGCTGGTCATGTATTGTACACTTGGCTGACAGTCACATGGTCCAGCTGCTGGTCATGTATTGTACACTTGGCTGACAGTCACATGGTCCAGCTGCTGGTCATGTATTGTACACTTGGCTGACAGTCACATGGTCCAGCTGCTGGTCATGTACTGTACACTTGGCTGACAGTCACATGGTCCAGCTGCTGGTCATGTATTGTACACTTGGCTGACAGTCACATGGTCCAGCTGCTGGTCATGTATTGTACACTTGGCTGACAGTCACATGGTCCAGCTGCTGGTCATGTATTGTACACTTGGCTGACAGTCACATGGTCCAGCTGCTGGTCATGTATTGTACACTTGGCTGACAGTCACATGGTCCAGCTGCTGGTCATGTATTGTACACTTGGCTGACAGTCACATGGTCCAGCTGCTGGTCATGTATTGTACACTTGGCTGACAGTCACATGGTCCAGCTGCTGGTCATGTATTGTACACTTGGCTGACAGTCACATGGTCCAGCTGCTGGTCATGTATTGTACACTTGGCTGACAGTCACATGGTCCAGCTGCTGGTCATGTATTGTACACTTGGCTGACAGTCACATGGTCCAGCTGCTGGTCATGTATTGTACACTTGGCTGACAGTCACATGGTCCAGCTGCTGGTCATGTATTGTACACTTGGCTGACAGTCACATGGTCCAGCTGCTGGTCATGTATTGTACACTTGGCTGACAGTCACATGGTCCAGCTGCTGGTCATGTATTGTACACTTGGCTGACAGTCACATGGTCTATCTCCTGGTCATGTATTGTACACTTGGCTGACAGTCACATGGTCCAGCTGCTGGTCATGTATTGTACACTTGGCTGACAGTCACATGGTCCAGCTGCTGGTCATGTATTGTACACTTGGCTGACAGTCACATGGTCCAGCTGCTGGTCATGTATTGTACACTTGGCTGACAGTCACATGGTCCAGCTGCTGGTCATGTATTGTACACTTGGCTGACAGTCACATGGTCCAGCTGCTGGTCATGTATTGTACACTTGGCTGACAGTCACATGGTCCAGCTGCTGGTCATGTATTGTACACTTGGCTGACAGTCACATGGTCTATCTCCTGGTCATGTATTGTACACTTGGCTGACAGTCACATGGTCCAGCTGCTGGTCATGTATTGTACACTTGGCTGACAGTCACATGGTCCAGCTGCTGGTCATGTATTGTACACTTGGCTGACAGTCACATGGTCCAGCTGCTGGTCATGTATTGTACACTTGGCTGACAGTCACATGGTCCAGCTGCTGGTCATGTATTGTACACTTGGCTGACAGTCACATGGTCCAGCTGCTGGTCATGTACTGTACACTTGGCTGACAGTCACATGGTCCAGCTGCTGGTCATGTATTGTACACTTGGCTGACAGTCACATGGTCCAGCTGCTGGTCATGTATTGTACACTTGGCTGACAGTCACATGGTCCAGCTGCTGGTCATGTATTGTACACTTGGCTGACAGTCACATGGTCCAGCTGCTGGTCATGTATTGTACACTTGGCTGACAGTCACATGGTCCAGCTGCTGGTCATGTATTGTACACTTGGCTGACAGTCACATGGTCCAGCTGCTGGTCATGTATTGTACACTTGGCTGACAGTCACATGGTCCAGCTGCTGGTCATGTATTGTACACTTGGCTGACAGTCACATGGTCCAGCTGCTGGTCATGTATTGTACACTTGGCTGACAGTCACATGGTCCAGCTGCTGGTCATGTATTGTACACTTGGCTGACAGTCTCACATGTCTGAATGTCATATCATATTAACAATATCAGAATACACTCAAAATGTACCTTGTCACAGGAGAGGTTGGAAATGCCATCCATCTTATCAATACATCTACAACATCTTTTGAGCAAATTTTCATTCACAGACATTAGCTCAACTTCTGAAATAGTGTAAATTTCTGTCATGTTATTTTATAATAATTCTTCCAATATGTCGGAATTAGGTTGTATATTCATATTTCAAGTTGTTCCAGAAATAGAAATAAGACATTGTTCGATCTGTGGACTCAGTGGACCATAAACCCCTAGTAAGGATTATATCCTCTAAAATTTCCATAATAAACTCTAATGATTCGTCACCTGTATGCGAAGGGGCAGTATCTATGTGTCCATTTATTGCACACGAAACCCCAATTTTTTGATCATGCAAGGGAGTTTCATGATAGTAATCAAATTTGTCTGTAGCATAATCGGTTGTGTTGACACATGACCCTGTAAATGAATCATGCTTCGTCACTGAACAGTATTATTTGTATTCCATCATTAACATTCCTCAAAATAAAAGTATATAATCCTCTTATATAAGGTATTAATGATCATAAAACTAAAGATAAAAATAAAGAAAAAATAGGACAAATATAATAATATAAATAATTCGATACCAAAAGATTTATATATTACAGAAATCTACCTGACTGTTAATCAAGTGGTAGTAATTCCTGGACAACACTAAGCTTGTATCGTTTGAGTTTTAAAAGTTTTGTCACTTTCCATGCTGAAGCATTTGAAAGGTCAGTTTCTTGTGCAAGGCACCTAAGAGATTTTCGGGGTAACCTATCTACCTTTTTCCGATTTTGCGTAACTTCTGCTCCATAAGCACACAGCTTTTTACCTTTCTTTTTCTATCACAAATTGATCTCGTCTCCCTGAATTTATTTACAAGCATTTGAACGACCTCTCTACTCGGAACATGCACCAGCAAATTTAGTTACAAATTGCCTTACAGATTCCCTACAAGCTGTATACTGTAGCAGCAAACAAAACTAAACATTGCTAATGTTATTGACTGGACTAGAACACAAGTAAGACAGAACAGTTTGATCAATACAAGATGATATAAACACTCTTGTATACTGTAACAAACAAAACTAAACATTGCTAATGTTATTGACTGGACTAGAACACAAGTAACACAGAACAGTTTGATCAATACAAGATGATATAAACACTCTTGTATACTGCAGCAACAAACAAAACTAAACATTGCTAATGTTATTGACTGGACTAGAACACAAGTAACACAGAACAGTTTGATCAATACAAGATGATATAAACACTCTTGTATACTGCAGCAACAAACAAAACTAAACATTGCTAATGTTATTGACTGGACTAGAACACAAGTAAGACAGAACAGTTTGATCAATACAAGATGATATAAACACTCTTGTATACTGTAACTAACAAAACTAAACATTGCTAATGTTATTGACTGGACTAGAACACAAGTAACACAGAACAGTTTGATCAATACAAAATGATATAAACACTCTTGTATACTGTAACTAACAAAACTAAACATTGCTAATGTTATTGACTGGACTAGAACACAAGTAACACAGAACAGTTTGATCAATACAAGATGATATAAACACTCTTGTATACTGTAACAAACATAGCTAAACATTGCTAATGTTATTGACTGGACTAGAACACAAGACAGAACAGTTTGATCAATACAAGATGATATAAACACTCTTGTATACTGTAACAAACATAACTAAACATTGCTAATGTTATTGACTGGACTAGAACACAAGTAAGACAGAACAGTTTGATCAATACAAGATGATATAAACACTCTTGTATACTGTAACAAACAAAACTAAACATTGCTAATGTTATTGACTGGACTAGAACACAAGTAACACAGAACAGTTTGATCAATACAAGATGATATAAACACTCTTGTATACTGTAACAAACATAACTAAACATTGCTAATGTTATTGACTGGACTAGAACACAAGTAAGACAGAACAGTTTGATCAATACAAGATGATATAAACACTCTTGTATACTGTAACAAACATAACTAAACATTGCTAATGTTATTGACTGGACTAGAACACGACTAAGACAGAACAGTTTGATCAATACAAGATGATATAAACACTCTTGTATACTGTAACAAACAAAACTAAACATTGCTAATGTTATTGACTGGACTAGAACACAAGTAAGACAGAACAGTTTGATCAATACAAGATGATATAAACACTCTTGTATACTGCAGCAACAAACAAAACTAAACATTGCTAATGTTATTGACTGGACTAGAACACAAGTAACACAGAACAGTTTGATCAATACAAGATGATATAAACACTCTTGTATACTGCAGCAACAAACAAAACTAAACATTGCTAATGTTATTGACTGGACTAGAACACAAGTAAGACAGAACAGTTTGATCAATACAAGATGATATAAACACTCTTGTATACTGTAACTAACAAAACTAAACATTGCTAATGTTATTGACTGGACTAGAACACGACTAAGACAGAACAGTTTGATCAATACAAAATGATATAAACACTCTTGTATACTGTAACTAACAAAACTAAACATTGCTAATGTTATTGACTGGACTAGAACACAAGTAACACAGAACAGTTTGATCAATACAAGATTATATAAACACTCTTGTATACTGTAACAAACATAGCTAAACATTGCTAATGTTATTGACTGGACTAGAACACAAGTAAGACAGAACAGTTTGATCAATACAAGATGATATAAACACTCTTGTATACTGTAACAAACATAACTAAACATTGCTAATGTTATTGACTGGACTAGAACACGACTAAGACAGAACAGTTTGATCAATACAAGATGATATAAACACTCTTGTATACTGTAACAAACATAACTAAACATTGCTAATGTTATTGACTGGACTAGAACACAAGTAAGACAGAACAGTTTGATCAATACAAGATGATATAAACACTCTTGTATACTGTAACAAACATAACTAAACATTGCTAATGTTATTGACTGGACTAGAACACGACTAAGACAGAACAGTTTGATCAATACAAGATGATATAAACACTCTTGTATACTGTAACAAACAAAACTAAACATTGCTAATGTTATTGACTGGACTAGAACACAAGTAAGACAGAACAGTTTGATCAATACAAGATGATATAAACACTCTTGTATACTGCAGCAACAAACAAAACTAAACATTGCTAATGTTATTGACTGGACTAGAACACAAGTAACACAGAACAGTTTGATCAATACAAGATGATATAAACACTCTTGTATACTGCAGCAACAAACAAAACTAAACATTGCTAATGTTATTGACTGGACTAGAACACAAGTAAGACAGAACAGTTTGATCAATACAAGATGATATAAACACTCTTGTATACTGTAACTAACAAAACTAAACATTGCTAATGTTATTGACTGGACTAGAACACAAGACAGAACAGTTTGATCAATACAAAATGATATAAACACTCTTGTATACTGTAACTAACAAAACTAAACATTGCTAATGTTATTGACTGGACTAGAACACAAGTAACACAGAACAGTTTGATCAATACAAGATTATATAAACACTCTTGTATACTGTAACAAACATAGCTAAACATTGCTAATGTTATTGACTGGACTAGAACACAAGTAAGACAGAACAGTTTGATCAATACAAGATGATATAAACACTCTTGTATACTGTAACAAACATAACTAAACATTGCTAATGTTATTGACTGGACTAGAACACGACTAAGACAGAACAGTTTGATCAATACAAGATGATATAAACACTCTTGTATACTGTAACAACCAAAACTAAACATTGCTAATGTTATTGACTGGACTAGAACACAAGTAAGACAGAACAGTTTGATCAATACAAGATGATATAAACACTCTTGTATACTGCAGCAACAAACAAAACTAAACATTGCTAATGTTATTGACTGGACTAGAACACGAGTAAGACAGAACAGTTTGATCAATACAAGATGATATAAACACTCTTGTATACTGTAACAAACATAACTAAACATTGCTAATGTTATTGACTGGACTAGAACACGACTAAGACAGAACAGTTTGATCAATACAAGATGATATAAACACTCTTGTATACTGTAACAACCAAAACTAAACATTGCTAATGTTATTGACTGGACTAGAACACAAGTAAGACAGAACAGTTTGATCAATACAAGATGATATAAACACTCGTTGTGGTACTGCAGCAGCAAACCAAACTAATAATTCCTAATATTGGTATAATAATTAATAATTTTAACAAATCTTGGCGTATCTTTTGTAAACGAAGGACTAGTTTTGTAATAAAAAGGTCTATTGCATTGTCAGCTTAGTTTCTTTTTGATCTTGTTTATTTATATTGTTGTAGTTACTGCTACTAGTTGGATTGTGTATTAAGGTATTGCGAACTAGGGGAATCAAAACAAATTGGATGAGAGAGACAATTGGTGGAATATCAAAATTCGTTGCATGATTGTGATGCTTTAATATAAATATTTTTTCGCAAACAATTAAATCGTGTGTCCATTTAAGTGTTTTAATAATTTAACATCTGGATTTACTTCATGATTGAATTTCCAAAAATGTTGTGCCACAGCTGATTTATCAATTTATTTGTATTAATATTCCTAAAGTGACTGACAACAGAAAACACACACACACACAGAGCTGGAGGCTGACTAGTTATAGTGTTGAAGTGGCAGCATTGCATCACCAAGCTAATATGGTAAATTGCCCACCTCTATTGTGTGGTGGTAGCATCTCTACCTCTCACTTAGGTTGTGATACCTAGAAAAGGTTTTGTCCTGAGATGTTGAGCAACTCTTTGTGGACCCCTGGCTCATGCATCATGCAGTATGTGATCTACGATTACTGTGTACATTATATACATACAAAAATTTGATACCAAGATTTTGCCAGCAATACATGTTTTTAAGCACCATACATCCAAAAAAGAAAACGTCCAAGTGGGTGTCAGTTGGTTATATGCCAAAGTTGCTATTTAAATTCATATTTTGCAAGTATGTAACAAAGATTTTCAGGACAAATTCTCCCACCCCAAACTATCGGATGACTTTTTAAAATGTTAAATTTTCTCAAAAATGGCCCTGACAGTTTTCATTAAAATGCCATTGTATTAAACGTATCTGAAATTTTCTGGGAATTCAGGATGCCTTCTGTATAACTGATTACAGATAGAAAAAAAAAAACTTTTGTGTTCTATTCATACTATTTTTTCTACCAATTCTGCAAAAACTATTCTTACAAAACTTCATTCTTTGATCTATTTTATGCTAATGAAGATAAACATCAACAAAAAATGGTTTTATTGCTTAGTCCACTATAAATAGAAAGGAAATAACAAATAGTTAATTTTAAGACCTGGTCACTATGTGATGATTTTGATATTTGATTCTCTTTGCATGACTAGATGTTTAAAAAGAAGAAAAACAAATTACATCTTCTTATTTGAGAAAAGTATATAATTATTATTCAAACATTTAAACCAATAACAAGGAATATCTAGGAAATGATTAAGTGCACAAAGAAATGTATATGGCATAAATTGTATGCCTTAAAAGATGTACATTTTTTACTTTCTCTATGCGCACTATGTACATAGTGAATAGAGAAAGTATTGCACTCCACCAAAAAATTTGATACCGAGATTTCACTGGAAATATATGTTTTAGGGTCCCCTTTATCTAAAAAAAGCATTTTCACAAAAATGTCCGTGTGTGTGTGTGTGTGTCTGTGAACACGATAGCTCAAAAATGAAAAGTTGATAAAATACCAAACTTTGTGTTTAAGTTTAATATCTTCCAGGGATGTGACACAAAGATTTTGAGAAACATCCCCCCCACCCCAAACTACCCTATATATGGAACTTTTTTCCAAAATTTTGACTCTCTAAAAAATGGCTGTAATGATTTTGATTAAAATATCATATATTAAAGATATTTACCTGACAAATAAAATGTATATTTTGAATTTTCTGGGAATAGCCTCTGAAGACTACTTTATTCTGAATGAATTTTGCATAACTACTAAACTGTAAGAGATGGACAAAAACTTAACGCACAAAAAATGTAGAGCACGTTAAAACACACAATTTATGTTATATACATTTTTTTCGTGGAGTTGATCGTTTTTGAGATATTCCTTTTTCTTGGTTTAAGCTTTGAAAAACTTATACTTTTCTCATATAGGAATTTGTCAACTCCTGTCCACACAAACAAAGGAACATCAGTCACATAGCAACCAGCTTTTGGCTTTCACTTTAACCTATGGTACTCCCTTATTTCACTTGTATTTACAATAAAGCAAGAAATAAGACTATTTCTGCTAATTTTCCTCGATTAACATGAAATAAATAAAAGATAAGCTTATTAACAATAATTTGTTACAGAGAGATAGAGAAAGTCATGTGAATGGAACACATCAGATTTTTGTGTATCTGTTAAAGTTTGCCAGTTTTATAAAATTCATACAGAAAGATGTAGAGGTCTTCAGAGGCTGTTTCCAGAAGATTCAAGATGTACATTTCATTTGTTTTTAAATTATGTTAAACATATGGCAATAATATAAGTATTAATTTGTTGAGTTGATTTTTTTTAACACTACGTCACTTACATTGTTATTATGAGAGACTAGTTTCGAAAGCCTATGCTTTCATTTTCAACCTCACGGGTCCACTGCCATTGCTGGCTGCGTTTGCTTGTGCTCTCTTCTCTGGTGGCGAAATGATGAACTTCTTAACTAAGCTGTCTACTGGCAGGATTTCAAAGTTTATTAGGCGATCTTTGTTTTTCCATATGAGGATGTTTTCCCAGGTTGTGAGTTCATTGTGGCCTGACATGGTTTTTAACAATTTTGGATTTGGATCTAGATTGTGGTTTTCTTTCCAAAAGTGAAATGCTACTGCTGATTTATCTTCTTGTTTCATTTTTAGGTTTCTAAAGTGCTCTTTGGATCTGATTTTTAAACTTCTTTTGGTTTGCCCTATGTAGAATTTTTCAAAATTTGTGCATTTAATTTGATATATTCCTGACCTATTTTCTGGTGGAATTTCATCTTTTATTTTTGAATTTAATAACTTTATGACAGAAATTCTGTTTATTGGAGCCAGGGTGATGTCTTGTTCTTTGAAGATTTTTTTTGAATTCGATCAAATCTGATGAAAAGAAATCCAAATGCAATAACCAAATAATAAAATCACTAAAAGACAAACCAGTCATATACACTAAAGCAGACAAAGGGAACAACATGGTAATTTTGGACAAAATAGAATACATAAACAGAATGGAAAATTTATTACAGGATGACCAATACATCACAGTGGAAATCAACCCACTAAACTCTTTCATCCAGACATTAAACAAAGCAGTAAAAGAAAGTAAAAGTATCAAAAAAGCAGAATCATAAAATAAAAGCTGACTCCAACATTACCCAGAATTTATAGCCTACCAAAGATTCACAAAACAGGAAAAACATTGAGACCAATCACCAATAGTATTGATTCTCCAACATATAAATTAGCAAAGTGGCTATTGAATAAATTTGATTCGTTTCCAAAATTTGAAGGTTCCAATCTAGCAAACTCTTTGGAATTAGTTGAAAAAAATCAAAGATCTAAAAATAAATACAGAAGACATTAGTTTCATTTGATGTTACAGCACTATACCCTAGCATCCCAACACAAAAACTGCAAGACCAATAAAAAAAAATGGCTAAATACAACATAAATAGAACTTGCAGAAATAGAAGATTACATAGAACTATCAAATTTGTGCATTGAACAAAACTACTTCTCCTTCAACAGTAAAAATTACGGGCAAAAATCAGGACTCTCTATGGGCAACACTGTATCTCCATTTTTGGCAAATTTATTTATGAGCAAATTCGAAACACACATGAAGAAAGCACTCCAATGGATTTTCTAGGTGTGGTACCGCTATGTTGACGACATATTTGCAATAGTGCCAAGCAGACATTTAGATGATGCCATAAAATTATTAAACATGCAGGAAAAAACAATAAAATTCACAATGGAAACAGAAACCAATGGAGAACTCCCATTCTTAGACCAAAGAATCATCAGAAACGGCACAAAAGTAAACTTTGGAATCTACAGAAAACCAACTCAATCAGAAAATTACATTAAAAATGAAAGCTACAGCCCATTACCACACAAACATGCAATAATAAACAGCCTCACACATAGATTAGTAAATGTACCTATGAGCACAAATTCCACAAAGAGTTAAAAACCATAATTCAAACAGCAGAACAAAATGGATACAGCAAGAACCTTGTATACAAGAAACTCAACAAAGCAAAGCAGAAGAAAACCATAAAAGAAATAACTACTCTAGCAGCAGGAAAAAACAATATCAACACATTCAAAGAATTCACTTACCACTTCTGAGCATTTAGAAAATTAAAAAAAATCTTCAAAGAACAAGACATCACCCTGGCTCCAATAAACAGAATTTCTGTCATAAAGTTACTAAATTCAAAAATAAAAGATGAAATTCCACCAGAAAATAGGTCAGGAATATATCAAATTAAATGCACAAATTTTGAAAAGCTCTACATAGGGCAAACCAAATGAAGTTTAAAAATCAGATCCAAAGAGCACTTTAGAAACCTAAAAATAAAACAAGAAGATAAATCAGCAGTAGCATTTCACTTTTGGAAAGAAAACCACAATCTAGATCCAAATCCAAAATTGTTAAAAACCATGTCAGGCCACAATAAACTCACAACCTGGGAAAACATCCTCATATAGAAAAACAAAGATCGCCTAATAAACTTTGAAATCCTGCCAGTAGACAGCTTAGTTAAGAAGTTCATCATTTCGCCACCAGAGAAGAGAGCACAAGCAAATGCAGCCAGCAATGGCAGTTGGATCCGTGAGGTTGAAAATGAAAGCATATGCTTTTGAAACTAGTCCCTCATAATAACAATGTAAGTGACGTAGTGTTAAAAAAAACCAACTCAACAAATTAATACATATATAATTTGACTGTCACTGTTACTAAATTCCTCCAAACATCGATCAATATGGCAATAAATTTAATGAGTTTTGAGAAAATCAAAATGTTGTAAAATTGTTGGCATGCAAGGATAGTTGGAGTGGGAAATCTCTGTGAATCTGAACTGAATTATCAAGTTGTGACTACACACATGTATATTGGCACACCTGGGTGAAGAGGTCACATGCACAGTAATAACGTCCACTTCTTGCCAGGTATTTAAGCTGGTAGCTCGTTGGCAGGGCACTTTACTCTCAAGGCTGTGGAAGACGTTTTCTTTCAAATGATTTACTTGTTATTTAATAAATTTACAACAGCAAATAAAATCAGCATAAATGATAGGCTTCTCTACAAATATGTGGAATTATAATTCTAACAAAATTAATTAGCATCGCTGAAATGCTCAAATTGTCTCTTACCTTTAGTTTTTAAATTATTATCTTCCTTTATCACCTCGGCAAAAATATTCATGAAAAATAATTGAATTACTTTCCCAGAAAAACAAAATTATCTCGTAGAATTACACAGTGACCTTCTCTGTTGAGGCCCATCAAAAGAATAATCATCTCTTACAATTGACTTACTCTGGCAAGGACCATCAAAGAAGTATTTAAAATTTAAAATCGTGCCTGGTAATATTGCTAAAACAATTTATTTATTCAAAATCAAACTGCTCGTCACCACACACGAAAATTGACTGATGAGAAACAAAAATGCAGTGAAATGATGTCTTTCCAAAAAGAACTCTCAAAATAAAAATATAGAATAAGAGAAAGAAGATGTGTTGTTACCGGGAAAACTTGTAAATAAACATGGCAGATATAAATATTCATCTTCCACAATGATAAATATTGCTTCAGTTTGGGGAGAGATGGACAGTATTGCAATAAAAAGTAGTAAAGATATTTTTGTTAAACTGTGTGAGATTTTAACTTGTTTTCCTGGAGGGCCAGACAAGAGCTCTCTAGCTCTTCCAGAAATTCCGAACAAGAAATTGCATCACAAGTGAGGCCTTGGATTTAAAACATCTGCACACGTCTCTCTCTAGCTCTTCCACCAACTCCTTACAAGAAATTGCATCACAAGTGAGACCTTGGATTTAAAACATCTGCACACACCTCTCTCTAGCTCTTCCAGAAATTCCATATAAGAAATTGCATCACAAGTGAGACTTTGGATTTAAAACATCTGCACACACCTCTATCTACCTTTTCCACAAATTCCGTACAAGAAATTGCATCATAAGTGAGAACCTTGGATTTAAAACATCTGCACACACCTCATCTACCTCTTCCACCAACTCCGTACAAGAAATTGCATCACAAGTGCGACTTTGGACTTAAAACATCTACACACACCTCTCTCTAGCTCTTTCACAAATTCCGTACAAGAAATTGTGTCACAAGTGAGACCTTGGTTTTAAAACATCTGCACACACCTCTCTCTAGCTCTTCCACAAATTCTATACAAGAAATTGCATCACAAGTGAGACCTTGGTTTTAAAACATCTGCACACGTCTCTCTAGCTCTTCCACAACTCTGTACAAGAAATTGCATCACAAGTGAGACCTTGGATTTAAAACATCTGCACAGGTCTCTCTCTAGCTCTTCCACAAACTCCGTACAAAAAATTATATCACAAGTGAGATCTTGGATTTGAAACATCTGCACACGTCTCTCTCTAGCTCTTCCACAAACTCCATAAACAAAATTGAATCACAAGTGAGACCTTGGATTTAAACCATCTGCACATGCCTCTCTCTAACTCTTCCACAAACTCTATACAAGAAATTGCATCACAATTGAGACCTTGGTTTTAAAACATCTGCACACGTCTCTCTCTAGCTGTTCCACAAACTCCGCACAAGAAATTGCATCACAAGTGAGGCCTTGGATTTAAAACATCTGCACACGTCTCTCTCTAGCTCTTCCACAAACTCCGTACAAGAAATTGCATCACAAGTGAGGCCTTGGATTTAAAACATCTGCACATGTCTCTCTCTAGCTCTTCCACAAACTCCGTACAAGAAATTGCATCACAAGTGAGACCTTGGATTTAAAACATCTGCACACGTCCCTCTCTAGCTCTTCCACAAACTCTGTACAAGAAATTGCATCACAGGTGAGACCTTGGAACTAAAACATCTGTACATGCCTCTCTCTAGCTCTTCCACAAACTCCGTACAAGAAATTGCATCACTAGTGGGACTATGGATTTAAAACATCTGCACACACCTCTCTCAAGCTCTTCCACAAACTCTGTACAAGAAATTGCAAAATAAGTGAGACCTTGGATTTAAAACATCTGCACATGCCTCTCTCTAGCTCTTCCACAAACTCCTTACAAGAAATTGCATCACTAGTGGGACTATGGATTTAAAACATCTGCACACACCTCTCTCAAGCTCTTCCACAAACTCTGTACAAGAAATTGCAAAATAAGTGAGACCTTGGATTTAAAACATCTGTACATGCCTCTCTCTAGCTCTTCCACAAACTCCGTACAAGAAATTGCATCACTAGTGGGACTATGGATTTAAAACATCTGCACACACCTCTCTCAAGCTCTTCCACAAACTCTGTACAAGAAATTGCAAAACAAGTGAGACCTTGGATTTAAAACATCTGTACATGCCTCTCTCTAGCTCTTCCACAAACTCCGTACAAGAAATTGCATCACTAGTGGGACTATGGATTTAAAACATCTGCACACACCTCTCTCAAGCTCTTCCACAAACTCTGTACAAGAAATTGCAAAATAAGTGAGACCTTGGATTTAAAACATCTGTACATGCCTCTCTCTAGCTCTTCCACAAACTCCGTACAAGAAATTGCATCACTAGTGGGACTATGGATTTAAAACATCTGCACACACCTCTCTCAAGCTCTTCCACAAACTCTGTACAAGAAATTGCAAAACAAGTGAGACCTTGGATTTAAAACATCTGTACATGCCTCTCTCTAGCTCTTCCACAAACTCCGTGCAAGAAATGATTCTTCTTTCTACACAATGGTAATCAAGAAAAACATTAGCAGACAACTAAGGGAATGCATTATGTGAGAAAAGTATAAGTATATTAAAATTAAAACTAATAACAAAAATGTATATGACATAAATTGTTTGTTTTAACGAAGTCTACATTTTTTGTGTAGTAAGTTTTTGTATATCCCTTATGGTTTATACATTATGCAAAATTAAGCAAAAATGAATCAGAATAAAGCCCTCTTGAGAGCCAATTGCCAAAAAATTCAAATTATACATTTTATTTGTTTTGTAAATAACTTTTATATGCAGTATTTTAATCAAAATTGTTAGATCCATTTTTGACAAAATCAAAATTTTCCCTATAAAGGGTAGTTTTCGTTGAAAATCATTGTGTCGCATCCTTGGAAGATACTAAACTTAAATACCAAGTTTGGTATTTATGGAGTTTTAGTTTTTGAGGTATGTTGTCAGCACACACTTACACACATAGACCTTTTTCTAAAAATGTTTTTTTGGGTCCAGACAGTGTCAAAACATATTTCTGGTGAAATCTTGGTATTGAATTTTTGGGTGCAATACAATACCTTGTCAATATAATATGTGTAGAGAAAGTAAAACAACTAATGCGTTAAATCAAGCTTGTGAATTGACTCCACCAAGTGTTTGCATGTGATGATGACATTTCACTTTGGAGAAGGGATGAAGCGTATTATTGTACATGTTCTCGGGCCTCTAGCCAGATAAAGAGTCATCAACTTGCATCTCTCCCATCATCAGAATGATGAAAGACAGTATATATACCATCAGCCACAGCAAGTAACTTGGGCCTCAAGCCCGGCATAGTTATGAAGTATCATCAGGAAGATGAATGGCAGTATATATACCATCAGCCACAGCAATTACCTCGGACCTCACACCAGGTGTAGTGATGAAGAATCATCAAGATGATGAAAGATCAAGATGATGAAAGACAGTATATATACCATCAGCCACAGCAAGTAGCTCGAGCCTCATGCCAGGCATAGTTATGAAGAATCATCAGGATGATGAAAGGCAGTATATATACCATCAGCCACAGCAAGTAGCTCGGGCCTCATGCCAGGCATAGTTATGAAGAATCATCAGGAAGATGAATGGCAGTATATATACCATCAGCCACAGCAATTACCTCGGACCTCACACCAGGTGTAGTGATGAAGAATCATCAAGATGATGAAAGATCAAGATGATGAAAGGCAGTATATATACCATCTGTCACAGCAAGTAGCTCGGACCTCACACCAGGTGTAGTGATGATGCGTCATCAGGATGATAAAAGGCAGTATATATACCATCAGCCACAGCAAGTAGCTCAAGCCTCATGCCAGGCATAGTTATGAAGAATCATCAGGATGATGAAAGGCAGTATATATACCATCAGCCACAGCAAGTAGCTCGGGCCTCGTGCCAGGCATAGTTATGAAGAATCATCAGGATGATGAAAGGCAGTATATATACTATCAGCCACAGCAAGTAGCTCGAGCCTCATGCCAGGCTTAGTTATGAAGAATCATCAGGATGATGAAAGGCAGTATATATACCATCAGCCACAGCAAGTAGCTCGAGCCTCATGCCAGGCATAGTTATGAAGAATCATCAGGATGATAAAAGGCAGTATATATATACCATCAGCCACAGCAAGTAGCTCGAGCCTCATGCCAGGCTTAGTTATGAAGAATCATCAGGATGATAAAAGGCAGTATATATACCATCAGCCACAGCAAGTAGCTCGAGCCTCATGCCAGGCATAGTTATGAAGAATCATCAGGATGATGAATGGCAGTATATATACCATCAGCCACAGCAAGTAGCTCAGGCCTCATGCCAGGCATAGTTATGAAGAATCATCAGGATGATGAATGGCAGTATATATACCATCAGCCACAGCAAGTAGCTCGGGCCTCATGCCAGGCATAGTTATGAAGAATCATCAGGATGATGAAAGGCAGTATATATACCATCTGTCACAGCAAGTAGCACGGACCTCACACCAGGTGTATTGATGATGCGTCATCAGGATGATAAAAGGCAGTATATATACCATCAGCCACAGCAAGTAGCTCGAGCCTCATGCCAGGCATAGTTATGAAGAATCATCAGGATGATGAATGGCAGTATATATACCATCAGCCACAGCAAGTAGCTCGGGCCTCATGCCAGGCATAGTTATGAAGAATCATCAGGATGATGAATGGCAGTATATATACCATCAGCCACAGCAAGTAGCTCGGGCCTCATGCCAGGCATAGTTATGAAGAATCATCAGGATGATGAATGGCAGTATATATACCATCAGCCACAGCAAGTAGCTCGGGCCTCATGCCAGGTATAGTTATGAAGAATCATCAGGATGATGAAAGGCAGTATATATACCATCCGTCACAGCAATTACCTCGGACCTCAAGCCGGACATAGTGATGAAGAATCATCAAGATGATGAAAGGCAGTATATATACCATCTGCCGCAGCAAGTAGCTAGGGCCTCAAGCCAGGCATAGTTATGAAGAATCATCAGGATGATGAATGGCAGTATATATACTATCTGTCACAGCAATTACCTCGGACCTCATGCCAGGCATAGTGATGGAGAATCATCAGGATGATGAAAGGCAGTATATATACTATCTGTCACAGCAATTACCTCGGACCTCATGCCAGGCATAGCGATGAAGAATCATCAGGATGATGAAAGGCAGTATATATACCATCTGTCACAGCAATTACCTCGGACCTCATGCCAGGCATAGCGATGAAGAATCATCAGGATGATGAAAGGCAGTATATATACCATCTGTCACAGCAATTACCTCGGACCTCAAGCCAGGCATAGTGATGGAGAATCATCAGGATGATGAAAGGCAGTATATATACTATCTGTCACAGCAATTACCTCTGACCTCATGCCAGGCATAGTGATGGAGAATCATCAGGATGATGAAAGGCAGTATATATATACTATCTGTCACAGCAATTACCTCTGACCTCAAGCCAGGCATAGTGATGGAGAATCATCAGGATGATGAAAGGCAGTATATATATACTATCTGTCACAGCAATTACCTCGGACCTCAAGCCAGGCATAGTGATGGAGAATCATCAGGATGATGAAAGGCAGTATATATACTATCTGTCACAGCAATTACCTCGGACCTCAAGCCAGGCATAGTGATGAAGAATCATCAGGATGATGAAAGGCAGTATATATACTATCTGTCACAGCAATTACCTCTGACCTCAAGCCAGGCATAGTGATGGAGAATCATCAGGATGATGAAAGGCAGTATATATATTATCTGTCACAGCAATTACCTCTGACCTCAAGCCAGGCATAGTGATGGAGAATCATCAGGATGATGAATGGCAGTATATATACCATCAGCCACAGCAAGTAGCTCGGGCCTCATGCCAGGCATAGTTATGAAGAATCATCAGGATGATGAAAGGCAGTATATATACCATCCGTCACAGCAATTACCTCGGACCTCAAGCCAGGCATAGTGATGGAGAATCATCAGGATGATGAAAGGCAGTATATATACTATCTGTCACAGCAATTAGCTCAGGCCTCAAGCCAGGCATAGTGATGGAGAATCATCAGGATGATGAAAGGCAGTATATATACTATCTGTCACAGCAATTACCTCGGACCTCAAGCCAGGCATAGTGATGAAGAATCATCAGGATGATGAAAGGCAATATATATACCATCTGTCACAACAATTACCTTGGACCTCAAGCCAGGCATAGCGATGAAGAATCATCAGGATGATGAAAGGCAGTATATATACTATCTGTCACAGCAATTAGCTCAGGCCTCATGCCAGGCATAGTGATGGAGAATCATCAGGATGATGAAAGGCAGTATATATACTATCTGTCACAGCAATTACCTCGGACCTCAAGCCAGGCTTAGTGATGAAGAGTCATCATATCGATGATTGGCAGTATATATAACATTTGTCACAGCAAGTAGCTCGGGCCTCATGCCAGGTGTAGTGATGAGGAATCAACAACGGCATCTCTCTCATCAGCAGCATGATGAATGGCAGAATATTTACCACCTGCCGTGCCAAGTACTCCAGACCTGTTAGAAAACAAAGAACATTTTTTGTTGGTTGGCAGACCTCACAGAAAACACAACTACTCTGAATGAGATTTATTGAGTTGAAATCTCTGCTTCCTGAGCCTGTCATTTTCCAGTCTTGTGGTTGGTTTCTGAACTGTAGCTCAGCGTCACGGTTCAGGAGATGACTAGAGGCTCCTTTACCCTACGCTCCCAGGAACCATCACTCTTGGCCACAATGTTCGTCTCTTGGAATTAGGCTTTATTATCTTTCTCAAAACAGTGTTCTGCCAGAATGCATTAGGCGGATTGTTCTGTCATGTTCTTGGACCCTGGTAGCCCTATGTATGGGGTTCTGCACTAGCAGGGAATGTGGTACACCCCTGGAACTTTGAGGTGTATTTGGTCCTTCACTGGTTTTATTAGTTGCTTAACCTTGGATGGTGGTTTGTGGATGGTCCTGATATTGTTTTTGGCGAGTATCCTGCCAGATAGATTGCCGTTGAACGGGATGCAGACTGTGGCTTATCTGACGTTTGTTGTGACAGAGGTACTCCTGTCTTTGCTCTGAAGATAGATGATTTTACGTCATATTCGGAGTAACCGTTTTAGCAGAAAATGTGCCTCAGGTGCTGATATCAGAGATGACTACTCCAATTTGCTGTGATTTGTCGCGGAATCTGTGAGCATTTAGATAGAGGTTTACTGCATATCCCAATGTAGCGTTGCTATTTCTGGAGCTCCATCCTTCTCCACTTGCATTGTAAACTGAATTTGAGGTCAGGTCCATGTGGCCAGATGACGAAAATGTCATGTGAAGAAAGAGATGGTATCCATATAGAAATTAGCTATTGCTGGTGACATTGCCATTCCGTCTACCTGTTCATAGATGTACCACCAAAAAGGAAGAAGGTGGAAGAGTTCGGTAATGTCGCAAGTTGCAGCGGTACTCTAGTGAAAAGAGAAACTGCATCAAAGCTGACGAGAAGATCAGAAGGCCCGATGGTGATGCTCTTGAATGTGTGGAGTTGCTTACATGGTGTGGGCAACCTGCCAGGTGGCGTGCCAGCCGGTATGTAGGGCTGCCCATGCCGTCCGATAGCCCATACATTCATGGAGGCCTGGAACCAGAAGGTGACAGGCTGGATTTCCCTTTCTGTCGTTGAATGGAGTTGGTGGGATCCTTGCCAAGGATGTTGTAGGCTGGATGATCTAGGAGCTGATATTGGGCTGAGAAGAGGATAAACACGACCAAGTTCTCATCCTTGCACACATTCTTCAGAGCTCTGGTCTCATTAGGCCTGGGAACAAGAGACTAGAGGAGCTTCACTTGTTCATGTTTGGAGAAACCACAACATAATAAACAGTTGGGAATTGGAAACCTGGGAGAATATCCAGGTCTGGAAAAATAGGAACAATTTAATGAACTTGGAGATCTCGCTCAGAGAAATCCTCGTCCAGAGATTGTTAAATGTACAACCACAGGTGAACCCATGTGCATGCAGTCGAGGAAAAGTTGATAATAGAAGCAACAGAGCCCCTGAAATATGTCCTTAATTATAAAATGTAAAAGTGCTACAGTTGGTGTAGCACTGCAAATTTGACAATGGGAAATCCTTGAATACTCCTCCTACAATCCCCCTTCTTTTTGTTTGGGCCCATGAACGGGAATGATTTGAAACCAATGAAGACATTGAATAAACATGTGCGCAATCCGTTGACGACGCACCTTCAAACTTTTTTTGAACAGGGAATTATAAATCAATTGAAATTAATTTTGGTCAATTTTTGTAACACTACATCACTTACTGTTATTATTGGAAGACATGTTTCAGAAGCTCCCATTGTCAATGCATTTAGTCGACTGCCAGTATTGTCCCTAGTGGTGGTTTGTTGAACCTCTGGCAGCATTTCAAAATTGAAAACACAGTTCTTGTTTTTCCAAATGTAGATGTTCTTCTAAACTTTTAATTCTGTTTTCCTTGTGATATTTTCAGACCTCTATTTATGGTGTGTTGCTTTTTCCAAAATTGCAAAGCTATTGCGGATTTGTCTTCTTGTTTTTGTTTAATATTCTTGTGGTATTCTTTTGTTTTGTTTTTATGTTTCTTTTTCTTTGGACAATGTAGAATTTTTCAGTCATTGCAGCTGAACTGATATATTCCTGGTTTGTTTTCTTGTGGAATGTCATCTTTGAATTTAGAATTTAAAGTGTTTTTTGGCACCAGAATGATGTTATGTTGTTTGAAGATGCTGTGGAATTTGTAGAAAGTTGTAGGGTGGTATGTAAACTTGTTTTATTTCTGTGCTGACTTATTTTGTGGCTCTGTTAATCGTCTTGGTGGTTGATATCCACCACAGCAAGCAATGCTGGCAGTCGTTGCAAGGAATGTTTTATAAAAATAATTCATTTCAATTGATGGAACACATCCATGATATATTGTAGCTTTAAGATGATTAGCAAAGTATGAAAGAGGCTGCTTGTTTAATCAATAAATATATGCCACTCTCATATGACATTTGTAATTTACTTTTACATTTTTTCTAACTCTGCTGTATATTCATATTTAATGTTTCCTGTGTTTTTAGGTTGCTGAAAATGTTCCATTTTACGAGCAAAGTCTGTACGCTACAGTGTACATTCCTGTGGGGGCATGTGTTCCTCACGAAACATTCCAGATGTTACATTTTCATGTGTAAATATTTTCAAATAAGAAATGTTAATATTGTAAATTAAATTAATAAACATATTCAGCATAACAAACTTCTAATTACTGCTATTATCAGTTTTTTATTGCAATGTGTTTCTCCTGGCTACCATGAGTTTGCTTTTCCTCATTTCTCTTCCCATTTCATGTTACAGGTAGGTTTAGTGTGAGAAAGTTGTTCTCAGGCCTGCCCGATGACGATTCAGAAGTAAGTACAAAACATTCACATTCTTATTTATATTGCAATCTGATATTAAAATTGAATCATACCTTAACATAAATTTATGCTCCATTCATAATGAGATATGCAGTGCAAGCATAAGACCACAGAATAGACAGTATACAGATAGGAAACTCGACTGAAATCCGTTTGATCTCATTTGAGCATCATTTCACCGATTTCATTCATTGTCTGATATCACTAACCAGATTAAAGGACGTTAAGCAAGAAATAAAGAAAAAAAATCTGATGTGTTCCATTCACATGACTTTCACTACATCTTTGCAACAAATTATTGTTAAAAACTTATTCTTCTTTTTACTTCATGCTAATCAAGAAAAAAATTAGCAGAAATAGTCTTATTACTTGCTTCCTTGTAAGTAGAAGCGAAATAAGGGAGTACCATAGGTTAAAGTGATAGTGAAAAGCTGGTTCCTATGTGACTGAAGTTCCTTTGTTTGTATGGACAAAAGTTGACAAATTCCTGTATGAGAAAAGTATAAGTTTTTGAAACAAAAAACAAGGAATATGTCAAAAATGATCAACTCCACGAAAAAAATGTATATAACTTAAAGTGTGTGTTTTAAAGTGCTCTACATTTTTTGTGTGGTAAGTTTCTGTCCATCTCGTACAGTTTAGCAGTTGTGTATAATTCCATAAAATTCACCCAGAATAAAGTGGTTTTCACAGGCTATTCACAGAAAATTCAAGATTTACATTTTATTTGTCAGATAAATATCTTTAATATAAAATATTTTAATTAAAATCGTTAGAGCCATTTTTTCTAAGGTTTTTTTCATGTAAAGGGGAATTGGGAATGGGGGGATTTTCTTGAAAATCTTTGTCCTTGGATGATATTTAACTTAAATACCAAGTTTGGTATTTAACGGACTTTTCGTTTCTGAGCTATGCTGTTCACAGACACACACACACAGAGCTTTTCCAAAAATGCTTTTTTGGATTAAGGGGTACCCAAAATATGTATTTCCGGTGAAATCTCGGGATCAAATTTTTGGGTGGAATGCAATACGTTCTTTATAGATTATGTACATAGTACGTGTAGAGAAAGTAAAAGCGAAAGCACAGAGATGCAGGAAGTCCTTAACAGTTTCACTAGATAGGAGGCCCCAGTGCAACCAGAGGGAAAAGAGTTTCACTTGATGCAAGCAACCCTGCTATCTGCCGCCGACCCCAGGCACGCTCCCTGCACTCTGGCCCTGGCAGCGTTCTTCGAGTGTGACCGGGTCATCAAGCACGTCCTTGGTTACTGAGATCGCGGATTCAAACCAGGTGCCAACTCTCAGATAAGGGTTAAAGTCATTGAAATATGTATCCTTTTACCAATTTCCCTTAAACTATTACACATAAATGTCTACTACATACACATATCTGACAAGTAACTTTCGTGTTTTTATTCTCAGGTTATATAATAGTTTTACTTAAACTTTGTTCCTTTTTTGCAAAAACCATCCATAATAAAACTTTGAAATTTAGTAACTTTCATGTTTTTATTCTGAGGTTATATAATAGTTTTACTTAAACTTTGTTCCTTTTTTGCAAAAACTATCCATGATAAAACTTTGAAGTTTAGTAACTTTCCTGTTTTTATTCTCAGGTTATATAATAGTTTTACTTAAACTTTGTTCCTTTTTTGTAAAAACTATCCATGATAAAACTTTGAAGTTTAGTAACTTTCATGTTTTTATTCTGAGGTTATATAATAGTTTTACTTAAACTTTGTTCCTTTTTTGTAAAAACTATCCATGATAAAACTTTGAAGTTTAGTAACTTTCCTGTTTTTATTCTCAGGTTATATAATAGTTTTACTTAAACTTTGTTCCTTTTTTGTAAAAACTATCCATGATAAAACTTTGAAATTTAGTAACTTTCGTGTTTTTATTCTCAGGTTATATAATAGTTTTACTTAAACTTTGTTCCTTTTTTGTAAAAACTATCCATGATAAAACTTTGAAATTTAGTAACTTTTGTGTTTTTATTCTCAGGTTATATAATAGTTTTACTTAAACTTTGTTCCTTTTTTGTAAAAACTATCCATGATAAAACTTTGAACTTTAGTAACTTGGTAATAAGACAAATATGCACAGACCTGTTCCTTCTTTTTACTTTCTCTACACGTACTATATACATAATGTACAGAGAAGGTATTGTAATGCACCCAAAAATTCAATACCGAGTTATCGCCAGAAATACATGTTTTGCGTCCCCTAAATTCAAAAAAAGCATTTTCAGAAAAATGTCCGTGTCTGTGGACAGCATAGTTAAAAAAGACCGTTAAATACCAAACTTTGTATTAAAATTGGTATCTTCCAAGAATGCGACAGAAAGATTTTTAAGAAAATCCCCCAACTCCCTTTACATGGAAAACATTTAGAACATTTTAAATTTCTCAAATATGGCTGTAACGGTTTTGATTAAAATCTCTTATATTTAAGATATTTGCATGACAAATAAAATGTATATCTTTACATTTTCTGGGAATAGCCTCTGAAGACATGTTTATTTTGAGTGAATTTTGCGAGATTTTGCATAACTGGTAAACTGTAAGAGATAGACAACAAATATAGATCAGGATAAACATACAATTTACGTCATATACATTTTTTTCGTGGAGTTGGCATTTTTAGAGAAATTCCTTGTTATTGGTTTCAGCTTTAAAATGCTTAAACTTTTTTTATACGGGAACCTGTCAACTCCTGGTTACGCATTTCAATCCCATAGCAACCACATTTTAAAACATTTGGCTGTCGGTTTAGCCTAATGTATTCCCTTATAATCATAAAGGAGCTAAGTAATAAGGCCGTTTCTGCTAAATTAAGTAGAGGAATAAGCTTATTAACAATCTCTTGCAGAGATGTAGAGAAAGTCATATGAATGGAGTATATCAGTTTTTTTTTTTATTCAGGGAGTCTCCAAACCTATATTTCCAGTGAAATCTCATAATAAAATATTTGGGTGAAACAGAAATTGTTCCATTTGCTTTAGGTAATCGGTAGAATGGTGAAATGTATAATGATATTTTGCAATTGGTATCTGAGTTTTCATTTTTATTATATTTCTCTTGCTCTCTCCTTTTTCTGATAAATGGTTGTTTAAAGACGTCAAAATGATTATTTCCTGTGACAATAGGGAATTTTGGGATAATATAGTTTTCTGTAAAATTGCAAAATGGAATTTTTGGATGGAATGAAATACTTCCTCTACCGTATGTAAGTGGTACAAAAAGAAACTTTTCATTTCTCCTTCTGTATTAAAACGTTGACTTTGTAACTGGCAGAAGAATATAATAGCGAGAATAATGTTGTTATAAGATTGTATTTGCTGTGCTATTTAACCTCGAATCCCTGCCATGCCTCCATACCATAACCCATATGCAAGCGTTTCACGATGTGAATTTCCGTTTTGTGTATTCGTTGCGCTGAGACAGAAACAGTATTTCTGGTTCGTGTATCTATGGTCGCACCAAATACCTTGGAATATACTACATAGACTCACCGCTGCCGCTGGTGTTGCTGTCGCTAATTTTTTTTTATTTCCATTTATAGATAAAATTACAACATTTTTAGTATAAAAAACAAGGATATAAACTTGAACAATAAATTGACTTAGACAACCATGGTAAGTTCACTGAGTTACACTGGTGCTAAATGGTCACGTTCCCTCCATCTTTCCCTGGTTTGGATGCTCCAACCTAGTGGTAGAAACAACGGCCCTGGGAGTCTGGTGATTATATTACCGTTAGAGCTAGATGATCTGGATTCTCCTTTTCGGTACAGAATAGAAGCACAAAACATTAATCGCAAGCTTCCTGTAAGGAAGTCATTGAATCTCGCTTCTTGTCACACATCGAGACCGGCAATCTGTGCCGCGCACCGTTTCGCCATGGGCGACGTTAATTTAGCTAAGTGTCGTCGCTCTTTTCTCAACAGCCTTTTGAAAGTAACGACGTTCTTATTGGTATCTGTGAACATAAAACACTGGTACTCCATGGCAAACCATATTTGTAGAAATTCATATTTTGCGCCACTAGATTGCAACTGGAGAAAGAGGCCATATAGTTCTGTACGCATCTGCGTTGGCAACAGTTTTGCAAATTCTGTTGTTGTCCACTTTCATAGCTGTTGGACTTCCACACATTGTGTGAGTCGATGTCTCGGTGTGTCTAGGCGTCCACACATCTGGCATGAACCAGATTATGGCAGTACTTCTTTTCTTCTGTTGGGATAATTTCATGTATCAGGGCGTATGCTTGCACCTTCCATTCTGTTGGTATGTACGGGGTCCTGAACGCCTTCCAAATTGTACTCCAATTGTTATTCGGATACTTTACTTGAATTCCAGATACTTTCACCTTTTTTGTGAGTAAATATTTATACAGTATCCTCGTCCGTATTCCCGCTACCACATCTCTCAGGGAAGCGGGAAACTCTCTCAGCAATTCCCACAGGGGCCGAAAACTTACTGGAACAGCTTCAAGCCTCTGCGGTGACCGTTGTAAAGCAGCCCAATACGCAATATCCTGTTCATCTCCAATCACAAGCAAAGCTTCCAGTATCCCTTTCACAAGAAGTGCCTTACTTTTCAAATACAGCAACTAAACCCAACCCTCCTTTCCCGAATGGTTGTCGAATTTGATCTCTGGCCACCTTATAAAGGTAACCACACCAAATATAATAGCCTATAGCTCGTTCAATTAATTGTGCATATTTCTCAGGCATTGGTAGAACTTGTGCCAGATGCCAGATTTTCGACAAAGCATAAGTGTTAACGTGCCAGGTCTTCTGGATTAAATTCAGTCTCGTGCTAAGTTGCCACACAAGTACGTATTTAACGCGCGTCACCAAACCATTCCAGTTTACTTCAATCATCCTAGGGAGTGTCTGACAGACCTGCAGGCCTAACGCTTTCATTTGGTCTTTCTTCTGTATACCATACAGCACGTGTCCTTTCCACGAACCAAAAAACATCAACGTCGATTTTTGAAAATTTACTTTTCCTGTTGAGGCTTGTTCATACAAATGTAGTGCGTCTCTCAGCATCTGCAGGTGCTCTGCTGTTCGCAACAAAATCGTGACGTCGTCCGCATACGCTCTAACAGTAAAGAGTTTGTTCGCTGGACGATGACTATAGAACTCGTGCCGCTTCCGTAACAGTGGTTCCAGGCAAAAGGCAAACAATATCATGGATTGGGCATCCTTGCCGCACAGAATGGTTTATGGGTATTGGTGACGTGAAGAAGCCATCAATTTGCACTCTGGAGTGAGCCACTTCATACAAGATTATTGGATACTAGTAATTATTTTAGCTGGGATGCCAAAACGTTCCAAAATCGCAAACAAATAACTGTGATGGATATAATTAAAAGCTTTTTCAAAGTCAATAGACACAACACTTCCACTCTCTTCAAGGTGCCTTTCATAGTATGAAATAGTGTCCCTAATTGCAGCAAGATTATGTGTTATTTTCCTGTCAGGTAAGCTACAAGTTTGGCCACTCTCGATCACTATTGGTAGAACCTGACGGAATCTTTGTGCCATTACTTTCATAAATAATTTATAGTCTGTGTTTAAGAGAGTTATTGGACGGTAGTCCTGTACTGTGTCTGGAGACTGCACTTTCGGCAACAAATCTATTATTCCGTCACTGAAGCCTAACACGTTACCAGTAGTATTCAATACTTCATTCATGAGTTGGAGTAACTCCTTCTGTATGACCGGGAAGAAAACTTTGTAGAAGCCATAGGTCAACCCATCGGGTCCGGGTGCAGATTGCAAACTAGCATGCCGTATGTCATACCTTATTTCCTCAGCCGTTATTGCTTGTGTCATATATTCTTGTTAGTCCGGCGAAGTCTGTTTATTTACGCTGTTCAGTAGCTCCATGGTCGTTGCAGTTGAACGTGGGATTGCAGAGAACACGGGCGTAAAATGTTCCTGGAATGCCTGCTTACATTCCGTAGTCGTGGACACTACTGCCCCATTTGACAACGTCACACTAGTGATATATCTGGATTGAGCACCCTGTTTTTCTGAGGCTATATGGAATAAAGAGCTTTTCTCCTCCCCTATAATCGATTTAGAACAAGATCTCATCTTTCACCCTTCTAGGGCGTCTTCTTTCAGAGAAAAAAGTTTTTGTTTAACTTGCGACAGTTCCACATGAACCGGTCTTCCTTCTCTTTGCAACCGATGCAAATCATGCAAAAGTGCATAATAGTAGCTCATGCGCATACGATTTTCTTTCGCTTTAGTTATGCCCAGTTTCTTAAAAAAGGACTGGATGTGCGGTTTCATAACTAAAAGCCGTTGCTGAATAATTGAAGTTTGCTGTGTCGCAACCTATGCTGTAGTGCTTGCCAACTGTCCCGGAAGTCCTATTATTGAGTTTCCAATATCCCCTATCATAAAGAGGAAGTGGACAATCTAAGTCGACCTTTAGTGCGATCGCATGGTGGTCGCTGATCGTGGCGGGCACAACTTTGACATCTTGCACTTGTTCGGGCATATTTACATAAAATCGATCAATCCTAGAGGCAGCCTGTTCCCTATAAAAGGTGTACTGTGTCTGGCTTCCGTATTTAGACTCCCAAGCATCGTGTAGTTTTAAGTCCTGTACCAATCGTTCCAGGACAAGGGATGGATGAAACTCCCCCCGCTGATCTCTGGCATTAAGAACACAGTTAAAATCCCCTCCAATAATTAGGCGGTGGTATCGATGCCGTAAATAAAAACTGAAATTCCTCCCTCTCCTTGCGCTTATTTGTACCAGACTGCAGGTAAAGATTTAAGTATAAAGTGTTACCTGCAGTAAACAAAGCTGTGATTCTACCACTTCCGTGCTTGTCTATTAACTGAATTAGCAGCCCTGCGCTATAAATTATAGCAGTACCTCCTTCATTCTTTCCAATGTTACTGGCATAATTATAGTGAGGCCCTATAAAACTTAAATTATCAATATTATCTTCTTGCAAAAACACAATGTCCGGATCATAATCAGAAATAAAGTCTCTTAATAGAATCTGCTTTACTGGATTCCTCAAACAATTCACATTTAAAGATATAATGTGTTAACATTACACCATGACAATAAAAAAAATAATGGAGGCATGGTGGCTATCTCAACTGTACCCCCATCACTTGGCACTGGTACGATTTTCTCTTTTTTCTTACTAACCAATTCGTACACTCCATCACTCTTTACGCTTTTTCTGCAGCCTTGGATCTCTACTACTAGCAGCGATCATAGACGCCGGCTGTGTTTCCATTCCCACCACTTCCGTGTTTTCGTTCTTGTTCTCCTGTACTGGCGGCAACCGCCTTTGCTGCGCCTGCTCTGAACCTTCCTCCCCAGTGGTAGGCAGATCCAGTTTCATAGCCGGAATCTTGTCAGGTCGTTAAATTACTTTTTGGTTTTCCCCCTCGGTGACCGGGCTACGTACGATCTCTTGTTGCTCGCGAGCTGAAACAGAGTCTAATGGGGCCAGCTTAGGTAGTAGCACCTCCGTTTGTTGTCCGCCTCTCTCTTCCGCTAATACCGCCGGCACCCGCCTCATGGGGAAGGAACCTTGTGCTAACTGTGCCCACGTTGGCAGATCCTCACCGCGGGGCGTCTGAGTTATTACTCTACTTCGTGGACATTCATTACGTAAGTGACCCGTACTATTACAAAATGCACATGTACTAAGTTGCCCCTCATACCTTACAAAGCTCTTAATATTACCAATGTCAATATAAGAAGGAATATGTTTTTTCAACTCCATTTTGACCGTTCGCACTCCATTGCGAATTTGATAACGCAGATTCGAGACCCAAGAATCAATCGTTAGTGACAACACTGTCCCGTACTGTGCAAGTGTTTCTGGGTCCAGTTCCAGAGGTACATGATATAACTTGACAATTCTAAAACCCATTCCAGCTGTTATAGTTACCCTACTTCTCTGCCCATTACTATGAGGAAAAATGGACTCACCATTGGTTTCCGTGATGGCCTTCTGGACTCCTTCCTCTGACTTCACTTAATGAACATCTGCCGTGTGAAACTGTCTATCTGTATCATGTCTAACACATCTTCTTCAAAACGAAACACCTCGTAAATCCATTCGTGCATTTCGTATGGCGATGGCTTCGGCACCTCTCTATCCACAAAAGAAATAACTATCGTATTTTTCCTTTCCACAATCATCGTTTATTAAACCTGTTTACTTGTCCTTAAGTGTATTCTGCTTAAATTTCAATCAAAATATAGGAAACCACGTTTCCTTTACATACGCAGCGAGCGCAGTGTAATCAGCTCGCAGACCCAAGAGCAACCTTGCCTTGGTACCTGCTCGTCCTCTTGCCGCAACGAAACTGTGTAAATTGAAACTTCTCGCGTATCGGCAAACGTACTTTCTACCGTATGTTCAGTACGCTTAACCCTAGAAAGGTGGCGCTAGTATGTCTTACATAAGGGTGGCGCGGGGTCACCTGCGACCCCAAGAGTAAAACGGTTGTTGTAAGCGAGCTAAATAAATATTTTTGTAAAATTATTATTTATGTTTACCTATCAAAACATAATACATTAAAATAACTGTTGGTGGTATAAAGATTAGCTTAAAAATGAAAGTTAAACAATTACAATAGGTGTTACCTTCTAAAATTACAGTAACTTGGAACTAAGGTGCAGCACAAAACACAGACTTCAGTGTGCACTTCACTAGTATAATGATAATAAGTCAGTTAATAAGGTTTTTATCTCAACACATGTTTTTAGCCCTTTTATAATTTAAACACGGCTCTTACCCTTTGCCGGTCCCGCTTTGGTGCTTCATAGCGCTGGGGATCGTCGGTTCGAGTCCCGCCTTGGGCATGGGTGTTATATGTGTGTGTTGTAACAGTAAGAAAACAGCAATCCAGCAATAATACAGAAAAAACAAGGTTAAAAAAAAGGTAAATAAAAGTAGGGTATACAGTGCCGGAGTCCTGATCAGACTCCGGTACCGTATTTTATAAAAAAGATAAAAAAAAAACAAAACAAAAAAAACTCGCGATTACACTGTGGTCTCTAAAGGAGATTTTACATTTTTTGCTGCTGATCTTACACCTGGTGAGTCACCATATTATGGAAGTGAGTGTACAAATATCGAGTTCTTCCTATTCTGATTTTTGTCCACTTTCACTATTTGAACTCACTATTTCAAGTTCAACTTCGGTTTCATTATTTTCGTCACCTAATATTTGGTCTTCCTTTATTAGGGCTAACAACCTTGCATGTTGTTTCTCGTAACTCATAATGAGATATAAAACGACACTAAGTTGCAAAATAAGTACGTATTATAGCCACAACTTCTCGGAGGACAGCTATAGCTACAGAAACAGTATGCATCTGAAAGGTTATGGAGCGTATATAGTTGGTATTGCGAAAAGAAGGGAAGGCAGCGCAGTCATATGGTAGTGTGGAAAGCATGAAATTTGCAATTAACAGTTGGAAGCGTAACCATAGCAAGGCGGGGAAACCCAGAAATATACAATGTGGCAGCGAATTCATAGGAAGGTGCAGAAACGCTGAAATATGCAATTATATGCGTCAGGGAGCGCATATACCGTTCTTCCGAATATCGCCTACTGTTCTCCACCTCTTTCATATTTTCTTCAAAGACAAAATAGCCTTTTTAAGGCTCCAATGACAACTAAAGAGCAAGTAGATCTGTTTGGACTGACAGTTATTCTTACAACTAATAATAACAATACTCATCATCATACTACCACCAACACAACCACCACCACCAATAATAATAATAATAATAATAATGGCAATAATAATATTATTATTAATAACAACAATAATATTAATAGCAACAATAATAATATTAATAACAATAATTTATAATAATAATTTTATTTACTACTAATGCTCCTGTTTTCATTAAAAAGAAACAAAGCAGTCGATAACTTCAAATCAGTTTAACAGTTGCTTTGTGTATTAAATTTCTCCATTTAACCCAACATTTTACTTGATCAAACGTACTAAGAGCGCTGCAATTGCAGTGTATCGTAGATGGGGTTATCTTTATGTTTTGATGAAATCGCCTTTATGCAGCTCATGTACCACATAAGCTCAAATAATCAACATCTGCAATAAGTAGGGTTAATGGTATATGATAGATGCCATCGTCTGCTAGAATTGCCACGCCCTTCGGCTACGTCATGTGCGCGTATATGACGTAGCCGAAGGGCGTGGCAATTCTAGCAGACGATGGCATCTATCATTTAGCAACATATAACCGTGCTACTACTGCCATCTTGCGGCTGTTAACCGGTTGTTTTCCTTTGGCACTGTGTGCTCAGTTCTACAGCGGGTTTTCAATTTCTAAAGTTGGTGTGGTTTTGCGGCATTGCGCGGCCAACTGACCTTAAACGGCAACATTACCACCGTCCTTCTTTGACCCGATGCTCACAAATAGCATATTTTCTAGGAATGTGCGGACTGTACTTCAATGCTAATGACTTCTAGCAAAGGATAAGGAATGCAGTGAAAGGTAAGGGAAAGAGAGTGCAGATATCCAAAAACATTATTCACATCTTGCAAATAAAACTGACTGGGATCGGAAAATACACCGCGCCACTTCTCAAAGGCTTTAAAAGTGAGGTGATTTAGGGGTATTGGAGTTTAATAATTAACACGGTGCACTTCTATGCTGCATAACTGTACCAACCACCGGAAAATGATTCCGAGACCAGTTTCCATTGGTAAGAATAAATTGTAACCTTTGCATTCCAAATTGATTCCGATTTATTCTCGTGGGTTTCCTCGGTCACTGTGTGAATGATAATTTATTTTAGGTCCCAATACATATACTAGAATTATTGAGTAAGTCGTCAGCTGCTCCGAGACGTAAACAATTAGGCCATCGAAATGAAAACTTGTTTCCATGAGAATAAAGGCAAGATGATGTTAAACCCTGATACACTTTCTTCAGTATTTCTCATCTGACAAAGCTAATGAGGACGCTAATTTCATTCTTATAACTATTATATATATGTTTCATTAGCATTAGAAGGCAGTGCTAAAATATTACTCAATATTATAATTTGTCCTAAAAAAAATACTCGAAATCTCGATTAAGTTAATTTTTCAAATCTGTAATTTCAGACAATCACAGTCCCACAGGTTGCAGAAAGGAATTTTGCAAACGTGTTAGAACATAAAGAATATTAATAATCGATTCTAATTTTAGATTTGTTTATAAATTATTTCAGGAAACACAGACCTTACTCTCCTGTTGTGCACATATTAATATATCTGTCTTATCTAACTCAAATATACCACAAATACTGATAGAAACTGTTTACTTAACATCTTGAATATAGTTTACTGAAGAGAAATACAGGTACCTAATTTCACTGTAATGTACCTAATTTTATACTGCACATGCCATCTCTGAAAATCCAATATTGCATATGTTTCTCTTCTGCTAAATAA
Organism: Hymenopus coronatus; assembly: GCA_030762935.1. Classification (NCBI taxonomy): domain Eukaryota; kingdom Metazoa; phylum Arthropoda; class Insecta; order Mantodea; family Hymenopodidae; genus Hymenopus; species Hymenopus coronatus. The sequence goes on from CM060895.1 coordinate 158,399,261, forward strand.
TTCTATTTATTTGTTTTTACTTATTTACATACCGCCTTAGACAATATCGTCGTATTACCATTTTGACCTTCTATAACGACTGCTTAAATTTGAGCTGTACATTAAAACTGTATTTCTCGATTAACACACATTCAGTATCGCATTCATATTTCCAGGCTCTTGAGGGTGGTGAATAAGAATAGCTTCATCAGTCTAGAATCGAACCCAGCATATTTTTAATTCAGCATTTTGACCACTTTACTGCAGAGACACTCTTAATAAACCCTCTTTATAATTCTTGTTGACGACTTCGTGCATTAAAGTAAAAAGCAGAAAGTATACATGGAATCACTGAGAAGAAACTGAGAAAATAGAATTAAAGCCGAATTATGCTCTCTGAGTACTTACATCCTGTTCGTAAAACACTTTAAATGCAGGTATGCGATATTCAAGTTCAATAATAATGTTTACTTCTGTTTTGTTCAGTTGTGCAATGAAATTCCATCTAGTCAATGAAGTGATTTTATTCAACTTCCAACAGGACATCCAAGGTCTAATCCCTGTGCATAGATGCTGACGATTATAAAGAACGCGTTGTCGCAATTATTTCCTACTGAGGTATCCTTATGACGTAATTATAGCTGTTTTAAATTTCACTGTTTTCGCATTACAAACAATGTATTGCGCGCGACCTAGGGAGTTTCTTGCGCTCCACCATACTTCTTTATTTTACGACAGCGTTTCTGGTCTGCGCAGCTAGGCGTGTAGGGGTTTCTCGCACTTAAATAATGAGCGCCATTTTCGAAAGCTCTCACATTTCCTAAACCGGTGTAACGATCTGTACAATGTGTTAGTTACATATAAATGTGAAACTTACGAATTACTGGAATTTGTGCACGGTAAGCATTCATAAACGCATTCATTTCATGTCCTAATTGTAAGTGTAGTTCGTTACACGTTATTTTAAGTAAACGACTGTAGTGGCTAAGTAATGGCTGTAAGAAAGTGTATGTTTTATTGTTTTAATAATTAATTATGGTAACAAATTGACAATGACATCCCATTATTATTCCAGCACATATAATAGAACAAATATGGTAGCTAAATAATCTAATACTATTGTTATCCAAGTTCCCGCCGAAGAAAGTTTGTCTCCGTTTTCGTTGCCAAGAATAGAAGTAAGTTAGATAATGCTCTTATAAACGAGTTTTAATTTAGATGACGAATTCGACTAAATAAGCTATGACGCTACCGTTCCGTACTCCTTGATAATAACGTCTGTACTTGTATACGAGTAAAGTTATTCGAAATTCAGAAAAAATTCTTCGGTCAATATTTGCATTTTATTATAATACGAGTAATTTTTATGAAATTATAATCTCTTTAATGGTGCTTATGGTAAATGTATATGATGATTCCATTACACACGCATACACAATGCCCTTTAGAAGTAGTTTAAATAGTGGATAAAACTTCCACTGGCGGTCCATATTTGAAAGTGTTGAAAACATTAACTTGTTCAGATGTGAAATGCGCTAGATTGTTGAGGTTTTTTTTTTTCTTCTTCTTCTATTGTTGTGATCATTGGGGTTTTAGCTTCACAGATCCCTCGGTTACACTTTGCGGCCCTAAAGCTTTATAACACCCGAGTAAGTAACTATAAAGCGACTGTAATGACCAAATCCAGATCATGTATTGAGGTAAGTAGTGTAACCAACATATATAAATAATACATTAATTAATAAATGAAAAAAATCAGTTAAATTGTCGTTTCGTGCTCCAAATGATTTAAAATTAATAAAAATGTATCCCTTTAGGTACAAAGTGTCACATCGTTGCTACTATGTTTTAAAGTTGTAAATTAAAACGTATTAACTTTTACTTAGGAACATATGTGAACTAAATAATGTTGAATACTAAATGTGACAATCGTCATGAATGATAATAATCTTTTGGCAAAACTTCCACAGGCGATCCGGATTTGAAGCTGTTGAACATGTTAACATGAACACATTTGAAATCCGCTCGATGGGCGAAGTTTTGACTTCTTGGCAGCATTAGAGTTTTAACTTCATATCTTTTCGTTATTCTCTGCTCCACTCCTCTACTTATAAAAACCACGCTTCGGCTATGTACCCTTCTGAATTAAATGGTTGACTTTGTAAATGGCAAAAAAATGTTGAAATAACGAGATTAATATTGTTAGCCGATTGTGCATCTTGTATTAGCTGCTAATCTTGCACACCAGGTTACCCTGTCAAGGCGGGTACCGCGAAACGTCAGGGAGGCAACCTCGCTTTACAACATAACCCTTCTTGGGTTACCTCTCCCAAAAGTAAACTCCACGAAGCAAGAGGTAACTCTACAGCACCTTTTTCAGTCAAATTCCTAAATTACCGTGACCAGATACTCATAACTAGAATCCGAATTGGACATACAAAACTTACACACTCCTACATCCTCTCTAAAGAAGAGCCACCACAATGCACAACCTGCAATACAAGAAACAGTATCCAGCACATAGTCGAGAACTGCCCGCGCTATCAACTCTACAGGAAAAAACTCAAGATCCCAGATAACCTAAAGCTGTCAATGAAGGACTCGAGCTTATGTCATAGACTGATACAGCTTTTTAAATGCGCCAAATTGTATGATAAATTATTGTAAAACTGCTTCACAATGCAATCTCACTATAAACAATGTATGTGAATTTGTTTAATATTTTAGCTTGGGAAATATTGTAAAGTTAATGTACTGTATAATGTTATATGTTTATCCCTTGTGTTAAAGTTTGTATCATGTTTTAAAGTCGCTATAAGACCTTGCAGTTAGGCGACTTAAAATAAATGCATTACAAAAAAAAAAAAAAAGAAGAAAAAAAAAAAACAACCCAAAGTCCTTAGTAAATAGTTTTCAATGTTAAGAGGTTGTTACTTAGCTTTCGGTGACGTCATTTGGCGCGACGTATTTCTTCCAGATGTGGTGACGTAATTTGGCATGGCGCGAAGTACAATATGTTTTGTAATGTATTACATTTAAATATGCAAGGAAAGAGTAGTTTTGGAGGAAATGATATAAATCACGTATTTTAGGCCTTAAAAACGAACAATTGGCTTGAAAATTACATGTAATACTCCAGCGCCATATAAAGTGAGAATTTGCGAGTTAAAAGTCATGTCCGCATAAGGGAAAATAAACTTTGTTTACTGCTTCGGGTGATTATGTTTACTTACACGACATTTTCCTTTTTCATTGCAGATTCCAGTTCACTTTTAGGCTGAGACTCTTTCATTGGTCGATTGACCGGCAACATTCATGACGGTATCTCTCTATCAGCAATTCCATTTGATAGCAAAGCTGAAATGGATTTTATTAAATACTGCAAGTGTGAGAATTCGGCGAATAATTTGCACCGGAAATATATGTTTTATGTTCCCCTGTATCCAAAAAAAAAAAAAGCATTTGTAGAAAAAGGTCCATGTGTGTGTGTGTGTGTGTCGGTAAGCTGGTAAAATACCAAACTTGGTATTTAAGTTTAGTATCTTCCAGGGATGCGACACAGATTTTGAGAACCTCCACCCCAAATTGCCCTTTACATGAAAAACTTTTCAAAATTGTTTATGTTCTCAAAAATGGCTCTATCTATTGGGCAAATAAAATGTATATTTTGAATTTTCTGGGAATAGCCTTTGAACGCCTCTTTATTCTGAATGGATTTTGCTGAATTTTGCATAATTGGTAAACTGTAAGAGATAAGCAGAAACTTACCACACAAAAAATGTGGATAATTTTAACATACAATTTATACATTTTTTTTCCCTTGTGGAATTGACCATTTTGAGACATTCCTTGTTATTTTTTCAGATTCAAAATACTTAAAATTTTTCTCACACAGAAAGTTATAAACTCCTGGCCCTGCATAGAAACAGATTTTAACCACATGACAACCAGCTTTTATAGGATTTGAACTATCATTTTAGCCTAGTGTATTCCCTTATATAGCTCCTACTTACAAGGAAGCAAGTAATTAAGACAGTTTCTGCTAATGTTTATCTCGACTATCGTAAAGTAGACAGAAAAATATGTTTTTAATAATAATCTGTTACAGCAATGTAGAGAATGTCATGTGAATGGTTTGTTATCCTTCCTCTCTCATCAACAAGTTAATACTTGTATGTCAATCACAGACATCTTTCTTAGGATATGTGAACAAATTTGAAGGTTTATACAGTAAGACATTATTCACATTCGTTAAATGCAAATATTAGTCAACCAAAGCTCAAGCAGTCTGCTTTATTAATTGAGTTATTAGTTAGTTCATTACTTGGATTGAATGTAAACTATATGATTATGAAGTCTTATATTGTACTGTCTTTCATGCTGATGGTTTTTGTTTAATTGTGATCAAGATTAATACTTCTCCAAAAAGGGGAGAATTAGTTGAATTGTGTGGTGAAGGTATGTTTCCATGTCCATATTTAATTAATTTAATTACTGCTTTACCTACCACAGAATCAATATCATAGTTAAGTGGTACTATAAGTAGCCAAATATCATCCATCACTGAAAAATCTATTTGCAATAATTCCAGTATTTTCAGTTTATTAAAGTTAAAGCCACTGTAGAACACAACAATTCCTAATTAATTATCACTTTTTGTGGTAAATTCTGATCCATTAAAAGTGGAACGTTTGACACACTTTGTTTACAGCACTGGAATATCTGAAACTTTCTTAATAACACATTGCCCGCCTGGGTAGTGTGGTGGTAGTGTGTCTGCCTCACATTCAAAAGGTTGTGAGTTCGAATCTAGCTTAGGGAAAGTTATGCAGATAAGGTTTTTTCGGGGTTTTCCCTTATTCTGAGAAGACAAATGTCGAGTAACTCTAAGCTCCATGGACCCTGAAATCATTTGAGCATCATTTCATCAAATTCATCCATCGTCCGATATGACCAACCAGGTTAAAGGACTTTAAGCTGCAAAAAAAAAATAACATATTACATTTTCCATGAATAGAAAATTTAGCTAAAAAAAACAGTGAACACCATCCATATGTTGCCAACACCTAGAAGTTTGCAACACATTGTCACAGTGAAGCATTTTTTATTCATAGCTTAAATCAATTGATAAGAACAACTCACATAGTAATTATTCAACTTAGGAAGCAAAAATGGAAAGAATAAAGAGCATTCTGCTATAAGTGTTAACATGAATTCTAATGCTCTTTAAAAACAGAATTTAAAACTCTCCAAAGTAGATAAAAAAATGCATTGGCACTGGTTTCAAATCCTCTCAATTTGTTATTGGAATCACAATATAAAATAGGCTGAATTAAGTATCCCTTGTTTTCATTTGATTTTTAAAAGTGGAAAGCCACAAGATACAGTTCAAACTCATTAGAATAAAAACGTCTAGCAACTTGTACATCAAACTGCGTTACAGAAAGCAATACTGTCCCATTTGTATGCTTTGCTAAAAAATATATTTAGCCATTCTAATTCCTTGGAATCCTTCTTGGCAGAAATGTTCATGGTGGAAAGGAACTTTGACAGTTTAGAGTTTGTATTTCTGAGCTCTGTTAATCAGACATTAGGTCCCCAAATTGTCAGTGTAATCATTTAGATAAATTTCATTATCCTTTCATACTGAAACTTTAAATCTGAAGTGATTCTACCATAGATTCAACATAATACATAAGTGCCTTAAAATTTAATGTTTTATTATTATTATTATTATTATTATTATTAATTATTATTGTTGATGTTATTATTATGAATTATTATTATTACTACTACCAAAAGTCAATGTTTTTACTTTCTCCATACGCACTATGTACATAGTGTATAGAGAAAGTGTTGCACTCCACCCAAAAATTTGATACTGAGATTTCACCGAAAATATATGTTTTAGGGTCCCTAATATCCAAAAAAAGCATTTTCACAAAGAGGTCCGTGTGTGTGTATGTGTGTGTGTGTGTGTGTGTGTGTGTCCGTATGTCAGTGTGTCTGTGAACACGATAACTCAAAAACGAAAAGTCGTTAAAATACCAAACTTGGTATATAAGTTTAGTATCTTCCAGGGATACGACATTAAGATTTTGAGAAAAATCCCCCCACCCCCAACTACCCTTTACATGGAACTTTTTTCGAACATTTTGGTTTTCTCAAAAATGGCTGTAACGATTTTGATTAAAATTTCGTATATTAAAGATATTTACCTGACAAATAAAATGTATATCTTGAATTTTCTGGGAATAGCCTCTGAAGAGTAGTTTACTCTGGATGAATTTTACTGAATTTTGAATAACTGCTAAACCGTAAGAGATGGACAAAAACTTACTACACAAAAACTGTAGAGCACATTAAAACACAGAATTTATGTTATATATTTTTTTTTCGTTGAGTTCGTCGTTTTTGAGACATTCCTTATTTTTGGTTTTTGCTACGAAAAACTTATACTTTTCTCATACAGGAACTTGTCAACTCCTATCCATATAAACAAAGGAACTTCATTGACATAGCAACCAGCTTTGACTATCACTTTAACCTATGGTTGTCCCTTATTTCGCTTCTGCTTACAAAGAAGTGAGTAATAAGACTATTTCTGCTAATTTTTTCTGATTAGCATAAAGTAAATAGAAGTATAAGCTTTTTAAGAATAATTTGTTGCAGGGATATAGAGAAAGTCATGTGAATGGGACATATCAGATTTTGTTTGTTTCAGAAGCGTGGATCTTCATCTTACTGAGTTGCTCACATTAGTCATCCTCCACTACAAACATAATCATCACATTCACATTGCTGAAGCATTAAAACATAGGAGTCCGATCCAAGTTTTTGAAAATGTTTGAAGCAGGATATACTCCTTCATGCATTTTGGATATCCATAAAGAAGATTTACATCATGACCATGAGGATGATTATTACCTTATTGCTGGTGATAGGGCACATTGTCCAGGTATAGTAGTGTTTTTAAAAGGTAAGTATGGGTCAGGCAGTGGTGCTGAAATAGTAAAATCCTTTGAAAAATTTGTTTTAAATTATAATGCTCAAGTGGGGAAAAATTGTACAGCCTATAAGTGTTTGAAAAACAATAATTTTGTTACTACTATCATGAGTCCCTTGAAGAAGAGGATTTTGAAAACACTAAGGGCAGCTTCTGAAGTTGTTTTTGTGGACTCATTTGGAAATATTGATAGGTTTGGATGTAGAGTATTCGTGCTAATTGTTAATACAAGTGCTGGTGGGTTTCTAATAGGTACTTCTGAAAGCAAGGCTATGAAGCACTGACATTGTACAAAACTTTTATTGAACCGGCAATGAAAGGGGCTTGGAGGGCCTTCAGCTTTTATGACAGATGAGAGTTGCACTAGCAAAATCATTTCCCAACTCCGTTCTTCTTCTCTACTGGAACAGTTCAACTGGAATGTCTTTGAAAGACAGGCAAGAACTATTTTTCTTCATAAAAAGGATGGTATATGCAAATGGTATAGAGGAGCTAAACACTGAGTACCAAGCCTTTGCATCCTCTGGTACCAGCAAAAAGTATTGTAAATTTATTAATTATGCATAAAAGCTCTACAAAAGACAGGAAGAATGGACTTTATGCCATTGTGATTACAGTTTCTAGCTATATAAGTCACTCCACAACCAGTACTGTTTTACCTTCCTGTGTTGAAAATAAATTTGATATATTTAAGAGGTAAATAATGCAGAAACAATAGAAAACTGCAAACAAAACATTGCAAAAATGGTTGATGGCATCTGCGAATTGATAAAATTAAAGGCTCAAAGTAATTCAGAAATGTTAGAAGCTGCTGAAAAGATGGTTTTAAATTTTGAAAATTTTAAGACTGATGCTAATATGATCACAGCATTAAATACTTTTGGAAAGTATTCTGGCTTAAAATCAAAACCTCGTTTTTGCAGTAACAAAAAATAGGTGTGCAACCTACAGCTATAATGAGAAGAAAAACAGCTTGTGGAGGAAGAAAATGTAGGGCTTCTGGAAGAGTACATAGGTCAGAATTTAGAAAGGAGCATGCTTACTCAAAGGTGAAAGAAACTGCATCTATACTACCTCAGAAAAGAAAGTCTGCAGCACCTCACAGTATTACACACTGTGAACATATCTCTAGGAAAATGGAAGGCTATGTGGTTTTTGCTCAACAAACTGTAGTTAACCAACATATTATACTTTAAATAAATAAAACTTCACTTAACAAAAATCCAGTTTGTTTTATTTTTCACAATTTTAAGTAAGCAGAACATAAAAACTCAGCGCTAGTGGAAATAAGTCAGTCTTTGAACATTAACATAAATCTGGCTTCTCCTTTAAGCTAGAAGGAAGATATAGTTAACTTTTGCACACTTCTTCACCAATAACTACTATTTCTTGTGTATATATGTGTAGTGAGTAATAAAATACTGTTTTTATTATAACATCTTAGGCACTTTTAAAATCAATTTGAGACAAGGTTGGTCACAATGATCAGATCTTAAGAAAACTGATAATTCTATAGATTTTGTAGTTCTAAAGCTAATTTGTTTACCATTATGTTCCTGAACAACCAGGCTACATATTTGTCCATTGATACTTTATAGGCATGTCTCGCAATTATTTCCTTTGTGATAATTTGAAAATCACTTTCGGTAATGTCTTGCATATAACATTATTTTAAAACTATAACTATTAGCTTCCATGAAAAATCCATCAAACAATACTCCCATATGCATAACAAAAATGTGACATTCTGAGAATGATGAAATTAATATCAACTGACCTTGTTCATGTGCAAAGAAAGCTTTAGTAAAGTTACAAGGATAGGAAAACTGATATGACATGTCATGTAAATTTGCAAATGCTTTAAAAATTTCATGGCTTGAGCTACACCATATGGCTTAAATGCCTGCTACCTACCATTACCTTTTGCAACTTTATATTTTCTCTTTATGTACGATGTACATAGTGTATAGAGAAGGTATTACATTGTACCCAAAAATTTGATACCGAAATTTCACTGGAAATACATGTTTTGAGACCACCTGATTCCTAGAAAAGCATTTTTAGAAAAATGTCTGTGTGTGTGTGTGTGTGTGTGTGTGTGTGTCTGTGGGCAGCATAGCTCAAAAAAGAAAAGACTGTTAAATACCAAACTTGGTATTTAAGTTCTGTATCTTCCAGGGATGCGGAACGAAGATTTTCAAGAAAATCCCCCCACTCCCAATTACCCTTCACATGGAAAATTTTTCGAAAATTTAGATTTTCTAAAAAATGGCTCTAACGATTTTGATTAAAATATATATTAATGATATATTTTGACAGATAATATGTATATCTTGAATTTTTTGGGAATAGCCTCTGAAGACTACTTTATTCTGGATGAATTTTATGAAATTTTGTGTAACTGGTAAACCGTAATAGATAGACAAAAACTTACCACACAAAAAATGTAGAGCACATTAAAACACGCAATTTATGTTATATAAATTTTTTTCGTGGAGTTGATCGTTTAGATATTCCTTGTTTTTTGTTTCAGCCATGCTTTTTAACATACTTTTCTCATACAGGAATTTGTCAACTCCTGTCCATACAAACAAAGGAACTTCAGTCACATAGCAACCATCTTTTGTTATCACTTTAACCTATATGACTCCCTTATTTCACTTCTATTTACAGGGAAGCAAGTAATAAGACTATTTCTACTAATTTTTTCTCACTTAGCATGAAGTAAATAGAAGCATAAACTTTTTAACAAAAAATTTGTTGCAGAGATATAGAGAAAGTCATGTGAATGGATTACATCAGATTTTTTTTTTCTGCATTTGTGTTCAAAATGTATCCCCCTCCTACTTTAACTATATATAAACTGTACAGCTCAATCCATATAATAGTGTCATTTCATACTTCAGTTCACTACTCAATGTATGCTCCAATATTAATTTCTTTATAGTTGTCCAAAAGTAGTATCTGGCTGCTAATAGACATAAAATAAATAAATACACATTCACATCCCTGTATAGATAGGTAATTGACAGAATACTATGCACAGCAAATACATTATATATTTTAAATAACATTTAAAATAAATAAATCAATCAATAAATAAGTTACAGCAATGTCATTTGCCATGTGTAGTCTAAAAATTCACTAATACTATAAAAACCAAGTCCTATAATAAAATTTGTAGATACATCTTAAACTGCTTTATGGGAAATAGTTGGATACTATAGGGTAACTGTATATGTATATATATAATAATTTTGAGCTTTGCTCAGCCTAAAATATGGCATTTCTAAATTATTGTTGTTTCTAGTGTTATAGCTGTGCATAGTGTGCCTGGAAAGTAAGGTTTGGTAATTTACTTTTATGTATAGCAGACAAGCATATATGACAAGGGCAGATAAAATTTTGAGTGCTTTAAAATAAGTTTTAAATTTTTTTTTAATATCTTTAATGCAAAGAGTGTCTTTCTTTTGTCACTTGAAGACAGTGTTAGCTCCACTTGCATTACTCCACAGTAAAATTCCATAATACAGATGAGAGAGATACAATGCATAATACATATTCAACATTTCTTAGTAATTAAAAATTGTAATAGTTTAACATGTATTGACTCTTTTCAGTTTAGAGCAATGTTTATCTGTATGTACATCCCAGTTTAATCTGCTATCTAGATGCATTCCTAGTAGCTTTACAGTATTTAAATTGCAATTTTCATTTTTAAGAGTGAATACAATTTTTTCTGTTTTTACTTTCTCTATACATACTATGTACATAGTGTATAGAGAAGGTATTGCATTGTACCCAAAAATTCGATACCGAGATTTCACCGGAGATACATGTTTTGAGACCACCTGATTACAAGAAAAGCATTTTTAGAAAAATGTCTGTGTGTGTGTTTGTGGGCAGCATAGCTCAAAAACGAAAAGACCGTTAAATACCAAACTTGGTATTTAAGTTCTGTATCTTCCAAGGATGCGACACGAAGATTTTCAAGAAAATCCCCTACCCCAAACTATCCTTTACATGCAATGGCTCTAACGATTTTGATTAAAATATCATATATTAAAGATATATACTTGACAAATATTATATATATCTTGAATTTTCTGGGTTCTGAAGACTGCTTTATTCTGGATAACTTTTACGGAATTTTGTGTAACTGGTAAACTGTAAGAGATAGACAAAAACTAACCACATAAAGAATGTTGAGCACATTAATACACATAATTTATGTTGTATACATTTTTTTCATGGAGTTGATAGTTTCTAAGATATTCGTTGTTTTTTGTTTCAGCCTTAAAAAACTTATACTTTTCTCATACAGGAATTTTGTAAACTCCTGTCCATACAAACAAAGGAACTTCCGTCATATAGTAACCAACCTTTGACTATCACTTTAGCCTATGGTACACCCTTATCTCGATTCTACTTAAAAGGTAGCGAGTAATAACACTATCTCTGACATTTTTTTCTCGATTAGCATGAAGTAAATAGAAGCATAAGCTTTTTAACAATAATTTGTTGCAGAGATGTAGAGATAGTCATGTAAATGGAACACGATTTTTTTTATCATTAATTGTAAATTGATTCATCTTAAAGAAGGCTTTTGCCATACTCTTTTTTTCCCTCCATTTATATGGCCCCCCTTAAACATTTAAGGTCATATTGGGGGGCTTTGCATTAGAATGAAACTTTTCTGGGTAATCTTGCGTACCAGGTTACCCTGTCATGGCGGGTACCGCGCAACGCCAGGCAGGCAGCCTCACTTGACTACATACTCCCAAAAAACACCAAGAAATCACTAAGGTCCTTAGCAAATATTTTTCAATGCTTAGAGGTTGTTTATTAGCTTTCAATGACGTCATTTGGCGCGATTTATTTATTCCGGATGTAGTCACTTAATTTTCGTGGCGCGAAGTATTTCTTCCGCAGATTTGATTCTTGCGGCACTTGCTGTATTTTCACTATGGAGAGCACACGTATAATTGAGGTGATTTAACCTTAAAACAAACAAATAGACGGCAATCAGAACTATTACTGTTTTTGGTTGGCACAATAAACGGAGCCAGCGCCATCTGAAGAGAGAATATATGTTTAAAATCGTTAGGGAATGGGGAAATTATGCTATTTGTTTCGTTAGTTTGGGCGACTCTATTTATTTTAGTTCAACATTTCCTTTTCGTACATTATGAATTATTTCTCTTATATTTGTTATTTTTACCCTTCCTATAGTTATATGTTCCCTTCGATTTTGTGGTTATTATTTCCCGCACTTTTGTTTTGACTCATTTATTACAATGCAGATATTTTATAACTACTTATTTATTGTAGTTAAACACTTCCTTTTTGTAAATTATAAATCATTAGTCTTATATTTATTGTTACCCTTCCTATTGTATATTTATTTTAGTTAAACATTTCCTTTTTGTACATAATGAATCATATTTCTTATTGTTATTGTTGCCTTTGCTATAGCTAAATGTTCCCTTCGGTTTCGAGGTTATTTTTTCCCGTACTTTTGGTTTGACTCATTTATTACATTGCTGATATTTCATAACTACTTTTTTTATTGTAGTTGTATATTAGTTATATTATAGTATATTTATTTTAGTTACACATTTCCTTTTCATACATTATAAATAACTTCAAGCAGTTTTGTTTTTACTCATTTATTATTTTGCCGATATTTTATTACAACTTCCGTGTACTACAATGAATTTGCTTTGACCTATTTAGTACATTGAGGAATAGTAACTTCTTCCTAGTGTTGCATAAACGTAGTGGTTTAAATGTGCATGTTGGCATTCCGTATTGCGCATTGACAGCGTCCGCAATATTACCCTTTTCTTACGGTTATTTACGTTGGGTTTAAATCAAATTTTTTTTTTTTTTGCTCATACACGCACTCATTCATTCAATACTTCCAGGCTGTGGGGGATAGGTGATAATTCTGGTTAAAGAAAAATACCCCACCTTAGCCGGGACTTCCGCCACAAACTATAATCAAGTTGTATATTTTAAGTAATATGTTTTCACAAGGTAACAGCTATCAATAGAGATTTCCATCTTAACCTTATTTGCAGACATATGACATTTCTGGACATTGTGTAAACCAAAATTCTAGCTTTCGTAAATAACACTACTATGATGATAATTGTTTAAAATACGCATGTTTTTTATTTTTTAATTTCTTTGTGGTGATTTCCTACATTTACGCATAGGTGATAAAGTGACTATGTTATATTTTATTGTACCTGTGCCTACTACATGTCAGTTTTGCCGCATTTACGCACAGACAAAAAGAAATACCACGTTACATTTATTCTACTACATATGAACATAAATATTGCCAAGTTGTTTTGCCACACCCCTTGAGATCAGCTGTACCGACGCCATATTGTTTCAACCAATAGAAATGGCTCGGTTGGGCTCAGTCTAAAACGTAACTGGAATCTGCAATCTCGCACTACGCCCGGGTAGTGGCAAATAAATATGTTTTTGTTTGTTTATTTTAAACAATAAGAGCACGACTATGCATTTTAGCAACATATAACCGTGCTACTACTGCCATCTTGTGACTGTTGGTGCTGTCTGCTCATTTCTATAGTGCTTTTCAGTTTGTAAGGTTGGTATGGATTTGCCTTAGACCCTTAATTAGCAACATTACCAATATCCCGCTGCATTAGAAATTTACTATTTGCACTTGCATGAACCTGGTGCGTTTTCTTGTTACACAAATTCATCTTTGCATGCATTGGCTAGAAATTAGAGTTACATTTAAGTTTTGTAAGGCAATTGCTAGGGCTTTGACCCATTAAATGTGTTTGAAAGGGCGGCAATGGTCTAACTGCGATGTTGTATTTAGGCAATTGTATTTGAATTTGTGCAGAAGTTGATGTAGAGGGGGGTATTTCCAACATTACAACTTGCTATTAAAGTTAATCCTGTGTTTTTTTTTTGTGAAAGCCAAACTCATTGTCAGCACACTTGCACATGCGCACTCTCAAAGTTCAGTTTCTCGCTGTACATCGTGAGGCATTTGTTGAAGTGTTTCTGGCATCAGTTATTCTTTTTCTCAAATACAGGCATGTACCCTGTCTTTTACATAACCCCACAGTTATGTGTTACACTTGCAGTCTCCTTAAACTTTGTGTACCAACAACAAGGGTGACACTCTTACATACTCTCTCAACAGTAATGCAGACATGTACCCTGCCCTTTACATAACCCCAAAGTTTATGTGTTACATTTGCAGTCTCCTTAAACATTGTTTACCAACCACAAGGGTGGCAGTCGTACATACTCTCTCAACAGTAATAGTGTCTCATATTGCAATTTCTCCTGGGTTAACAGTATTTTACATTACACCTGAAACAAAACCTTCATCTGTCACAAACCAGTTAATAGTTTTCATTTTTAAGCAAGTTGTAATGTTGCGAACATGGTGATGGCAGCTGCAACTACAAAGTGGCCGAGGGGTTAGACCACTCGTCTAGACGGCTCGGGTTCGATCCCAAGCGACTGCATGTGAGATTTGTGGTGGATAAGGCGGCGCAGGGGCGGGTTCTCCGGTTTCTCCAGCCATCACATTCCACCAGTGCTCCATCTTCAATTTAAGTATCACCAGTGTCATCGCCTGTGATGCCACAAGTAATAAAAGGGGGTGTTAAACACTATAAAAAATACAAAGATGGATAACATTTTCTATTTAGACAACATTCCTTACATAATACATCATTGTAAAAGGTTTGCTAATGTAATGTCAGGCAGGAAACCTTTGCATCAGAAAATTGCGCAAGTGCGCAATGATCTATGTTTTAGAGTTGGTAGTGGAAAATAATGGACACTGTGGGAAAGCAAGGATGCAGTTTTTATTTGCTACCAGGTTTCTGTATTTGATGAAATATATTAAGATTGCAATGTGACAGTGACAGGGATATCTTTATGTATCACATAACCAACATCTGCAATTGTTGAGTTAACCTAAAACAGATTATCTTCTCTGTTATTTTGAGCTTCCAAGAAGGATAGGTTAATGTGCTTGTTAATTTTAAAGAAGAACAAAAATAGTATGTTTTTATTTGTTTAGTTTAAATGATAGGAGCATGGAAAGAATAGTACCTAAAAATATATTTGAATTTCACTATCATTTTGACTCCATAACGTGGCATGTTCCCTTAACATTGAGTGACAAAGCAGTACTACTGCCATCTAGTGGCAAAAGTTGAGTTTTTGCTGGGAGTCATGGCTGCATCATTATAATGCTGAAGGAAAAGAAGAGGGAAAATGATGCTGATTTACCAGCATGCAGTTATTGGCTGAACTGAGGAGGCACACTGCAAAGAAACGACCAGAACTTTCTGTCGCTGCATGTACTGTGGTTGAGTGATTAGACCTAGACAGCATGTGAGATTTGTGGTGGACAAAGCAGCACAGGAGAGGGTTTTCTAGTTTCACTGCCACCACATTCCACCAGTCTTGAATCAAGCATCACCAATGTCATTCCCTGCAGTGCCACAAGTAATAAAAGTGGACATAAAATACTACAAAAGAAATCCACTTTAAAACCTTGATGTTGCACCTTAAATGTGTTTGATTTCCATCCTTAACGGCATTCACTTTGAGAAGTTTGAAGTTGTGCTCAAGAAAAGTGATGTAATTTTAAAGGACATAACAAAGAATGACTTTGAGGTCTGGAAGATTGAGGTAGGAGAGTATTACTTTGATGTAAACATTGAAATGTGGAAATAAACATCTGACTGTTGATCAGCCCTCGTAGATTGTATGTGATTTAAAAATAGGTGGATTTTTATTGAAGTGTAATTATTTCTTTTAGCTTGTTTTTCATTTATTGAAATTCTTGTTTGGTGGGGTTCATCACTTTATATTTGTATGAATTTTAATGCATGCACCACATAAGCTATAATAAGTAGAATTGCAGGTTTGAGTCTAAACCTTTTCCTGAAATACATATTTAGAGGATGAGAGAGAGATCTTGATGGACACAAGTATATACAACACTTCTGTCTAATGTTATGTGGGGCAGTAAAACACAAATTTAACTGCTGCAGTTGTTAACCTGCCATTCTATATTGGATTGCTGAATTTTGCTCAGAGACCTCTTTATCAGTCTTGAGATACTTCTTCACACCCTAAGGATTTTTTTGAAGTCGTGTCCGTGGAGCCTAGAGTAGGTAAATGGCAGCAGGTTGGTATATTTTATGTTTTAAAGAACCCCATAAATAAGCCTCGTCCTTGTACATTACAACAACTTGATAGCAGCGTTCCTGCTGCAAACATTCTCATGTGATACCAGTATATGTGCAGAAATAATAACCACATTTAGTATTCCTGAGAAGCTTCAATTAATGTAGGAAATTTGATTTGTTCTCACATGAAACCAAGCTTCACCCGCTCTTATTAATATGTGAATAACTCACAAAGTAGTCGCACTCACGTTATAAACATTTGTATAAGCACTATTTGTTTTGACATTACAAACATGTTGGAAGAAAAAAGAAATCACATTTTTATCTGCCCCATGAGAATGTTTGCTTGTTAGGCGAATGAGCAAAATGATTTTTACAAAATATGCTGCCTGTTTGAGAGCAGAATGTTTCCAGCATTTACTATAAGGTAAGGATTTTAGTACATCTCCACTCAAGGGCATAGCTTGATATTTAATGTACGGCTATTGGGACAATGATTGCAAAGGATCAACTTGTTAGGAGAAAAGCAATTCTCAAAAATGGCTGTAACAATTTTGATTAAAATCTCTTAAGATATTTATCTGACAAATAAAATGTATATTTTGAATTTTCTGGGAATAGCCACTGAAGATTACTTTATTCTGGATGAATTTTATGGAATTTTGCATTACTGCCAAATCGTAAGAGTTGGACAAAAACTTACTAAAAAAAAAAAAGAATGTAGAGCACTTTAAAACACACACTTTATGTTGTATATATTTCTTATGTGAAATTGATCATTTTAGACATTCCTTGTTTTTCGGTTCAGCTTTGAAAAATTTATACCTTTCTCATGTGGGAATTTGTCAACTCCTACCCATACAAAGGAACTTCAGTCACATAGCAACCAGCTTTTGACTATCACTTTTACCTATGGTACTCCCTTATTTCGTTTCTACATACAAGGAAGCAAATAATAAGACTATTTCTGCTAATTTTTTCTCGATTAGCATGAAGGAAATAGAAGCCTATACTTTTTAACAATAATTTGTTGCAGAGATGTAGAGAGAGTCAGATTTTTAATTTGATGTAGCTGTTTATCATGATGATATAGTTTGCTTGCTATTGATGATGTTTGTTTCTTCACAGACTTAGCAGCAGCAATTCTGAAATGGATACTGAAACAAAGATCAAAGATGAGGAACCTCAGAGAGACTTCTTTACGAAGATAAACATGGACGATTCTTATGAGCAGACAGGCTTTTGTTCACAGAAAGAGAATCTAGAGGTTAAAAAAGACAACAGTGATCTTGAAATGGTTCAAAAAGTGGATATTAAAGAAGAACCTGACATTAAGGTAAGTTTTGTGGAAATGTAATAAACATTGATAAGTTTGTGAATTTGAGATGTATTTAAGTGCTTGCTTGGAACTAAATTCAGCCATCAGAGGAACACAAGGTCTGAAATATCAGCCTAATTGTGGTCGATAAAATCAATTGATATTATCTAAGAAAACTGAATATGAGTACATAGATACCCATAATTGTTAATTTATAAAAGTTTAGAAATTACTTTGAGCATGTATCCTGCAGAAAGCCATTATTCTGTGCTAAAGAAGTTATCAAAGTCATTTTATAATATTTGTATATATCATTACGTGTGAGAAGCGAGTGCTAAGCCAGCAGTGATAGAGGAAGGTTGTGTTTTGAGAGGTGCTCCTGTGGTGACTGGTATTATGGCAAGCAGGATACAAACATGGGTTGAAGAATATAATATTCTCTCGGAACTTCAGATGGGCTTTAGAAAAAGGAGGAGGACAGTTCATAATTTATTTATTATAAAAACACCGGTAGATAAATACTTGAAAGACAAAAGAGGAGAGTTATACATGGCTTTTGTGGATTTAGAGAAAGCATACGATAGGATAGAGCTTCAGTTGCTGTGTCATAAGTTGTTGATTAAAGGAGTGAGTAAACAAATGGTGGACACCCTTGGAGCATTATATAAGGAAAATACTTTTTGTATAAGAGTGGAGGAAGGGGTTGTAACAAGAGAAATCCAACAAGAGAAAGGCCTTAGACAAGGATGCAAGTTAAGTCCAGTCCTATTCACTAGTTATAGGTGCAATTACAGTGAATGGCTTAAAACAATCCTTGCAAGCATTAAATAATTACTGTAAAGAATGGAGTTTAAAAGTGAACCAGGACAAGACACAAATTTTAGTGTTCAAAAAAGGGGGGGAAATTGAGCAAGTATAAAAAATGGAAGAATGAGAATAAAAAAGAGTACAGGGTAGTGAGAGAATGTATTTATCTAGGAGTTAAAATTGACAGTGGTGGCAATTGGGAAAAACAAAAGATATTTGCATTGGCAAAAGGAAAAGGAGCTTTATCAGCTCTTAGAAGTTGCAAATACAAAGTACCTAATATAAATATTAGATGATTAGAAAAAGTGTACAATATGGTGGTTGAGGCAAAAATGCTATATGGGATAGAAGTATGGGAATTAGAAGGAGGATGGGAAGTCATAGATGAGGTGTATAGGAAATTTTGCAAAGAAATACTTGGGTTACCAAATGCAACTGTAAGGTAGTACAAATAGAGTTGGGTAGAGTGGCAAGTAAGGGAAAGATTATGGAAAGGGCATTGAAATTTTGGCATAGAATACTGAAATTGGAAGAAAGGAATTTGTTAAAACAGTGTTTAGTATTGTAACTAAGAAATGTTTCTGGGCTGTTTTGCCGTGGTCTGCTGGTGTTAGGAGTACCAGACGTTTCGTCCACAACTACGGTGGACATCTTCAGTGGCGCGGTCGAAGTTTTCTAGGAGAAGGTTTCGCTGCGTCAGAAGCGTTGACTGTCGGGATCGCTACTTTTATACTGGCAAGTGGGGGGCGGGGCTTGGGCTCTCCGGCGAACGTGGCTTCTGATTGGACCGCTTTGTTGCTTCTCGTTTGATGACGTTTCCTGCTTTCAATGACGGGATGCCAATTCCGATTGAGTTTTAGTGCCTCTTCTTTTTTATTAAAATTGTTCGGATGCTTGTAAATCTCTATAGCCTCCCGCTGTAGTCGTGCATGGTAGTGTGTTGTAGATGAGAGGATAGAGGTGTCTTGGAAATTTATAATATGCTTGCCCTCTGCCTCAATAGCGTGCAGGGCGACCGCGGACTTTTCTGTGTGGCCTAGTCGACAGTTTGCTTTGTGTTCCTTGATTCTAGTAGTAACACTGCGTTGTGTGGTTCCGATGTATACCGAGCCGCAGGAACAGGGAATGCGGTACACACCGGCTGATGACAGCGGCTCCCGGGGATCTTTGGATGAGCCTACGTTCTCTCAGTGTTTAGTATATCAAGAGAAAAGTTTAAAGAACAGGGGATGGGCAGACTGTCTCAGAAATAACTTAGAAATTAGTGGGTTAAGGGAAATGTGGAGAAGAAGAGAAAATAATGTGAATAACTTCTGGAAGTTGGCAAGGAAAAGATTTGAGGATATAGAAATACAAAAAATATTTAGTGAGATAACTGAAAAGAGAACTTTAGTTTTCTATATACCAATGAAAGTCTCATGGGGAAGGGAAAAGTACATAGATGTGACAAATAAAGAGGAGCGAGAAGGTATTGCATGGCTGAAAGCAGGAGTATGGAGATTAAAAGGTTTAAGGAAAGGTATTCCATAAAACCAATGTCCTATATGTGGCAGAAATGAAGATATGGATTACATTTTATTTAAATGTAAAGGGACTGAAATTTGGAAAAAAGAGTATATTAATAAGAAATGGTTTAAAATAGATTGAAATGTAGCAGTAGTTGAAATGTTTCAAAAAGATAGTAAGAAGATTGTACAATTCTTATACAAAGTGAAAAATAAATGGGTATGGGCAGTAAATAGACAAAATGGTGTAATAAACTAGAATTAATAAACTATTGTAAAATATGAGTATGACCGGTAAAGAGCCAGGGCTGAACACCGGTCATATTCACCTGTATAAAGCTTAGCATAAATAAATAAAATGCGTGAGAATATTTTGGAAAGCAATCTCCTCACTATAAATAGAGTAGAATGGAATATTGTATGGACAGCATGCACTGATACTGGAAATACATGTAGCTGAATATTTTTTACATACTAAAAAGTGTTACGTGCTGGAAAAACTATGCATATAACATTGCTATATTCACAAAAGTATTTGAGGTGATTGGTTCTTGTACTTTACAGATGTGATGTAATTAATGCTGTGTGTTAAATTGTGTTGCAGGATGGGCACTTAATTCCAGTGAAATCACCAAGGTAAGACTTCACTCTTGGCTAATCTGCATTGCAGAGCAATGTTTATTAATGTTTTGTCTGCGTCCTCGATGGCCTTCTTTGGAAGAATATATCTTTTTTCGTTATTTTGTGTTTTTGTTTTAGTACTCCATGCTTGGTTTTTGAGAAGATAGAATTTGGTTGCATTTTTGTTTTCTCATCAGTCGAGCTGTTTAATTTTGTGTAAATAACCTATTTTAGCAACAAAAACTTTTGCAGTAACTAAGTAAAATTTTAAAGCCACTCCACTTCCAGTTCTTACCTTGTCATAGAAGGAGATCCTGCATTGATTCTTCTCCTGCTGATTGTGTAAGGGAGAGAGATTAAGACAGAGATAATATTTGTAATAAACACCTCGTTGAGGAAGCAGGTCAATTGTGTTTTGATTTCATATTGCATTGCATTGGAGAATAGAGCAGTCTTCAGAAAGTTGCTTCCAATCTGAGAGCAAGTCTGTCTCAGGACACCCCTACAAGCAAATACATGTATGATTTTTTGTTTAAATTTAATTGCAGCCATGCTTTAAGGAGTAGGACTAAATCTACCCTACATGGTTTAGCACATACATACACCAACTTGCCATTAGCTTACATTAGTAAATATCATACAGATACTTCTTTCAGATCTTAAAGATCAACAATAGCTTTTTTAGAATTACTAATTTCCATGTATTTCACTAAAAAAGCATCCTGATCTATTTTTGAAGTACTGAGGTAGAAATTCTGCAAAAATCAAAATAAATATTTTTTTAATTAACTATGAAATATATGCCTATAATGATAAGTACATACTTAATAAGCTTTTAATATTTCTCAATATTACTTGCAATAAAGAGCTCAGACAAAACGACAGAGACAAACAATAGTAGTGGCAGTATTTACTTACCATCCATATCCACATATGTTACGAGGGCAGATCAGAAAATATGCTCAGTAATTTTTTTACAAAAAAGTTTTTAGCATTCACCAGACAGGGATTTCTGCATGGGACCAAACAGATGAAGGTCTGATGGTGCAAGGTCCAGACTGTATGGTGGATGCTGGATCTACTCCCAACCAAATTTGGTGATTTTCTGACAAACAGCAGTAGCAACATCATCATGAAGAAGTTTGACATCGTCAGCATTAATGTTGTGGCGTTTGTCACGAAGGGCACAATGCAGGCTGCAGCATTCACAGCAAAGTGCACCAATAAAACACCATGAACACTTTCCTAGCAGATTAAGTCTTTACTGGGGAACCAGCATGTTTCCACTTCATACTTGTAGTGGTATGTCCATGACTCATCACCAGTGACCATTCCTTTCAGAAAGTTAAGTGATCCAAGCTTGTCATCATTCACAACAAAGTCCACCAATAAAACACCATGAACACTTTCCTAGCAGATTAAGTCTTTACTGGGGAACCAGCATGTTTCCAATCCATATTGTAGTGGTATGTCCACGACTCATCACCAGTGATGATTCCTTTCAGAAAGTTAAGTGATCCAAGCTTGTCCTCATTCACAACAAAGTGCACCAATAAAACACCATGAACACTGTCACTTTGCTAGCAGATTAAGTCTTTACTGGGGAACCAGCATGTTTCCACTCCATACTTGTAGTGGTATGTCCATAACTCATCACCAGTGACCATTCCTTTCAGAAAGTTAAGTGATCCAAGCTTGTCATCATTCACAACAAAGTCCATCAATAAAACACCATGAACACTTTCCTAGCAGATTAAGTCTTTACTGGGGAACCAGCATGTTTTCACTCCATACTTGTAGTGGTATGTCCATGACTCATCACCAGTGATGATTCCTTTCAGAAAGTTAAGTGATCCAAGCTTGTCATCATTCACAACAAAGTCCACCAATAAAACACCATGAACACTGTCACGTTTCATCAGATTGAGTCTTTACTGGGAAACCAGCATGTTTCCACTCCATACTTGTAGTGGTATGTCCATGACTCATCACCAGTGATGATTCCTTTCAGAAAGTTAAATGATCCAAGCTTGTCATCATTCACAGCAAAGTGCACCAATAAAACACCATGAACACTTTCCTAGCAGATTGAGTCTTTACTGGGGAACCAGCATGTTTCCACTCCATACTTGTAGTGGTATGTCCACGACTCATCACCAGTGATGATTCTTTTCAGAAAGTTAAGTGACCCAAGCTTGTAATCATTCGCTGGCCCCTGTGGTTGTCTTGTCAGGTTCTTAGGCACCTAGCGAGCACTAACTTTATGAAATTTCAACGTGTCATGAACAATATCGTGCACTGCACCATAGGAAATATTGCAATAAGGTTCACAGTTGCACATGCTGGTAATTCAAAATCGCTGCCTGAATGCCTCTGACATTCTGCAGGGTTGCAGCTGTTGGAGCATGGCAAATCACTAGGGTTTACAGCTCTCTTGGAAGAATACACACCTCCTGGAGACATTCATACAGTCCATATAATCATCCCCAGACACACCACGCACTTCCCTATGAATTTCACTTGGTTGATGCCCTTTTGCCCACAAATATCGAAACACACCTCTCTGCTCTTCACAATGGAAGACAGCAGCATGCACACATCTTTGTTGCGTAGTTCATGCTTCTGTCGCTAGTGCTGCACTTGAGACAAAAATTACCCTCTGTAGTGAAATCTTCAAACTAAATCTGTGTGAAATTGCAATATTCTAGCTGCTGTCATTTTTTTGATATGCCCTCGTACATCAGAAACATAACACCAATCTCGTCCCCATTTAGCTCTATAATTGTCAATTGATGTTTGGAGGAATTTAGTAACAGTGACAGTCAAATTATAATTATATGTATTAATTTGTTGAGTTGGCTCCAATAAACAGATTTTCTGTCATAAAGTTACTAAATTCAAAAATAAAAGATGAAATTCCACCAGAAAATCGGTCAGGAATATATCAAATTAAATGCACAAATTGTGAAAAGTTCTACATAGGACAAACCAAAAGAAGTTTAAAAATCAGATCCAAAGAGCACTTTAGAAACCTAAAATTGAAACAAGAAGATAAATCAGCAGTAGCATTTCACTTTTGGAAAGAAAACCACAATCTAGATCCAAATCCAAAATTGTTAAAAACCATGTCAGGCCACAATGAACTCACAACCTGGGAAAACATCCTCATATGGAAAAACAAAGATCACCTAATAAACTTTGAAATCCCGCCAGTAGACAGCTTAGTTAAGAAGTTCATCATTTTGCCACCAGAGAAGAGAGCACAAGCAAATGCAGCCAGCAATGGCAGTTGGACCTGTGAGGTTGAAAATGAAAGCATAGGCTTTCGAAACTAGTCCATCATAATTGTCATTGATATTTTGGAGGTAACATCAAGAATGCAGCATTTTCCTCCAAATATATAGAGTTTTTCCTGTAGCTTACACTTTTATGTTGCGTTTTTCTTCCCCTGTACCGAAATATTCACCATCCATACTAAAATATAATAAAGCTCTTCACTCATAACATCCTACCTCTAGGCTTACTGTGGCTACTTTATTGAATATCAAATGATATGTCTACTGCATCAAACTAACTGCTTGATTATGACACTTGCGTATTAGAAAGCAAGTTTTACAAAAACGACAGAACTTTGTCAGTTAATCAGAGTGGAATGATGCAAGCTATAAAGAAGCTTAGTGCATAGGATTAAGGATGGCTTTTTCTAGTATATGATGCAATGAATAACTCATATTGTGAATTTTTGAAGAAAGGGAGTTGTGGAAAAATGGTCCTCAATTGCCATGTATTAAAAGTCACCATCCATTGTTAGGAATAGCAGGGACTGAAAAATTAAATTATAAGAGGAGAATTTATATAAAAAGCTTTCTAACTTATTGTACAATAATTAATAAAGAATGAGGCTAAGATAAATAGGCATAGTTGAAACAGCTTTCTAATTTAATGTCTGAGTATATTCAGGGTTTTAAAATTGCAAAGTAATTAAAAGTGAAGTATACTTGAGTGCATTATCTTCAAGCAACGCATGTTTTTAAAGGCTGGTAGTTCCCTAATACTTCTAGATGTCACTGTAATCTCATTTTGTGACTCCAATGTCTCTGAACATGCTTTTTGAGATTACTGGTCTGTTTCAATGTGGTCATGCAGTTTATTGCTGATTCTCCATATTTTATGAAGATGGAAAGTGAAGGGTACTAGGAAGTTCAGTCAATAAGTAATGCCTTCTGAACTTAGTAAGTTATGTGATTGCTCAAACTTTGTTCTCCACTCCATTGCAATAGCAACTGGTGGCAGCACTGTTTTGATGTTCATTGAATTGTTGGATGCAGAAGGTGAAACGTCCATTCCATTCATGAAAGGATGACAAAGATGTAAGTATGGTGATGAACATTGAACGAATGGGCAAGATCATAAGAGCTTACTGCCAGATAACAACGGATGCATCAGTGTAGTGATGATGGGATACTCCAAATGTTAACTGAGCAGACATGAAAAACAATAGCCTCAGAGCTTCAATTTTGAGGCAGAGGAGTTCCTGGAGATGAAACGTGGGTTCATGTTTTTGAACCACAACCAAAGAGACAGTTTAACCTCACAGAGGAAGAAAAACTTAAAAATTGTGTCAGTGGCAGCGAAAGTGATGGCAACCGTGCAGATGGGTAACAGGAAAAGCTGACTGTATCATTTTGTTGTTCTTGAGGCAGCAGAAGAACTTTGATGTGTGCAAAGAAGCAGCCTCATGCTTGTTGTCTTGGACCATCTTTTGGGATGTGGAGGATGTGATCCTGATTGACTTTCTGAAGCAGGGATGCACATTCAAGGCACGTCTTTTTTGAAACTTTCCTTGTAATGTGTTGAGGTTGCATTCATTCTTGAGAATTTCTCAGAAAGATATTATCCATCTTGTTGGCTGTCTCCTGGCTTGTGAAATTGTACAGTATTTTAGAGTGCATTTGCATTTCCTCATTTGCACTCTTCTAGGAAAAGAAATGGACGTTCTTTAACTGCTGAGGTTCTATATTGGGCATGAAAGACTGCACAGAGGCCTCTTTATCAGGCTTGAGGTTCTTTTACATGCCATAAATATATGACATGGACAAACAGCTTTACTTCCCTGCTGAAGGAAGCCATGCTAAGGATTTTGCACCCGAAAACATCCATCACTCTGCACCAGGTTTGATCAAGCAACTTTGGGTATGTTAACCACTATACCACTGACGACAAATACTCTTCTAGGAGTACAAGACACATTCTAACAGAAGTTGATAGCTACTGGTCTTTTTTAATGTTCTATTTGGAAAGCTATATTTGATAGCACATAACTGTTGTGATTTTCTGTGCATTTGCAAATTAGACTTCCTTTAATGTGTTTATGAAGCATTTATGTTTTGTCCTAGTATTATGACTGTTGTGGTAAATTTAATATACATATGAAGTTATTAAATATACTGTAAAATATATATATAGTTTGGTGTGTTGTGTTACTTATCCTATGTTTTATTTTTATTTACTGGCTTACGTTGCTCTCATCTGAATGTCCTCTCGTTTCTTTAAATGTAATGATAGTATCATTGCTTAACCAATAACTGTTTTGTAAATATGAAGAAGGGGCAACTACATGTTATTTTCCTTGTTTTAATTTTACAATGATGTCTGCTTTGCAGATTGTGTTATTATTTACTTGTTTAAAACCTGAATTGGTATTCTCAAATAATTAGAAATTCTATAGCGGTTCGTAAAGTATTTCTCCTGTTATTTTAGAAAACTACTACCTGTTTTATTGAGGATTAAAATATGTTACATGAATGATTCATATTTTATCCTTTCAATTGCTTATTACACAGTTCACTAGAACTTGTACATTTGGCTAACAGCTTGTAGCATCACAAAGTTACAAAAATATTTTTACATAGTGTATAGAGAAGGTATTGCACTCCACCCAAAAATTCAATACCAAGATTTCATCAGAAATACACATTTTAGGGTCCCCCGTATAAAAATAAGCAGTTTAGAAAAATATGTGTGTGTGTGTGTGTCTTTCTATGAACATCATAGCTCAAAAACAAATAGACCATAAAATACTAAACTTAGTATTTGAGTTTAGTATCTACTAAGGATGCGACACAACTATTTTGAGAAAAATCCCTCTCCCCCAAACTACCCTTTACTTGGAAAACGTTTTGAAAATTGTGAATGGGAATGGCCTCTGAAGACTCTTTATTCAGGAAATATTGCATAACTAGTAAACCATAAGAGAAAAAAATGTAGATCTTGTTAAAACATACAATTCATGTCATATACAATTTTAGATATTCCTTGTTATTGGCTTCAGTTTTAAAATACTTAATACAGGAATTTATCAACTCCTGGTCGTGGATTTCATTCACTTTAGCATGGGGTACTCCCTTATTTCCCTTCTACTTACAAGGAAGCAAGTGAAAAGACCAAGTCTGCTAAACAATAGCATGACATAGAATAATATGCTTTTTAACAATAATTTGTCACATGTACAGAAAGACATGTGAATGGATCACATCAGATTTTTATTAATTAATAAACATAAATGATCATTACATGTTTAATTTCTAGACTTTTTACAAAGTGTATGTCATATTTTCCAGCCATTTTGGGATTTTTTTTTTGTTGCATTTAGATCTTCCATGTAACTTTCATTTCACCTTACATATTTTTATTAACTTTATTATGCAATTATTTTGTTATATGAACATTTGTTTTCATGTTTCTATGTAGGTAAATGATTTCTTGTGTTAAACTGTGAGCTGTTTGGAGACACACACTCTTGAGTTTAACATTTTTACTTTCTCACATGTATCTTTATGTACATAGTGTATAGAAAAGATATTGTATTGCACCCAAAAATTCAATACTTAGATTTCACCGGTATGTTTTGAGAATCCCCTGAATCCAGAAAAAGCATTTTCATAAAAATTGTCTGTGTGTGTGTGTGAGTGAGTGAGAGCGTGAGTGAGCGAGTGTGTGAGTGTGCGTGCAGCATAGCTCAAAAATGAAAAGACCATTAAAAACCAAACTTGGTATCTTCCAAGGGTGTGACACGAAGATTTTCAAGAAAATCCCCCTACCCTCAAACTACCCTTTACTTGGAACAATTTTTGAAAATTCTGATTTTCTTAAAAATGGCTCTAACGATTTTGATTAAAACCTTGTATATTTAAGATATTTACTTGACAAATAAAATGTATATCTTAAATTTTCTGGGAATAGCCTCTGAAGACTACTTTATTCTGAATGAATTTTACGGATTTTTGTATAACTGTTAAACCGTAAGAGATGGAGAAAAGCTTACCACACAGAAAATGTAGATCACATTAAAACACACAATTTATGTTATATACATTTTTACTTTCTCTATACACACTATGTACATAGTGTATAGAGAAGGTATTGCACTCCACCCAAAAATTTGATACCGAGATTTCACCGGAAATGTATGTTTTAGGGTCCTCTTTATCTAAAAAAAGCTTTTTCACAAAAAGGTCTGTGTGTGTGTGTCCGTGAACACGATAACTCAAAAACGAAAAGTCAGTAAAATATCAAATTGGTATTTAAGTTTAGTATCTTCCAGGGATGCGACACAAAGATTTTGAGTAAAATCCCCCCACCCCAAACTACCCTTTACATGGGACTTTTTTCGAAAATTTCAATTTTCTCAAAAATGACTCTAACGATTTTGATTAAAATTTTGTATACTAAAGATATTTACCTGACAAATGAAATGTATATCTTGAATTATCTGGGAATAGTCTCTGAAGAGTTTATTCTGGATGAATTTTACTGAATTTTGAATAACTGCTAAACTGTAAGAGATGGACAAAAAATGTAGAGCACATTAAAACACGCAATTTATGTTATATACATTTTGATCGTGGAGTTTGTCATTTTTGAGACATTCCTTATTTTTGGTTTCTGCTATGAAAAACGTATGCTTTTCTCATACAGGGACTTGTCAACTCCTATCCATATAAACAAAGGAACTTCATTGACAGCAACCAGCTTTTGACTATCACTTTAACCTATAGTAGTCCCTTATTTCACATCTACTTACAAGGAAGCAAGTAATAAGACTATTTCTGCTAATTTTTTCTGATTAGCATAAAGTAAATAGAAGTATAAGCTTTTTAACAATAATTTGTTGCAGGGATACAGAGAAAGTCATGTGAATGGTACACATCAGACTTTTTTTGTGGAGTTCATTGTTTTTAAGATATTCCTTATTTTTAATTTAAACTTTGAAAAACTTATACTTTTCTTATACAGGAATTTGTCAACTCCTGTCCATACAAACAAAGGAACTTAAGTCACATAGCAACCAGCTTTTGACTATCACTTTAACCTATGGTACTCCCTTATTTCGCTTCTACTTACAAGGAAGCAAGTAATAAGATTATTTCTGGTAATGTTTTCTCAATTAGCATGAAGTAAATAGAAGCCTAAGCTTTTTAAGAATAATTTGTTGCAGAGATGTAGAGAAAGTCATGTGAATGGAACACATCAGATTTTTATCATAAGATATCAAGAGCTGCAACTTTTATCAATAAAGTCGCAAACAACTTTTTGCAAGCAAATTTATCTAGAGAAAAGTCTTAGTTGGAGTTGTTTTTAATGAGACTATTTCATGAATAAAATAGCAATGATTAGCCTATATGGACATAATAATATTCCTAAAATCCTATTTGCACCAAAAGCAGTACAACTTGATGTCCATATCATAAATCATGCATTCAACTGGTTTCACGCACTCTCTGTTGTTTTAGTATTCTGAGTTTTCAATTAATATGTCAATTTGAGCAATAAACCTATCCCTGGAACTTGCGCAGGAATATCACTGCACATTGATACTATTAAGAGACGAACATCAACTCGGAGAGAAAACAAATGCACAAGGGTGCAATAAATGTAGAAAAACAATTGCAAGTGGGTGTGATAACAAAAACAATTAAATGCAGAGATGAGTTGTGATTGGTTGGAATTTTATGTGGCAATGTACTGCATTGGCCACTTCCTAGCATCACCTGCCAACAGTAACTATGGTACATCCAGACACTTTTTCTAGGTTTTACATGGCAATGTACTGGATTGGTCACTTCCTAGCATCACCTGCCAACAGTAACTATGGTACATCCAGACACTTTCTCTAGGTTTTACATGGCAATGTACTGGATTGGTCACTTCCTAGCATCACCTGCCAACATTAACTATGGTACATCCAGACACTTTTTCTAG
The DNA here is from genome assembly GCA_030762935.1 of Hymenopus coronatus. Classification (NCBI taxonomy): domain Eukaryota; kingdom Metazoa; phylum Arthropoda; class Insecta; order Mantodea; family Hymenopodidae; genus Hymenopus; species Hymenopus coronatus. Next base: position 158,428,967 of record CM060895.1, read on the forward strand.
GTTTTACATGGCAATGTACTGGATTGGTCACTTCCTAGCATCACCTGCCAACATTAACTATGGTACATCCAGACACTTTTTCTAGGTTTTACATGGCAATGTACTGGATTGGTCACTTCCTAGCATCACCTGCCAGCAGTAACTATGGTACATCCAGACACTTTCTCTAGGTTTTACATGGCAATGTACTGGATTGGTCACTTCCTAGCATCACCTGCCAACAGTAACTATGGTACATCCAGACACTTTTTCTAGGTTTTACATGGCAATGTACTGGATTGGTCACTTCCTAGCATCACCTGCCAACATTAACTATGTGTTGCGGTGAGACACTTTTTCTAGGTTTTACATGGCAATGTACTGGATTGGTCACTTCCTAGCATCACCTGCCAACAGTAACTATGGTACATCCAGACACTTTTTCTAGGTTTTACATGGCAATGTACTGAATTGGTCACTTCCTAGCATCACCTGCCAACATTAACTATGTGTTGCGGTGAGACACTTTTTCTAGGTTTTACATGGCAATGTACTGGATTGGTCACTTCCTAGCATCACCTGCCAACAGTAACTATGGTACATCCAGACACTTTTTCTAGGTTTTACATGGCAATGTACTGGATTGGTCACTTCCTAGCATCACCTGCCAACAATAACTATGGTACATCCAGACACTTTTTCTAGGTTTTACATGGCAATGTACTGGATTGGTCACTTCCTAGCATCACCTGCCAACAGTAACTATAGTACATCCAGACACTTTCTCTAGGTTTTACATGGCAATGTACTGGATTGGTCACTTCCTAGCATCACCTGCCAACATTAACTATGTGTTGCGGTGACACAGTTTTTATAGGTTTTACATGGCAATGTACTGGATTGGTTACTTCCTAGCATCACCTGCCAACATTAACTATGTGTTGCGGTGACAGACAGTTTTTCTAGGTTTTACATGGCAATGTACTGGATTGGTCACTTCCTAGCATCACCTGCCAGCAGTAACTATGGTACATCCAGACACTTTTTCTAGGTTTTACATGGCAATGTACTGGATTGGTCACTTCCTAGCATCACCTGCCAACATTAACTATGTGTTGTGGTGACAGACAGTTTTTCTAGGTTTTACAACTGTGATGACATTTTTAATTTGCTTTTATTATAATGTTTCATTTAGATTTTGCTCATGCTTCTGTTAATTTCTATGTTATACTTCAGTTTACTAAGGATTTAGTTTCAATCAAATGTCACTAGGTCCACATAAACAATTGTACAACTAAAATCTTCTAATTAAATTTGCATCCATATCATTGAACAGAAGTAAATGAATGTTTTTGTAAACTTCCATGGCCAATATTAAAATTATCTTGGTCTAGTGTTTCTGGTGTAGACCGTGTCTTGAGGCTAAAATCTGCCATGTTATGACCGCGTCTTGTCCAGCTGGCATTCCTGTGGTTGGCACATGCCAAGTACTATCCTCCTGTGTTACAGAATAGTTCTGCCAGCTGCGGAACAAGAAATACCACTTCTTTCACAATTAACCTTAAGTTAACAGACAGAATGGAAAAAACTTGAACACCTTCTGGAGACTTCTGCTAAGAAAAAGCATTCTACCTTGCTGGCAGTGAGCCAATGGGAACACAGAAAACAGCGACCTCATCCATTGGCCGAGCGACAACCATTGACAGCACTGGAAACACTGAACCAAGAGAAGTAAATGAATATTTGGTATCCTTGTTGCTTCCATTTTTACTTTCTCTACACATACCATGTACATAGTATGTAGAGAATGTATTGTATTACACCCAAAAATTCAATCCCAACAAGATTTTGCCGGAAATATATGTTTTGGGACCCTCTGAATACCAAAAAAAAAAAAAGAGAGTGGGGGGAGGGAGAGAGATTTTGATTAAAATCTCTTATATTTAAGTTGTTTACAAATAAAATGTATATATTGAATTTTCTGGGAATAGACTCTGAAGACCTTTCTTCTGAATGATTTTTATTGAATTTTGTATAACTGGTAATCCATAAGAGAGACAAAAACTAACTAAACAAAAAATGTAGATCTTAATTAAGCAAACAATTTATGTAATATACATTTTTTTCGTGGAGTTGGCAGTTTTCGAGATATTCCTTGTTATTGATTTCAGTTTTAAAATACTTGAATTTTTGTGATATGGAACTTGTCAATGCTTGGCCATGCAAACAAACAGATTTCAATCCCATAGAAACCACATTTAAAAAAGTTGACTGTTTAACCTAGTGTGTTCGTTTATTTCCCGCTCATGCTAATGTTTTACCATGAAATAGAAGAATAAGCTTATTAACAATAATTGTATTAACAGAGATGTAGAGAAAGTCATGTGAATGTAACACACAAATTTTTTCATATTTGAATTATAGTTTCAGTAGCAAACATTCCTTATTACTCTCTACAAGTACAAATGAATCCAAGTCCCCTGATTCAATAATATACTTCTTTTTTATTGCAACATTAGTTACTGTTTTAATCGGTTCTCCTAAGTTGAATTGGTGACGAATAGATAAATCCCACTTTGGGAGCAAATTTCTACCTTAAGTTTTCTCTTATTTCCTCTGTCTGTTTTAAGCACACATTAAAGAAAACATATCTGGCTGCATATTTAGGATTTGAGTCCTGCTGTTTCAGTAATGATGCTTTTTATGTATAAGCTTTATGTTTACATTTATCTTCTAATATCAAGTTCTGATATTAAAAAAAATTATGATAATTTACGTTTGTGCAATCCTGTGTATTTCCTTCTCGTGTTTGAGTTACAAGTATAATTGGTTATTCCTACCCCTTTGTGTTGGACATATTAATGGATAATGTCAGGTTCAAAGGGAGTAAGTCATTTTACAGGACAGCCAAAAAACTAAACTGAATATCCTAAAAGGTTACAAAAAAATACATGAATAATCTGAAACTGTTTGTTTTCAAAATCATTATACTGTTTTCAGTTATTATCTCTTACCTAGAGATGCACATCGCAAAATACTTTAGTTTATTGAAAGAGAAAAACATTGATAAAAATGACTTATTCCCTTTTACCCTGAGACCATTCATGTTATTTTTAGTTTTCTTGTACTGAACACACATTAATTGCATTAATTAAATTTGTATTGATATTTATTTCTTCATAATGCTATACAAATATTGTACAATTTTTCATACATTACTATGAGTTAGTATTTTATTCCTTAGTGCAACATGCATTTTAACACTGGTTATTTGTGCATGATGAGCCATAACAGTATCATATTGCTTTATTTTTCTAAACCATTTTTCTCTTACTCTCCCCATATATTCTCCTATCCTTTTTATATCCCACTCCTTTTGTATTTTCATTATCCTAGCTTTTAGTACTCCTTAGTACTGATCTCTCCAAAACTTTTTTTTTTTTTGCATTCAATTATATAATGAAAGTCATTATCTGCCTCTCCACATAGAGCACATCTAACCAAATACCCTCCCTTGGCCCATGTGCACATACTCTAGACCAGGCCCACCCTTCTCTTGCTAACCTATTATCTATATTCATATATTTCTCCCTTCCCTAGTCTACCTTTAATTGTCTATACAGTACCAAACTTTTCTTTCCTTCCAGACAACTCCTCTCTCTTATCTCGTACGTTATCCAGTCCTATTTCCTCTCCTTATTCCTTGAGCCCAGCTCATAGTTAAATTATTATTCCTAATTTAGAAGAATTATTAACATGTTTTCATTGAAAATGTTTTAACACATAAAAATATTGTAGATGAACATTTATTTTGACTAATGAAAAATTTTGTTAATCTATATGAACTTGAAAATATCTTTGATGACAAATACATTTCATTTTTTTTTTCAGGTTTATTCCTTTTCATTCTTTGATTATTGTACTTACTCTTAATGCTCCAATATTTCAGATTGCACACAGAAGCATCTTGTTTTTATAGTGATGATTCATCGGTATCTTCTGCTGAAGCTTCAAGGAAAAACACAAGCTTCAGTTATAGAAAGAGATGTCTTGAACATGAAAGTCAAGAAAGTGGTGCTTCAAAAATACCACCTGTAGAAAAACATGTATACCCACAACAATCTGGTCAGTATAGTGAAGGGGGGGAAATTGACAGCAGGGCTGAATTAATTCATAATGAACACAGATCATACAAGTGTTATATATGTCATAAGAGCTTTACTCATTTGTCATCTTTGAAAAGGCATAATTTGATGCATGAGGATATAAAGCCACAGAAGTGTGAAATTTGTGAGCAGAAGTTTCTTCATTTGTCAAATTTGAAGCAGCATATAAAAAGTAAGCATAAAGTTAAAAAGATTCACAAGTGTGAAATATGTGTGAAAAGGTTTACTCGTTTATGGTCTTTAAAATTGCATAATTTGATACATGAAGGTAAAAAACCTCACAAATGCAAAATTTGTGAGAAGAGCTTTACTATAATGTCAAATTTGAAAAGGCATAATTTGGTACATGAAGGTAAAAGGCGTTACAATTGTGAAATTTGTGAGAAAAGGTTTCTTCATTTGTCACATTTGAAACAGCATACATTGATACATGAGGGTAAAAGGCCTCATAAATGTGAAATTTGTGAAAAGAGATTCACTCATTCATCATCTTTGAAAACCCATAAATTGATACATGAGGGTAAAAAGTTACACCAGTGTAAAATTTGTGAAAGAAGCTTTAATCAGTTGTCGTGTTTGAAGAAACATAATTTGATTCATGAGGGTAAAAAGCCTCACAAGTGTAAAATTTGTGAGAAGAGCTTTATTTATTTATCGCTTTTGAAGTCCCATAATTTGATACATGAGGGTAAAAGGCCTTTTAAGTGTGAAATTTGTGAAAAGAAATTTATTCATCTGGCACATCTGAAAAGGCATAATTTGATACATGAAGATAAGATGCTCCATAAATGTTACATTTGTGAGAAAAATTTTGATTGTGTTTCATCCCTGAAATTACATAATTTGATGCATGAAGGTAAAAATCCTCATAACTGTGAAATTTGTCACAAGAAATTTCTTCATTCGTCACACTTGAAAAGACATTATTTGATACATGAGCGTATAAAGCCTCACATGTGTGAAATCTGTGAGAAAAGATTTACTTATTTCTCAGATTGGAAAAGGCATAAATTGATACATGAGGGGAGAAAGCCCCATAAGTGTGAAATTTGTGAGAAGAGCTTTATTCAGTTGTCAGCTTTAAAGTCACATACTTTAATACATGAGAGAAAAGAGTCTAACAATAGTGATTAGGATTAGAACTTCACTCAAATTGATTCTTTTGTGACAAAACCTCTTACAAGTGTAAAATTTGTATGTCATATTTGGAAAAACATAACTTGTTAGATGAGTATAAAAAGCCTTAGACGTGTGACATTTTTAGAAGAGGTTTATTCAATTGCCATCTTAAATCAAAATAATTGAATATGAGGTATGATAAAAAAATAACCAGAATTATTTTTTCTTAAAACAATTTAACTTTGTGCCCTTCAAAATAAACTCTCTCAGATATAATAATATGCCTGTGTCAGCACTTTTTCCAACCTTGGAACCAACTCTGGAACTCATTGTTCCTTTTGGTGTTCAGCTACTTCAGCGATTCGGTTTTTAGCAACAGTGGCTCAATGACGTCCTTTCATGTTCTCTCTTCAGCCTCAGGAATAGAAAGAAGTTGCAGGGTGACCATGTCTGGCAAATAAGGTGCCTGAGGCAACATAAGTTTCTGGTTTTTGCCAAAAAATCATAAACAAGCATTGAGGTATGAGCAGCATCACTATCCATGAGTGGTTTTGCAAAAATTCTGGTTGTTTTCTTCAGATTACTTCATTCAAACACTGCATAACTTCTAGGTACCATTCCTTATTGACTATAATGATATGGCAGAACCATTTTTTGCATCTTCCACATTGTTGTCAGTAATTGATGTGTTAGGACGTCCAGGGGATTGCCGTCTCCAAATGTTGATGCCACTCAAAACCCCTTGTCTTACTCATAATAGATTTTCCAAAAGCCACAGCCAATATATCCAACACTTTATTCCATTTTCCAAGTAAAATTTAATGCAAATTCGCTGAGCCATCGAAAACACATATAAACTGTCAACAACAATAAACTTAAGTATTTAAAACAGCTAAAATGCAAACACACATCAGGAACATGTGTACCTACAAGATAAAAAAAAAGTTTTAAAAATTGGTTGTATAAAGTGTGCAAAATTAAAAATTCCCTGTTATTTTTTGAACACACCTCGTACATGATAGTAAGAAGCTTCATAAGAATGATATTTTTGAGAAGAACTTTTGTATTTTCAGGTACGAAAAGACAAATTTATTGATGGGGATGACATGGATTACACTTGTATAATGATTTTCATTTTCAGCTTTGAATTTGCATAGTTTGATCCCTAAATGTAAAAACAAGAAATAATTCTGAGTAGAGTTTTATTCCATTCTCAAGTGTGAAAAGGCATAATGATTTGATTCATCAGTGCCATAAAACCATACAAACATGACATTGTTTTGTGACTAGAGGACTACCCCTTTATACATTTTGAAAATGCATAATTTGATTAAAAAGGGAAGTCATTGTTTTACTAAGCATTACAGTTATTTGTCACATTTTAAAGAGTTATAATGTAGCTAGAGAGGACAAATTGCACAATTTCCTTCATGAGGTATACAAGTTATAAATCAAATTGAATGAATTAATGTGGTAAGTACTAACACATACTTCACTTACTTTATTGTGCAGGACAATTGTTTTGCGGACTGTTGCCCGCATCCTCAGCTATGAACCACTTGTGTGTGTTAATACTTGCCACATTAATCAATTCAATTTGATTATGCCTTCACTGTAAGCAGCTTCAAAACTATACAACTTATAGGTTATAAATTGTTTAAGCTTCCATGTTTTTATCTTAGAATTTATGTTGTTGGGGTCACATGTGCAAGTACCTACTAACTTAGCTGGGCAATTTCCTTTTGCCAGATAGAGATGACAAGTGTCTGCTTGTGGTCATGGATTTTTTCACAAAGTGGCTGGAGGCTTCTACTACTCCTAAACAGTATATACGAGGCACATTCAATAAGTGATGCAACACATTTTTGTTCTCGGCCAATTTAGGTTGAAAAAAATTGAAATTTTGTGTAGGACATCTTTAAATATTCCTGCTTCACCTATACAGCTTCATTAATTTCTGATAGGTGGCAGTGCTATGACAAGCCTTCAATATGGCATCTGTAATGGAGATGCATCCTAAACAGCAGTAATTGAGTTTCTTTTGGTGGAAAACCAGAGGTCTTCATAGGCACCTGCAAAATGTCTAAGGAGAACCTGAAAGTGGACAAAAGTGTCTGTCATCATCACAACAAAGTGATTCCTGCAATGTTGGAACATATGGACTCTCTTGTTTTTCGAGGTGATCAAACACCTTGTAGCGCTGACAACAGTTGGGATACTCGCTGGGTTCCTCGACACCTAACTGACAACCATAAAGATCACAGAAGGACCATCTGTGCAGAATTACTTGCTGAGGGTGTCACAGGCAATGAAACATGGGTTTATCACTTCAAACTCAATCCTTGGAGTGGTACTATACCAACTCATCTTTGAAGCTGTAACCTCAGATGGTAAAGTCATGACTACAGTTTTCTGGGACTCTAAAGGGGTTATTCTGTTCAATGGTGAAACGGTCAGCACTGAAATGTATTGTGTTACTCTAAGCAAATTGAAGAAACGATTTAGTGTGTTTGCAGCCACAAAAAAAGCAAATGAACTTCTCATTCTGCATGATAATGCAAGGCCTCACACAAGTCTGTGCACCCGAAAGAACCTCAAAAAACTGGACTGTTCTTCCTCATCCACCCTACAGCCCGGATCTCGCACCTTCCGACTTCCACCTGTTTGGCCCAATGAAGATGCAGTTCACAGGAGGCACTATGTGGGTGATATGGAAGTTTTTGATGCAGCAAGACGCTGGCTTTGACATAGACCAGTAGAGTGGTACCACCCATCAAGGTGGCTTAAGGCTGTAATATTGAATGGAAATTAGAGTTTTTTAGCCAAAACATTGGGGAATAACATGCTGCATTTGAATCATGAATAAAACCAACGTGCTTTAAGAAAAAAAATGCGTTGCATTACTGCTTGAATGTCCCTCATGCCATCACAAACTATCTTAAAGGTACAGAAAAATTCTTGTGTAAGAAAGTTGGCGATGCAGAACAAGTAGCATTAAAGCTACACAGTGAGGAATCTGATGACAGGATCAGTGCAGCAACTTGCTCAGACAGCAATAATGATCAGTTCAGCAAATGTCCTCTGCATCTAGTGAAATCATTCATGCTACACATGCCTTCTTACAAGAGAAATGTTAAAAGGTTGAATTTCAGTGAATAACCAATCGCTGGATAAATACTAGAGTTAATTGATTTTTAATATTCAGGTGAGTAGACAGTTTAACACTATTAACAATAGCAGGAGAGAAGTTCCAGCTACATCCCTAAGGCAATTTCCAACATACCCAAGTAATAACTCAGAAAGATCAATCGTGAAAAGGCAAGTCGGGAGAAAAGCCAAAAGGAGGAATATGTGTGTCCAATACATGGGAAAAATGTTAAGAGCTGGAACATTATTTAGACTACAAAAGTATTGCTAGAAGTCACTTTAATTCTGAATAATTAAAGTAAGCTCATAACGAGCATCTAAAAGTGTACAAGAAGCTATGGACTACTAGTAGTAAACTATTGTGATGAGGTTCACTACTGTAACTACTCAAATAGTAAAACAAAATGAAACTTTGATTTTATTAAATATCACTCAGAGTTTGAGCTGGTAACTCAGTTTTGGAAATGAATGCTGCAAGGGAACAGTACACATGTTTGGTTTAATAGGAAGTTGTCAGGTATTCTCCAACATTTTCAGCTGCTAACTCACTTTAATTTTGAGAAGGCAAACATAAGTGACTTCATAACCAGCACCAAAGGCCATAGTAAATGGGTAGGAAACTATTGGGACAAAATACCTTGCTTGTGGCTACTATAACGTGGTTGAGGACATACACATTAAAAGTATTACTCACTAGGAGAACTCAAACTTAATGAAACTCAGAAGAATTATGCTATTCCAGAGCTATTGCCAATCCCAAAGCTCCTAAATGTAAAACTAACCTGAACAGGAACACACAAGGTGGAGTGATGTATGTCAATAGGTACTATATATCATGGCAGGCAAGATTCCTTGTAAAAATTGTAAAACCAATCTAAATAAGAAAAGTGCAGCGGAAAAAGAATAAAATAAGTCACCAAGGTATTAAGCTGTGTTCAGCAGAAATCACGAGGCCCTCCAAGCAAAGCCTTCCTAAACAAATGGTTCATCTGCACAACTTCTAATTGCCTATAGTTATGTATTTAAGAAGAATAATGTTGCTGCAGCATGTGCAATACTTTGTTCAACTTTCGACTACCGATTCCCTCACCGAGCTCCTTGCTGGTGCCACAGAGTGGAGGTTCACTGGTTTTAATGATTTTAACTGTTTTCTACTGCATTCATTTTAACCAGTCAACCAAGGTATAGTTATTTTCTGTCCGTTCTGAAATATTTAGAGTGCATGTGTGTGTTTGCCACCAGTTGTTATGTTCCCTGAAGTGGAAGGCACTGAATAATCTTTTGAATATTATTGCTGTGATACGAATTAATGACATTAAAAAACTTGCATGGTAGGAAGTGATTACTCTTTAGTAACTTACTGATATAGTAGACAGAAATCACTCTTTCGAAACTTGCTGATGTTCTAGGAAGAAATAACTTTATAAACTTTACTGATGTGATAGGAAGTGACCACTCTTTAGAAACTTACTGCTATGATAGGAAGTAATCACTCTTTATAAACTTACTGATGTGCTAGGAAGTAATCGCTCTTTATAAACTTACTGATGTGCTAGGAAGTAATTGCTCTTTATAAACTTACTGATGTGCTAGGAAGTAATCGCTCTTTATAAACTTACTGATGTGCGAGGAAGTAATCACTCTTTATAAATTTACTGATGTGCTAGGAAGTAATCACTATAAACTTACTGATGTGCTAGGAAGTAATCGCTCTTTATAAACTTACTGATGTGATAGGAAGTAATCGCTCTTTATAAACTTATTGATGTGATAGGAAGTAATCGCTCTTTATAAACTTACTGATGTGGTAGGAAGAAATCACTCTTTATAAACTTACTGATGTGATAGGAAGTAATCGCTCTTTATAAACTTACTGATATGCTAGGAAGTAATCGCTCTTTATAAACTTACAGTTGTGATAGGAAGTAATCGCTCTTTATAAACTTACTGATGTGCTAGGAAGTAATCACTCTTTATAAACTTATTGATGTGCTAGGAAGTAATCGCTCTTTATAAACTTACTGATGTGATAGGAAGTAATCGCTCTTTATAAACTTACTGATATGCTAGGAAGTAATCGCTCTTTATAAACTTACTGATGTGATAGGAAGTAATGGCTCTTTATAAACTTACTGATGTGCTAGGAAGTAATCGCTCTTTATAAACTTATTGATGTGGTAGGAAGAAATAACTCTCTACAGACTTACTTTTGTGCAGGAAAGAAAACACTCTATAGAAACTTACTGATCTGCTGGAAAGAAATCAGTCTTTAGAAACTTACTGTTATGCTGGGAAGAAATAACTCTATAGAAACTTATGAATGTGATTGGAAGTAATCTCAATTTGTAAACTTACTGATGTGCACAAAAGAAATAACTCAATAGAAACTTACAGATATGCTGGGAAGAAGAAACTATAGAAACTTACTGATGTGGAAGGAGGTGATCATTCTTTATAAACTTACAGATGTGATGGGCAACAAACACTCATTATTAACTTACTGATGTGATAGGAAGTGAACACTCTTTTGAAATATACTTATAAGGTAGGAAGTGACCACTCTTTATAAACACAAATTTACTGTTGTGATAGGAAGTGAAAACCCTATTCAAGCTTACTGATAAGATAGGAAGTTACTAGTGTTTTGAAACTTACTGATGCGATAGGAGGTAATCACTCATCATAAACTTACTGATGTCATTGGAAGTGACTACTCTTTAGAAACTTACTGATAGATAAGGAGTGACCACTCTTTATAAACTTACTGATGTGATAAGAGATGAACACTCTTTAGAAATTTTCTGATATGATAGGAAGTGACCACTCTTTATAAGCTTACTGATGTGATTGGAAGTGACCACTCTTTATAAACTTACTGATGTGATAGGAATTGACCACTCTTTAGAAAATTACTGATTAATAGTAAGTGACCACTCTTTATAAACTTACCCATATGATAGGAAGTGACCACTCTTTAGAAAATTACTGATTGATAGTAAGTGACCACTCTTTATAAACTTACCCATATGATATGAAGTGACCACTCTTTAGAAACTTACTGATGTGATAGGAAGTGACCACTCTTTAGAAACTTACTGATGTGATAGGAAGTGACCACTCTTTAGAAACTTACTGATGTGATTGGAAGTGACCACTCTTTAGAAACTTGCTGATGTGATTGGAAGTGTCCACTCTTTATAAACTTACTGATGTGATAGGAAGTGACCCCTCTTTAGAAACTTACTGATGTGATTGGAAGTGACCACTCTTTAGAAACTTACTGATGTGATTGGAAGTGACCACTCTTTAGAAACTTACTGATGTGATTGGAAGTGACCACTCTTTAGAAACTTACTGATGTGATAGGAAGTGACCACTCTTTAGAAACTTACTGATGTGATAGGAAGTGACCACTCTTTAGAAACTTACTGATGTGATAGGAAGTGACCACTCTTTAGAAACTTACTGATGTGATTGGAAGTGACTACTCTTTATAAACTTACTGATGTGATAGGAAGTGACTACTTCTTAGAAATGTACTGGTGTGCTAGGAAGAAATAATTTTTTATAAGCTTACTGATGTGATAAGAAGAACCTACTTTTTATAAACTTTCTGATATGATAGGAAGAAATCACTCTTTATAAACTTACTGATGTTTGAGGAGGATATCACTCTCTATAAGGTTACTGATGTGATAGGAAGTAAGCACTCTTTATTAACTTGCTGATCTGATATGAAGTAACCGCTCTTTATTAACTTACTGCTTTGCTGGGCAGAAATCGCTCTTTAAAACTTACTGATGTGATAACAAATGACCGCTCTTTAGTAACTCGCTGATGTGATGGGAAGTAATAACTTTTTATACACTTACTGATTTGCTGGGAAGAAATCACTGTTTATAAACTTACTGGTGTGATAGGAAGAGACCACTCTTTATAAACTTACTGTTGTGCAAGGAAGAAATCACTTTTTGTTAATTTACACATGTGATAGGAAGACATCACTCTTTATAAACTTACTGACGTGAAAGGAGATGACCACTCATAAGAAACTTACTGTTGCGATAGAAAGTTATCACTTTTTATAAACTTACTGATGTGACAGCAGAAAATCACTGTTTATAAACTTACTAATGTCATAGGAAGTGAGTGCTCTCTAGAAACAAACTGTTCGGATAGGAAGTGACCACGCTATATTAATTTACTGATTTTCTAGGAAAAAAATCACTCTGTATAAACATACTGGTGTGATAGGAAGAAATCACTCTTTATAAACTTACTGATATGATAGGAAGTGACCACCCTTTAGAAACTTACTAATGTTATAGGAAGTAATAACTCTTTAATCACTTACTGATTTGCTAGGAAGAAGTCACTCTTTATAAACTTACTGGTGTGATAGGAAATAACCACTCTTTAGAAGCTTACTGATGTGATACCAAGTAATGACTCTTTATAAACCTGCCGATGTGATAAGAAGTGACCATGCTTTATAAACCTACTGATTGGATAGCAAGTGATCACTCTTTATAAACTGACTAATTGGATAGGAAGAAATCATTCTTTATAAACTTACTGATGTGATAAGGAGTGACCACTCTCTGGATACTTACTGATGTGACAGTAAGAAGTCACGCTTTTTATACTTACTGATGTGATAGGAAGTGACCAGTCTTTGAATATTTACTGATGTAACAGGACGAAATCACTCTTTATAAATTTACATGTGTGACAGGAAGAAATCACTCTTTATAGACTTACTGAGGTAATATTAAGTAATCACTCTTTATAAACTTACTGGTGTGATAGGAAGTAATCACTCTTTATAAATTACTGATGTGGAAGGAAGTGAATATTCATTATAGACTTGCTGATATAATGTGAGCTGATCACGCTTATAAACTTACGGATGTCATAGGAGGAAGAACTCAGTATTTAGAAACTTACTGATGTAATAGAAAGAAATCACTGTTTATAAACTTAGTGATGTGATAGAGAGAGCCCACTCATTTAAACTTACTGATGTGATAGTCAGTGACCATTCTTTATAAACTTACTGATGTGATAGGAAATGACCAATCTTTATAATCTTACTGATGTGATAGGGAGAAAGCATTCTATAAACTTACTGATGTACTAGGAAGAAATCATTCTCTATAAACTTACTGAAGTGATAGTAAGTAATCACTTTTCATAAACTTACTGATCAGATAGGAATTAATTAGAATTTATAAACTTACTGATGTTATAGGAAGAAATTGCTTTTTAGAAACTGGTGTGCTGGAAAGAAATCACTCTAGAAAATTACTTATGTGCTAGGAAGAAATCACTCTACAGAAACTTACTGATATGATAGAAGGAAATCACTCTTTATAAACTTATTGATGTGCTAGGAAGATATCACTCTATAGAAGCTTACTGATGTGATAGGAAGAAGTCACTTTGTAGAAAGTTCCTAATGTGTTTGGAAGAAATGACATTTTAAAAACTGACTGATGTAATAGGACGAAATCACTATTTATAAACTTACTGATGTTATAGGAAGAAATTGCTTTTTAGAAACTGGTGTGCCGGAAAGAAATCACTCTAGAAAATTACTTATGTGCTAGGAAGAAATCACTCTACAGAAACTTACTGATATGATAGAAGGAAATCACTCTTTATAAACTTATTGATGTGCTAGGAAGATATCACTCTATAGAAGCTTACTGATGTGATAGGACGAAATCACTATTTAGAAACTTACTGCTGTGCTGAAAAGAAATCAATCTTAAGAAACTTGCTGATGTGGAAGGAGTTGATCACTCTTTAAACACTTACAGATGTTTTAGCATGACCAGACTTTATAAATTTACAAATGAACAAAGAAATCACTCTATGGAAACTTACTGATGCGATTGAAAGTAATCACTCTTTATAAACTTACTGATCTAATAGAAAGTAATCACTCTTGAGAAACTTATTTGGTAGGAAGTAATCACTCTTTATAAGCTTACTGATGTGATAGGAAGTGACCAATCTTTATAAACTTACTGATTGTTAGGAAGTGACCACTCTTTATAAACTTACTGATGTGATAGGAAGTGACCAATCTTTATAAATCTACTCATGTGATAGGAAGTGACCACCTTTTATAAATCTACTGATTGATAGGAAGTGACCACTCTTTATAAACTTACTGATGTGATAGGAAGTGACCAATCTTTATAAATCTACTGATTGTTAGGAAGTGACCACTCTTTATAAACTTACTGATGTGATAGGAAGTGACCAATCTTTATAAACTTACTGATTGTTAGGAAGTGACCACTCTTTATAAAGTTACTGATGTGATAGGAAGTGACCAATCTTTATAAATCTACTGATTGTTAGGAAGTGACCACTCTTTATAAACTTACTGATGTGATAGGAAATGACCAATCTTTATAAATCTACTGATTGTTAGGAAGTGACCACTCTTTATAAACTTACTGATGTGATAGGAAGTGACCAATCTTTATAAATCTACTGATTGTTGGGAAGTGACCACTCTTTATAAACTTACTGATGTGATAGGAAGTGACCAATCTTTATAAATCTACTCATGTGATAAGAAGTGACCACTCTTTAGAAACTTACTGATGTGATAGGAACTAATCTTTCTTTAGAAATGTGTTGACGTGTTAAGAAGTAAACAAGTTTTATAAACAGATTGATGTGCAGGGAAGAAATCACTCTTTAGAAACTAGCTGATGTGATAGGAGGTAATCACTCTTTATAAAAATATTGATGTTTTAGGAAGTAATTACTCTGTATAAAATTATTGATGGGGGTAGGAATCAGCACTCTTTGTAAACTTAGTGATGTGGAAGGAATTATTCACTGTTTGAAACTTACTGATGTGGTAGGAAGAAATCACTCTCTTGAAACATACTGCTGTGATAGAAACATGATGATATCATCTTCAGTTATGAAGTCTGTTGGAGAGAAAGGCGATGAACATAAAGGATGATGTTTCTAATGAAAATTTTGGAAGTAACCTCTCTATAGAGCTACTGGATTATTTACCTAAAGCTATAATGGAAAGGAGATATTTTAGTAAGCCTCAAGGTTTCACTGCTGTGGACTCCTCCAGTCAAAGGGATTGTTCAATCAAGAATAATGATTCAAGGTAGTGATTCAGATCCAAAAGTATGCGTCTAGTGTGGCCATCCTTCATGGAGAGTGTTACTCCTGCATCAAACACAACCACCAATTTCTCCCTGGAGGCTGATGGAACAAATAACTGGTTCTCCTAACGGCTACGCTTAACGCTATTTTTATCGTACATCTTTTCTTAGCAATTTTATCTGCCTGTAATGGCTCAATGCATATTTTAGTTAAACAGAATCGTTGAAATTTTCATTTATTCTTTTCTCTCCAAGTACAATAAATGTAGTTTTAATTATCACCAGAAAAAAAGACGGATCATATTATACTTCCCACAGACCAGATGCTTCTAATTACATGCTTGTATTTTGTTTCTCATAAGGTTGTATAACCTTGTGAGAGTTACTATTTTAACTTCCGTAATAACAATAATAATATATCTCTGATTGGTCATATTCAACAATGAGTGAAATAGGCAAAATGATGTTCAACTGATCTCGAGGTCCATGGAGATTAAAGTTACTCGACATTCTCAGGATAAGGGAAAACCTGTAACTCACTGTGACCGAGGTAAGAATCTGGGCAGACAAAACTCAGTTGTTCAGGTCCAGCAATGAACAAATAAACACTTCTAGTATACATTAGAAAATCTACACACAATAGTAACATATATAGAACAGCAGAAATATTAACATTATCATACAAATATAATAGAAACGTTTAAACATAAGGAGGAATAATATCATTTAACAGGTTCACTGTTACGTAGCTTATATCTGTAAGCTTATATCAGAATCATTTGAGGCCGTGCCGTGGCCGAGTGGTTAGACCACTTGCCTCTCACCTAGACGGCCGGGGTTCGATCCCAAGTGACCGCATGTGAGTTTTGTGGTGGGCAAAGTGGTGCTGGGGCGGGTTTTCTCTGGGTACTCCGGTTTCCCCTGCCATCGCATTCCACCATCATTCATGTGTCACCAGTGTCACCGCCTGCGATGCCATAAGTAATTAAAGCGGGCGTTAAACACATACACAAAAAAAAAGAATCATTTGACAGATTTCCTATTACGTAGCTTGTGTATGTAAGGGAGGTTTCTTGAGTATCATTTGACATGTTCGCTTTTATGTAGTTCAAGCGTGTAAGGTGAAGTACTTCAGTATCGTTTGATAGGTTCACTATTACGTAGCTTGTGTATGTAAGGTGAGTCACTTGAGTATCTTTTGACAGGTTGGCTGTTATGTAGTTCATGTGTTTAAGTATCATTTGATGGGTTCACTATTGCATAGCTTGTGTACGTAAGGGGAGTCACTTGAGTATCTTTTGAACGGTTGTCTGTTATGTAGTTCATGTATGTAGGGTGAAGTACCTCAGTATCATTTGACAGGTTGACTATTACGTAGCTCACGTGTGTAAGGTGGAGTACTTCAGTATCATTTGACATGTTCACAATTACAAAGCTAATTAGTGTAAGCTGAAGTACTTCAGTATCATTTCACAAGTTCACTATTACTTAGCTTAAGTGTGTAACGTGAAGTACTTCAGTAACATTTGACAAGTTCACTATTACGTAGTTTAAGTGTGTAGGGTGATGTACGTCAGTAACATTTAATAGGGTCACTATAAGTGACTTGTGAACGTAAGGGGAGTCACTTGAGTATCTTTTGACAGCTTGGCTATTATGTAGTTCGTGTGTGTAAGGTGAAGTACTTCAGTATCATTTGATATGTTCACTATCACGTTGTTTGTGCGTATAATTGAAGTACTTCAATATAATTTGACATGTGTACTATTACGTAGCTTATGTGTGTAAAGTGAAGTACTACGGTATCATTTGAGAGATTCACTATTACGTAGCTTATGTATGTAAGCTGAAGTACTTCAATAACATTTGACATGTTCACTATTATGCAGTCGGTGTGTGTAAGCAGAAGTAGTGTCATATCGTTTGACATGTTCAGTATTTTGTAGATTGTGTGTGTAAGGTAAAGTACTTCAGTATCATTTGACAGGTACACTATTACGTAGTATGTCTGTGTTAGGTGAAGTACTTCAGTATCATTTGACAGGTTCACTATTATGTAGTCATGTGTGTAAGGCGAAAAACTTCAGTACCATTTGAGAGGTTCTCTATTATGTAGTTCATGTGTGTAAGGTGAAGTACTTCAGTATTATTTTTCAGGTTTACTGTTACGTATCTTATGAGTGTGAAGTTAAGCATTGCAGTATCATCTGACAGGTTAACTATTACACAGCTTATTTGTGTAAGGTGAAGTATATCAGTGTCGTTTGACGTGTTCACTATTACATAATTTGCGTGTGTAAGTAGAAGTACTTCGGTATCGTTTGGGAAGTTCACTATTAATTAGCTTATGTGTGTGGTGACGTATTCCTGTATCACTTGACAGGTCCACTATTATGTAGTTTGTGTTTAAGGTTAAGTTCTTGAGTATCATTTGACAGTTTCACCTTTACTTAACTTATGTGAGTAAGGTGCGGTACTTCAGAATCATTTGACAGGTTTGCTATTACCTAGCTTGTGTGTAGTAAGGTGAAGCACTTCAGAATCATTTGACAGGTTCACTATTATGTTGTTTGTGAAAGGATAAGTACTTGAGTATCATTTGGCAGGTTTACTATTACCTAGCTTGTGTGTAAGGTGAAGTACTTCAGAATCATTTGACAGGTTCACTATTATGTTGTTTGTGAAAGGATAAGTACTTGAGTATCATTTGACAGGTTTACTATTACCTAGCTTGTGTGTAAGGTGAAGTACTTCAGAATCATTTGACAGGTTCACTATTATGTTGTTTGTGAAAGGATAAGTACTTGAGTATCATTTGACAGGTTTACTATTACCTAGCTTGTGTGTAAGGTGAAGTACCTCAGAATCATTTGACAGGTTCACTATTATGTTGTTTGTGAAAGGATAAGTACTTGAGTATCATTTGACAGGTTTACTATTACCTAGCTTGTGT
This sequence comes from Hymenopus coronatus, assembly GCA_030762935.1. Taxonomy (NCBI): domain Eukaryota; kingdom Metazoa; phylum Arthropoda; class Insecta; order Mantodea; family Hymenopodidae; genus Hymenopus; species Hymenopus coronatus. The sequence goes on from CM060895.1 coordinate 158,447,479, forward strand.
GTAAGGTGAAGTACCTCAGAATCATTTGACAGGTTCACTATTATGTACTTTGTGTGTTTAAGGATAAGTACTTGAGTATCATTTGAGAGGTTCACCATTACCTACCTTGTGTGTGAGTAAGGTGATGTACTTCAGAATCATTTGACGGGTTCAGTATTACCTAGCTTGTGTTTTTGTAATGTAAAGTACTTCAGAATTATTTGACAGGTCCACTATTACCTAGCGTGTGTGTGTAAGGTGAAGTATTTTAGGATCATTTGACAGGTTCACTATTACCTATCTTGTGTGTGAGTAAGGTGATGCACTTCAGAAACATTTGACAGGCTCACTATTACCTAGCTTGTGTTTGTGTAAGGTGAAGTACTTCAGAATTATTTTACAGGTTTACTATTGCCTAGCTTGTGTGTGTGTGTGTGTGTGTGTGTGTAAGATGAAGTACTTCAGAATCATTTGACAGGTTCACTACAACCTAGCTTGTGTGTGTGTGAGTAAGGCGAAGTACTTCAGAATCATTTGACATGTTCACTATTATGTACTTTGTGTGTGTAAGAATAGGTACTTGAGTATCATTTGACAGGTTCACTATTACCTAGCTTGTGTGTGAGTAAGGTGATGTACTTCAAAACCATTTGACAGGTTCACTAATACCTAGCTTGTGTTTCTGTAAGGTGAAGTACTTCAGAATTTTTTGACATGTACAGTATTACCTAGCTTGTGTGAGTGTAAGGTGAAGTACTTCAGAATCATTTGACAGGTTCAGTATTACCTAGCTTGTGTGAGTGTAAGGTGAAGTACTTCTATCATTTGACAGGTTCACTATTACCTTGCTTGTGTGTGTGTGTAAGGTGAAGTACTTCAGAACCATTTGACAGGTTCACTATTACGTAGCTTGTGTGTGTGTAAGGTGAAGTACTTCAGAATCATTTGACAGGTTCACTATTACGTAGCTTGTGTGTTTGTGTGTGTGTGCATGTGTGTAATGTGAAGTACTTGAGTATCATTTGACAGATTCACTATTACGTAGCTTGTGTGTGTGTGTGTAAGGTGAAGTACTTCAGAATCATTTGACAGGTTCACTATTACGTAGCTTGTGTGTGTGTATGTGTGTGTGTGTGTGTGTAAGGTGAAGTACTTCAGAATCATTTGACAGGTTCACTATTACGTAGCTTGTGTGTGTGTGTATGTGTGTGTGTGTGTGTGTAAGGTGAAGTACTTCAGAATCATTTGACAGGTTCACTATTACGTAGCTTGTGTGTGTGTGTGAGGTGAAGTACTTCAGAATCATTTGACAGGTTCACTATTACGTAGCTTGTGTGTGTGTGTGTGTGTGTGTGTAAGGTGAAGTACTTCAGACTATTACGTAGCTTGTGTGTGTGTGTGTGTGTGTGTGTAAGGTGAAGTACTTCAGACTATTACGTAGCTTGTGTGTGTGTGTGTGTGTGTGTGTGTGTGTGTGTGTGTGCGTGTGTGTAATGTGAAGTACTTGAGTATCATTTGACAAGTTTAGTGAGATTAGGTTAGGATGGCTAGTTTAAGCTAGGTAGGACAGCTTAGGCTAAAGTTTCCTGATGAGGTGCGCTCTGTTTAAATTTTGCTGTTTTGTTCTTGTTTTCTTGTGTAATTCTTTGTCTAAATTGTTGACGCCTATTGCTTCTTTTTGCTTGCATCGTGCTAACATGTGTCTTATAATTAGATAAAAAAAACAGGACGTCTATTTGGTGTTATAGGTGAAAATAGTAAAAGTTCTGTTGATTGTAAATGCTATTTACTAAGAAATGTTCGTATGCCTTGCATCGTGAAATTACAGATTTTTTAGGATAAGCTTGTAACCTTTATAATGAAATCCGCAAGGGTTTATTCCTAAGTTATTTTACCAGTTCTCATACAATCCGAAATTGTGAGTATCTGACTTTAATCTTTGCACTTGGGTTGCAGTATCTTTTTCCCCAGAAATGTGAAAAACCAATAATAATAATAATAATAATAATAGGAAGAACAAGGTGCTAAAATATTTTCCATGGTATAAAGAGAGTATATAAAAATCTAATATTGGTGAAGCCTGGATGTTAAGTGACGTCGATAAATACCTTGTGTAATATAAAAGTGTGATTATAGCTCTTTAGGAACCTGTTGCAATATGTGCATATTGTTGGTGCATGATTCATATTTGCTTTTTATGCTGTCCTTGTATTCGTATTATATCGCGCCTGTGCTGGTATCTGAAGTTTGGTAATGTTGGCATGTTACTATAGAAGAAGTTCTAATAATTTCTGATTTATTTGTTCGCAATATAATTCTTTTAATGGCTTGATTTGTATAGCCTGCTCTAACTTCAATGGTCACATAGGGGGCTTTGTCTTATGAAACAGCTCGTATTACTATAGGTTTAGAAATTTAAGTTAATCAATTTCATATTACTAAACGCACACCCATTTATACTTTCCAGACTCTGTGGGGATAGGGAATAATTCTGGTTAACGAAAAATTGGCCATCTCAGCAGCCCAAGCAGTCAGCTCGCTTACCCACTCGACCACGGTTTATTTCTCTCGTAACTAAGTGTACTGAATGTTTCTTGTAGTGATTGCAGATCTGATTAGAAGCACTGATTGTAGGTGTGTTCATTTGAAATTACGGTTTCGGTTTAGTTCTATCAAACATATATGGCTTTCTATTTCCTTCTCTTTTATGATTTTTAATGTAATAAAGAGCTCGACATGAAATTCTGTAGTGAGTCCACCTGTAGCATTCTGTAGGTGTAAGGAAATATTCTGTAGCAGAAGCGTCATGATAGATATTAAAATAAACATATTCTTCTGTTACTTCATGCTATTCAAGATAAAAATTTGCCAGAAAAATGTTCTTATTCAATTATTCCTTATAAATAGGGACATTAACGGAAATCACTAGGTTAGTCAGATCTTTTATAATGTATCGCCTTGCAATTGTCATTGAAACTCGACTCACTTTTTTGATGGTGTGCAACGTCCGCTTTTACTACTTGTGGCACCTCAGGCGATGACCCTGCTGATATATGGAATGAACATGGAGCACCTGTGGAATGTAATGGCGGGGAAACCGGAGAAAACCCGCCCTCGCACGCTTTGTCTACCACAAATCTCACATGCTGTTGCTTGGGATCGAACCCAGGCCGTTTAGGTGAGAGGCGAGTGATCTCTCCATTTGCATTGTCTTGAGTAAACCAATAAAGATGAAACTTGCAGTTTGAGAGAGTTGAAGTAGTATAAATCTGAAATCAATAAAATGGAGTGTTTAAGTTATACTGTCCTCAGACATACACCCGCTAACATTTTCAGCCGATCAGTGTCCTTGTGCTCCTGCATCCTTGACTTGGATGAATCAATCATCATTAAAAATAAGATTCTTCTTTTATATATAATTATCGCTTATAACTCTAAATAATAGCAGAATGTTTTCATTACATGTTACTTCGTTACGCATTAGAACATTTAATATGCTAAAGCGCTTCAATATCATATGAAAAGGACTGTGTTGTTTGTCACTTCTGAAATGCAAGAAGCAAACGATATACATAGATTCTATATTTCATTTGGTATGTCAACGTCTATTATTAAAAATCGTTATAGCTATTTTTAGAGGAATTTCGAAAAATTGTCAATGTAAAGAGCATTTGCAGACGAATTCAATTGGAATTATATATTTTGTGATGCAAAGTTTGTAATTTAGGAATTTGCGCATTTTTTAGAAGTATGCTGTTCACATGCACTCACTACCCCAATATACTTTGTCTAAAATTACCTTTTAGTCTTCGGTCACCCTCAAATCGTGTATTTGTTCTAAAAAATATTTGTATCGAATTTACTTGTACACATTTTCTTTTGTAGAAATATTATCCCTAATTATATGAAGTTACTATTTAATACAAAGTTTTTCTCATGAAGCAAGCTAATCACTTGTAAAGTTTATGAAAAACATTATTATAAGTAAATTAAGCTATTGCAGCATACTATACATTTAAGAACATTTGAAATCTTACCAGGGTTTTCAAGATGCTTGATTGATTAGGTATCTTCTTGGGAATTAACTTACAATTTTTCAAATGATTCTTATCAACCACTGTACTGAGGCCTTTCTGTCTAAATTCAGTTATCTGATTGCTGTTTGGTCCACTTTTACACACGGACATTTGTATTAAGATAGGCTTCTACCGTAAATTTGATCGTTTGTAGCATTTGTTGAAACTGCTTTTCATTGGTCGAGTTAAGTATAATTTACACTCGTGTTTAGAGAAATGAGATAAAAGTAAAGCTGTTTGGGAGCTGAAGAAGTAGGTAATTTTCTGTATGAATTCTTGTAAACAAGAAATGCCCTCGAGATATTTGTGACTCAGTCTAGTTCTTGTTTTTGCTGTTGCAAGGCATATTTGCGCTTTCAACCCTTATAGCATGCTGAACGTCTATCACCGGAAATTGCAATATTAAATTGTCTGATTATATCCGATAAGGTATCTAACTAAAGCCCTTATCGCATGTCATACAATCGATAATTTAAAGGTCTAATTATACAAAGGAATGCGATGTTGAAATTTGTATCTGTTTTATGGAATAAAAGCGTTAGTGGGATTAAATATACATAACCTTTTTTATTTACAAAGTATTTTCATTACATTCTTTCTCCATGTTCTTGTTCCTTCAAAAATGCTTTATTTGCATTAGTTAGATTAAGTAAATGTTTACTTAGAAATGCACCAGCTTCTTTTAGTGCTTTTACATCTTCATTTTTAAAAACAACCCACACTCTTTATTTAAATTTGTATTCAAAAGTGTAATGGATCCCTTTACCATGAATGTAAAGATATGAATATACATTTTCAATATGTTCACCATGAACGCACTTTTGTCTTTTTGTGCACTTGCAGAATTCAGGGAGACTTTGGTTCGCTATCTCCCAATCTCGCAATGTCATATATACAAAGTCATTAGGATCACTGCTATTGAGAAGCACTGGTAGCTCATAATAAAGTGCTACACTAGAGCTATTTGTTTTGGATATGTAGAATTGGATGGATACGTTTTGTTGGTCTGCTGCAGGTTCCAGATTTTTCTATGTTTGCCTCTCGTTTAGTAATTTTGCGCATGCAGTATTCCAGCAATCTCAGAGCTTCCTGAGATGATTAGCAAAAGAATTATTTTCGTCTTTTTTAAAACTCTTTTCTTGTATCTCTCTTGAATCTGGAACATTAGAATTATTAAAAATTAGTACATGTTATTGCTTTCTTGTAGCTTGATCACTGCAATGAAAAAAGTTTAGCTTCTTTCTTGACGTAATAGCAAGATATACTCACATTGATGATTGATTCCACGTATTCATATTCGCAATGTTATAATGATCTTGTAGAGGACAGATTTTCCATGGGTTTGAAATGCAGACATTTACCTCGTCAAGGTCAGTTCTAGCAGGGTCTATAAACTCTGGCGGTTCCGGGATTGCCTCTCGAACTCTGGAACGAAGAATGAGGATTATTGATTTTTACAACAAATAAATGTGTGATGTGCTGGTCACTTGTATTTTTAGTTTGTAATTACCTTTGTTGTCTCATATGCCTTGACCGATACACGCTGCAGGTCAAGTTACAGATTAAGTATGATGTTATTCTATCATGCTTTGCGGGTTTTGAACAAATCACTACATGAGTGCGACCGTTGCATAATTCTAATTGATCTTCAATCTTATGCGCTGGTCTAAACATGTCCATTGCACCTATGGTATCTGAATCGCGAAGCTCTTAGTTGTTCCGACCTCTGGATGTATAAAAATGCATTGGAATTACTCAACATTACGATACTCGAATACAGATGAAGTACTAATGATAGTAGAAGGTCGTGAATGTGTTATACTTACAATATATCTCGCTCGTAAACAGGACAGTCATCGGTGCAGGGACTCTTTGAAGGCATCTGATTATGGTAAACAGGGCATGTGCATGTAATCGTATGCATTCGTCTATTGCACGATTCTTTTTGAAAGTATGTATAATGATGCGAATCTTCAGCACGCTCTCTCCTGTAGTCATCCATATCGAAGGTTTTGACATCTATTTTCAAGAATGCTTTCACGGCGGTCATATAGAATAAGTAGCGCTATATTGCAGACGACCTGCTTATATAGCTGCTCATATAAAAATGGTTTTCAGTTTATACCTCAGGTAGGGAATGCACGTATAGCCGTGTTCTTTGCCTGAAGGGTCCGAATGAGGATGTTTTTTTATAACAGAAAGCTCTAAAGGGAGAGGGTAGGATGTTATGTTCAAAACGTTGCCAGCATTCTTCATCGTCTGAAACTGGTAGGGCCATGCTTCGCTGTTGTAAGAGTATGTCTCAGTTTCCCTGGTCTTACATGTTAGGCAAGAGGTGAGCAGCCGTGCGTAGTTTTCACTCATAGCGATTGTGATAAGTGGCTAATAAATATCCCCTCTTTTGATGAACATATTTATTTATGCACAATCGTCAAGTTATGTGCTGAGTGCTTCAAGTTTTAGCTTATACTTCAGTGTTGAAATTAGAGAATACTTCTGATTCAGTTGTAGGCTGTCTAAGTGATTTCAAGCAATGTTAGCTGTTGTTTTTGGTATGGTATTCCTTGTTGAAAATGTTTGTGATGAGTTATAGCTTATACTTCAGTACTGAAATTAGAGGATAATGCAGAGTGAAGTTCTAGAATATCTAAGTGATTTCAAGCAAGCCTAGCTGTTGTTTTTGGTATGGTATTCCCTTGTTGAAAATGTTCATGTGATGTTCATGTTTATACTTCAGTGCTGAAATTAGAGGGTAATGCAGAGTGAAGTTATAGGTTGTCTAAGTGATTTCAAAGCATTACTAACCGTCATTTTTAGTGTGGGACCGACATTTGCGTCTATAAAAGTATTTTGGTAGTGTTTAACGCCCGCTGTAACTACTTATGGCACCACAGGCGGTGACACTGATGATACATGAATGAAGGAGCACCGGTGGAATGCCATAGCGGGGGAAATCGGAGATCCCGAAGAAAACCCGCCCCAGCACCGTTTGTCCACCACAAATCTCACATGCTGTCGCTTGGGATCGAACCCGGGCCGTCAAGGTGAGGGGCGAGTGGTCTAACCACTTGGCCACGGGGCGGCCCGTATAAAAGTATTTTATATGTCTTGTGATACACGAATAATGTTGTATACACTAAGGCGTATAATCCTAGTATGCAATTGGCATGTAGATGTAATTTCGTGAGAAATTTGTATCACCCATTTCGCTATGGCGTTGAAAATGGAATTGTTTTATTTTAATTAAAGTAAAGGATGTAATTGTAATAAAAATTTATTGAATTAATTAATCGCGAATCTATTACTCGGACTGAATAGGAGACGGAAAAGGATTGAGAAAAGTCTAATAACGTTTTATTGTAACTTCAATTCTCTAAGCATTATTACCATATTAATTGGCGTAATTGTAATTAAAATTTCTTAAATTGGCCAATCGTGAATCTTAAACTTGTGCTGGATAGGGGATGATGAAGCAATAAGAAGTCTTCTAGCGTGTTATTGTAGCCTCAACTCTTTAAGCGTTTTGTCATTTTAATTTGCGCAATTGTAATTAAAATTTCTTAAATTGGCCAATCGTGAATCTTAAACTTGTGCTGGATAGGGGATGATGAAGCAATAAGAAGTCTTTTAGCGTGTTATTGTATCCTCAACTCTGTAAGCGTTTTGTCATTTTAATTTGCGTACTTGTAATTATAATTTCTTAAATTAGCCAATCGTGAATCTTAAACTTGTGCTGGGTAGGAGATGATAAGGAATAAGAAGTCTTCTAGCGTGTTATTGTAGCCTCAACTCTTTTAAGCGTTTTGTCATTTTAATTGGCGCAATTGTAATTAAAATTTCTAAAATTAGCCAATCGTGAATCTTAAACTTGTGCTGGATAGGGGATGATGAAGCAATAAGAAGTCCTCTAGCGTGTTATTGTAGCCTCAACTCTTTTAAGCGTTTTGTCATTTTAATTTGCGTAATTGTAATTAAAATTTCTTAAATTGGCCAATCGTGAATCTTAAACTTGTGCTGGATAGGGGATGATGAAGCAATAAGAAGTCCTCTAGCGTGTTATTGTAGCCTCAACTCTTTAAGAGTTTTGTCATTTTAATTTGCGTACTTGTAATTAAACGTTCTTTATTATTCGCGAAGCTAATTATTGTGCTGGATAGGGAATTATAAGGGGATTAAGAACGGATTTTATATATAACAAGTGTTAACATTGTGTTCTACATTCAATCCTTTTTGCAGTTGTTTAATTATCCATAGGCGTAAAGTCACGTGATTGTAATGAAACGTTCTTGATTATTCGCGAAGTTAATTATTGTGCTGGATAGGGAATTATAAGGGGATTAAGAACGGATTTTATATATAACAACTGTTAAAGTTGTGATCTACATTCAATCCTTTTTGCAGTTGTTTAATTATCCATAGCCGTAAAGTCACGTGATTGCAACCTCACTGAAAGGTGAATGGAGGTCTCCATGTAAGAACCGATATTAATATTTATAAATGTTTGGAATTGTAATGATGTTGGAATTCTCAGTATTCAAGAAGTCTCAGGTCCAATTCCCTGTTGGGGTGCACTCCGCTCGTTTCATCATTAGCGAAATTTTGTCTTAGTTTGCAGTGTTTAGGACATATAATTATGTGAAATAAGTTCCAAGTTCTTTTCCTTTCGTGCGCATGTATTCTATTTTAAATATTCATGTTTTCTGCTCTCCATCTAGATGTAGTGTTTTGAAAGCCCCCACACTTGGAAGCTCAATCCTTTCGCCGCCATATTGGTTTTTATATGATCAATTAGTAGTTTTAGTAAAGAAATTCTCTCTAAACGCTTGCTATTTTCATTTCATGTGTTGGTATGGCATAATAAAGCCTTTAATATGTTCAACCGTGTGCGTGTTATAATTCCTTGCGAAAATATTACCGCAAACGCAAATTCACGCCATATCAAATGTTCTACTCAGTAATTATATCGAGTTTTTTTTATTTTGCCATGCTAGTTGAACTATGTATATTCAGATTCCTTGTGAAAAGTTAGACTGATTTGTCATGCAAATGAGCCTTGCAGTTCTCGAAATACCAGAGATAGAGAAATCTGGCAGTTTTTAATTAAAAGAGGCTATCGAATTGAAATCATATAAAAATGTGCATTTTTAATTAGAGATTCAGATTCCTCGTGAAAAACTAGATCGATTTGATATGCAGATGAGCCTTGCAGCTCAAAATTAGAAAGTCGCGTTTTTCGCGTGGACGTCAGTCGATTAAATTGGATTTGATTTGGGAATGTGAAAGATGACAAGTGCAAACTTTTAGTTAGGTGGCTTGGCAAAGGGGAAGGGGACGTACCCGGTAGCATCTACTTTGATTGACAGGTACATGGAAACCTTTTAGACAGGTGGCTTGGCAAACCGGGTGGGGACGGTACCCGGTAGCATCTACTTTCATTGAAAGGTACATGGAAACCTTTTAGTTAGGTGGCTTGGCAAACCGGGTGGGGACGGTACCCGGTAGCATCTACTTTGATTGACAGGTACATGGAAACCTTTTAGACAGGTGGCTTGGCAAAGGGGATGGGGACGTACCCGGTAGCATCTACTTTGATTGACAGGTACATGGAAACCTTTTAGACAGGTGGCTTGGCAAAGGGGAAGGGGACGTACCCGGTAGCATCTACTTTGATTGACAGGTACATGGAAACCTTTTAGACAGGTGGCTTGGCAAAGGGGGTGGGGACGGTACCCGGTAGCATCTACTTTGATTGACAGGTACATGGAAACCTTTTAGATAGGTGGCTTGGCAAAGGTGGTGGGGACGGTACCCGGTAGCATCTACTTTGATTGAAAGGTACATGGAAACCTTTTAGACAGGTGGCTTGGCAAAGGTGGTGGGGACGGTACCCGGTAGCATCTACTTTGATTGACAGGTACATGGAAACCTTTTAGACAGGTGGCTTGGCAAAGGGGAAGGGGACGTACCCGGTAGCATCTACTTTGATTGACAGGTACATGGAAACCTTTTAGACAGGTGGCTTGGCAAAGGGGAAGGGGACGTACCCGGTAGCATCTACTTTGATTGACAGGTACATGGAAACCTTTTAGACAGGTGGCTTGGCAAAGGTGGTGGGGACGGTACCCGGTAGCATCTACTTTGATTGACAGGTACATGGAAACCTTTTAGACAGGTGGCTTGGCAAAGGGGAAGGGGACGTACCCGGTAGCATCTACTTTGATTGACAGGTACATGGAAACCTTTTAGACAGGTGGCTTGGCAAAGGGGAAGAGGGCGGCACTCTAGGTGGTCTGTCGGCAGATGTTATCTTAAGTGGTACATCTTGTTAACACATGTTTTACAAGAGGCGGCATCCCTTTGTTTCCATTAACCCCTTTACCTACTACTACGACGACGACTCCTACTCCTACTACTACTCCTCCTCCTCCTCCTCCTCCTACTCCTCCTCCAACTCCTGCTGCTCCTGCTGCTGCTGCTGCTGCTATCGTCCGATCTGACCAACCAGGTTAAAGTACTTTAAACTACAAAAAATAAATAAATAAACAAAAATAAAAGTCGGCTGAAAATAATCCACGGATTTTTTTTTTTTTACTTCCATTTGTTTAATTTAGCTTTCTGGAGTACTCGTTAAATTAATTTTGATAAATAGGATTATAAGTACTGTTGTGGACGGTTCGGTTTGCTGATGAGCGTGTTACGGTAAAAGTTAACATTGTTGTAAGGAAGCGCTTTTCTTCTGTTTATAACAATTGTAATTAACTACAGTTTTAATTTAAAAATATATGAGTTTCATTCACATGACTTTCTCTATATCTCTGCAATAAAATACTGCTAAAAGGTTATGCTTCTATTTACTTCATGCTAATCGAGAAAAAATTAGCAGCAATAGACTTATTACTTGCTCCCTTGTAAGTAGAAACGAAATAAGAGAGTAGCATAGGTTAAAGTGATAGTCAAAAGCTGGTTGCTGTGTGACTAAAGTTCCTTTGCTTGTGTGGACACGAGTTGACAAATTCCTGTATGAGAAAAGTGTAAGTTTTTTAAAGCTGAAGAACATAACAAGGAACATTAAAAAAAAAAAAAAAACAATCAACTCCACGAAAAAAATGTACATAACATAAATTGTGTCCTTTAACGTGCTCTACGCTGTTTGTGTTGTAAGTTTTTGTCTATCTGTTACGGTTTAGAAGTTATGTAAAATTCCGTAAAATTCATTCAGAATAAAGTAGTCTTGAGAATCTATTTCCAGAAAATTCAAAATATACATTTTATTTGTCAGGTAAATAACTGTAATATACGATATTTTAATCAAAATCTTTAGAGCCATTTTTGAGAAAATCAAAATTTTCAAAAAAAGTTCTATGTAAAGGGTAGTTGGGTGGGGGGATTTTTCTCAACATCATAGTGTCGCATCTCTGGAATACCAAGTTTGGTATTTTACCGACTTTTCATTTTTGAGTTATCGTGTTCACACATACACTTACACACTCACACACACATACACATGGACCTTATTGTGAAAATGCTTTTTTTTTGTTACAGGGGACCCTAAAACATATATTTCCGGTGAAATCTCAGTATCGAATTTTTGGGTGGAGTACAACACCTTCTCTATACACATAGTACGTATAGAGAAAGTAAAAAAGCTAATGTATTACACTCATATGACTTTCTCTAACTGCTCTAAAAACTTCTTACAAAATATTATTGTTCTTTTTACACAATGCTAATCTAGATAAACATTAGCAGAATGTTATTATAACTTAGTTCCTTATAAGTAGAAGGCAACTAAAGGAATGCACTAGGCTAAAGTGATAGTCAAATGTTTTAAAAGCTGTCTTTATGCGATTGTCATTACAAATCACTTCTTTGCTTGGTGTGGAGTAGAACAAAAGAAAAACAGACATTTCCTGTTTGAGAAAAGTATAAGTACTTTACAATTTAAACCAATAACCAGGAATATCTCGGAAACGATTACCTCCACAACAAACATGTAAAGGACATAAATTGTGTATTTTGACGAGATATCTATATTTTTGTCCAGTGAGTTTTTGACTATCTCTTACGGTTTAGCATTTAAACAAAATTCGCTAAAGAGTTGCTCAGAGACTATTCTCAGAAAATTCAAAATATACATTTTATTTCAGATATAAATATCTATAATATACAGCATTTTAATCAAAATCCTTAGAGCCATTTTCAAGAAAATCAACATTTTCGAAAAAATTTCCATGTAAAGGGTACTTGCGGGTGGGAGGGATTTTCTTGAAAATCTTCGTATCGCATTCCTGGAAGATACTCAACTCAAATACCAAGTTTGGTATTTAACGGACTTTTAGTTTTTGAGCTATACTGCCCACAGGCGCGCACACACGGACATTTTTGGATTCACAGGTTTCAAAACACATATTTTCGGTGAAATCTCGGTATCCAAATTTTGTGTGCAATACAATACGTTCTGTACATATTATGTACTTCGTACGTGTAGAGAAAGTAAAAACACCACTTTCATGGGCTACTTTCTCTGCACCTTATGCACTTAGAGAAGATATTGTTTTGCACCCAAAAATTAGATACCGTGATTTCTCCGGAAATATATGGTTTGGAATTCCCCCGCTTTTTAAAGGAGGAGACTATCGCTTCAGCCTGTGCATTTGCTTATTTTCCTTCTACTTACAAAGACTATAGTAATGACTTATTCTGCTAATGTTTATCTTGATTCGTATGATGTAGATGACAGATTGATGTTTTGAATAAAAAGTTTATTTGCGGAACAGCTTGAGAAAGTCATGTGAATGGAACACATTAGCTTTTTTACAATAAAATCGTTTGTTTAAGTAATCATCGAAGGAGACGTGTTACTGTTATTTTGAATAATAAGAGTTACAAATTTGAAGGCGATAAGAATGTATAACCTGCTTTAACGGAAGATAAGCTGTTGATAATTCTCATGGCCCAGTTTACAAATAGGTGCGACAAATTTGTGGATGCCACGCGTTACAACAATGCAGAGCTCTTTCGTGTGGTTCACATTCCTAGTCGTTTTCACTTCAGCATGCAATACACGTGAGTCTGACTATTGTTAACTTTGCTAGCAGAGCCGGAACAAACTATTATTCTTGTATCTACTTAATGCTAATCAAGATAAACATGAACAGAAATAACTTTATTACTTGCTTCCTTGTAAGTAGAAGGGAATATACTAGGATAAAGTGATAGTCAAATTTTTTAAAATGTGGCTGCTATGGGATTGAAATCCGTTTCTATGTACGGCCAGGAGTTTACAGCTTTCCGTGTAAAAAAAAGTTTTAAGTATTTTAAATCCGAAACAAATAACACTCAATTGAACGAAAAAAAAAACGCATATGACATAAATTGTATATTATAACGTGGTCCAAATTTTTTGTGTAGTAAGTTTTTGTCTATCCCTCACGGTTTACTAGCTAGCAAAAATCATTCAGGATAAAGAGCTCTTTAGAGAGTATTCCCAGAAAATTCAAGATATGCACTTTATTCGCCATTTTAATATTTTTAACCAACTGCCCGCCCCGGCTTCGCATAGCTGGTGTACCTAATGGAAATACTGAGACAAAATCTTCCGTTTACAGTACGACCGCAATGAAATAAAATTACCATTAAATAATTCGACAATACTTTATTGTAATGCCTTGTAATGTACAATTTTCCTTCCGGAGAGAAAACACATAGCGCCGATGGTTTGCCGACTCTCGAGCACGCAGCGCAAAACTGCCCATGCGAAAAACACAGCATTTCAAGGTGTATTTCACGCATTTCTAACCATTGATCTCAGGATTTATTGTCATTGCGAATGCAAGGCGCACCGGACACGCTTAAATTCAAAAGGAAAGTCGGTGGGCATTAGTGGTATTCTTGGAATAAGCACATTCTCGCCTTTGAACTTTTCTATGTTATAGTAACTTAAATCCAATTTTTCTAATTTGTTTAACAGCGATTCTTGTTCCGCTGCATAATTTCGGCTGATTGAGATTCCGTAGTATAATTGTCACCGAATCATCCTTAGCTGTAAATTGTGTGGTGGTAATCCTGGCAAATCCAATGAATTTAGGACTTCAGTTAGATAATTGACGACTTCATTTGGATTGGTAATGGATTTGATAGACTTGAATGAATGCATTTGTCCATCAATTTTACTCTGAATTTTTATATTCGAATCATCTACATTCTAATTAGTTGCTGCTAAAATGGCTCGTTCGCTCAACCTAGCATAGTTTTTGTAATTTGCACCAATGTTTGGAAACAATTTCGATATTAATTCTTCCTTTGACGTTGTGAAGTATCAAAAATGTGATGGTAACGAAATGAGGCCACTAGAAGTGTCAACAGGAATTTGCCCATTGCCAATGTCTAATAATGCCTTTGCATCCGAAAAGCGCAATGATCTGCGCAATGTAGCATATATAGTTGGTATTGCGAAAAGGACGAAGTCAGCACACTCATAAGGTAGTGTGAAAAGGATGACACATGCAGTTAAAAGTGTGGGCAACCAAGGATGCCGTTGGTATAATAACAATAATGACAGCACTTCCATAGTGTGACGGGTAAACGCTGACATAGGCAATGAATGACATTAAGGAAAAAGTCACAAAGTAACATTTATGCTTCTTCCGAATCTCTTTTTTGCCTTACTCCTAATGTTTTCCACCTCTTTCTTTATTTTCCATTATGTCAAAGCAGCTATTTTAAGGCTAACAATAACATAACTAAAGAGCAAGTAGATCTGGTTGGGCAACTGCTAAGCTTTTATTTGATGATTGTTTTGTGTATTACATTTATCCATTTAACTCAAAATATTACTTGATCAAATGTATTAAGAGCACCGCAATTATAGTGTGATGGTGACGCGGATATCTTCATGTTCTTTAGCTAGCTCATGTACCACATAACCTCAAATAACCAACATCTGCGATAGGAAGTTAACCTAAAAGGAAGGATTATTGGTTATGTGCATAGTTTATAACTTGTTCATTTTAAAGAATTACAAAAAAAAAAAAAAAAAAAAAAAAACTTATTTCTTATTTTTCCGGGTGCATTCCCTTTAGCATTGAATGGGGAAGAAAAATTGAGCAGTACTACGGCCATTTAGTGGCACATAAGTACTTACTTTAGGTGTTCTTCGCCAGGAAAGCTTCTTTGCTTCTTTATTTTAAACAATAGGAGTAAGGAAAGGACAGTTAATACATAAAAACGTATTTGAATTTCACTGTCTCGATAAACTGGTTCGTTACCTTGGCATTGAATTCGGCGGGAAATTAGAGCAATTCTACGGCCATTTACCAACAAATAAGCGTAGTACCTCTGCCATCTGGCGGCTATTAACCGAAATGCGTTCCCTTGGCACTGTTTTTATTCATATTATGAGATTTTAAAACATTTCCCGTACTATTTTTAAACATTTTCTTTTCCACAAACCTTGTCGTGACAATAACGAACACAACAACAAAAAAGAGTTTTTCAATTTGGTACAGTCGTTTGGAAGTGATACGCGTACATACATTTCGGGGATTCATTTTATATATCTTTAATATACGACATTTTAGTCAAAATTGTTATAACCATTTTTGAAAAAATCAAAGTTTTCGAAATTTTTTCCATGTAAAGGGTAGTTTGAGGTGGGGGGGGGGGCATTTTTCTCAAAATCTTCGTGTCCCATCCTTGGAAGATACCAAAGTTAGTATTTCAGTTGAGTATTCTTCAAGGACGCAGTCGCCCTCCGTGGTGTAATAGTTACCATGCTAACTTCATATACCCAAGGTCGCGGGTTCAAACCCGGCGGAGGACGATGGATTTTTTCGGGCGTAAAAATCCTTAGCATGGCTTCCTTCGGAAGGGAAGTAAAGCTGTGGGTCCCGTGTCGTAGATTTACGGCACGTAAAAGAACCTCAAGCCTGATAAGAGAGGCCTCTGAGCAAAATTAAGCGATCTTTCACGCCCAATATAGAATGGGACGCTGAGAACCAAAGTAGTTAAAGAGCGTCCATAAATAACAGGCCATTTCATTTCAAGGACGCAATATGAAGATTCTCAAGAAAATATCCCCACCCCAAATTACCCTGTACATGGAAACTTTTTCGAACATTTTAATTTTCTCAAAGTGATTAGCAATTTTGATGAAATACTATAATATGTTTGATATTTTCATTACAACTATAATATAGGAACATCTTTGTTCTGCATGAGCTTTGCATAGAAAATTTGTTAAAACACAATATTTATATAATTGTTATTAATCTCAGTTTTGAACTACCCAACTTTTCTCAAACGGAACTTGCATTGTTTCACATAGCAGCAGTTTTTAAAACATGTGACTATCA
Source organism: Hymenopus coronatus (assembly GCA_030762935.1). Lineage (NCBI taxonomy): Eukaryota > Metazoa > Arthropoda > Insecta > Mantodea > Hymenopodidae > Hymenopus > Hymenopus coronatus. Next base: position 158,463,887 of record CM060895.1, read on the forward strand.
CTTTATGCTAGTGTATTGCCTTCTACTTACAAGCGTGAAGTAGATAAATGAATAAGCTTTTGTATCAATAGTTTAAATATGGAACAGCTACAGAAAAATATATGAACGCAACACATTAGACTTTTTTATTCACTGGGTTATGTTCTTACATAGTTTTCATGTATGCATTTTAAAATTCCTCTCCAGAAACGAACTTGGGCATTGTGTTTTGGAAAATAACAATATCGTACATCAAAACACTTTGGAAGACGTACTGGCAAAATAATTAATTGGCATAAGTTTAACAATAATGAAGTACGTATTTATTATTTCAAAACACTACAATTTATTTGCAAAAAAATTAAAATTTTACAATATTAAACGGCTATAAATATCCTAATTTTATTGCTGAAGGTCAGTGCAATACGAAATTATTAAAATGTCTACTAAAATACAAAAACGATTAATTAATCATTTTGTTCATATGCTAAACTACTATTAGAATGTTTGTCTTAATATCATGTAACTATTAATTTGCTAATCACATTTCTAATATGCTTTGGTTACACTAGTTAATTGAGTGAATTATTTTGCTACATATGCCGTTCTTCCTTTCACAACCAAAGCGAGTTGCCGCGATACGAGGCTATTCATTCAAATGTGGCTGTGGGAAGGATGGGGCGGGCCCCAGTAAAATAACCGATGTGTTACAGTTGCATGCAGTTTGCTACTCGCGTACTCGAGTGTTTTATTACCTTCTTGGAACGTTCTCAACACAAGCATTTACTGCCAGTTTTTCTGCCACAGCTGCCTGATAATGACAGTCAAAACGCAGAATTATGAACCTGTTACAAATTAATGTATCTGACGCTTGCATACACATAACCTCAAAATTGTAAACTTGTAAATTACACTGAATTACTTATATGCTTCAATAATGTTAATAACATGTTTAATAACGTTTCGGAAACATTTTTTACTTTCTCTATGTACGTAGTGTATAGACAAGGTATTGCATTCCATCAAAAAGTTTATACAGAGATTTCACCAAAAATAGATATTTTAGGGTCACCTGTAAATCTGATGTGTTCCATTCACATGACTTTCTCTACATCGCTGTAACAAATTATTGTTAAAAAGCTTATTCTTCTATCTACTTAATGACAATCGAGATACATATTAACAGATATTTTCTTAATTCCTTCCTTGTAAGTAGAAGGAAATACACTATGCTAAAGCGATAATCATTTCTTTTAAAATCCGGTTGCCATGTGCATGAAATCCGTTTCTATGCACGGCCAAGAGCTTAAAACTTTCCGTGTGGCAAAAGTTAAAGTATTTTCATTCTGAAAACAATTTCAAAGAATATCTCAGAAATCGTCTATTTCACGAAACAAGCGTATATGACATAAATTGTGTTTTAACGTGATCTAATTTTTTAGTAGTAAATTTCTGTCTACCTCTTACGGTTTGCAAGTTAAGCAAAATTCATCGGAATAAAGAGGTCTTTAGAGGCTATTCCCAGAAAATTGAAGATGTACGTACATTTTATTTTTAATATAAATATCTTTAATAAACGATATTTTAATCAAAGCCGTTAGGGTTTTTTTGTGGAAAAAATAAACTTTTCTAAACTTTTTCCATGTAAAACGTAGTTTAGGTGGAGGGATTTTTCTCAAAATTTTCGTGTCGCATCGCTGGAAGATAGTAAACTTAAATACCAAGTTTGGTATTTTGCCGATTTTTCGTTTTTGAGTTATCGTGTCCACAGACACACGAACACACTCATACATACATGGAATTTTTGGGTGGAATGCAATACCTTCTCTATACACTATTTATGTAGTACGTGTAGAGAAAGTGAACACGATAACTCGAAAACGAAAAGTCTCTAAAATACGAATCTTGGTATTTAAGTTTACTATTTTCCAAGCATGCAACACAAAGATTTTGAGCAAAATCCCCCCCCCTCAAACTACTCTTTATATGGAAAAATTTTCGAAAATTTTGATTTTCTAAAAAATGGCTCTAACGATTTTGATTAAAATGCCGCATATTGAAGATATTTACACGACAAATAAAATGGGAATAGACTCTGAAGACCTCTTCATTCTGAATGCATTTCCTGGATTTTGTATAACTAGTAAACCGTAAGAGATAGACAAAAACTTGTTATACAAAATATGTAGGCCTCGTTGAACTCACAATTTATGTCAAATACAGTTTTTTGAGATTTTCTTGTTGTTAGTTTCGGATTTAAAATACTTAAACTTTTCTCACACGGGAATTTGTAAACTGCATAGAAATGGGTTTCATCCACATGGCAACCAGCTTTTAAAACATGTGACTATCAGTTTAGCCTAGTGTATTCCTTCTACTTACAAGGAAGCAAGTAATTAGACAATTTCTGCTAATATTTAATGTAGATTAGCATGAAGAAAATAGAAAAATAAGCTTTTGCATGAAAATGTTGTTTGTGAACAGCTAGAGAAAGTTATATGAATAAGATTTTTTTAGTTACTAGTCCTTAAAAGTACTATGAGAGCATTTCAATGAGACTCCACTCAATTTTAATTCTTTCCGCATTCAGATTTTTGTTGAGATTCGTTTGTAATGTGATTGTGTTTGGTGTTTGAGTAAGGATTGTGGATCTGCTTTCTGAAACACGTGCTCTAGTGTCTGGCGTTTCTGAGCTATCACTGTCCTTGTTCTAATTCCGCGAATCTAACGTAACGGACGACGAGCCAACGTATGAAATTGCTACGGAAATGAAACTCAATATACAGGACAATTAAAAAATACTTTCACAACATTTAGGGATGGAATTGCTGATATCGAAACAAGAACATATGTTCATATAAACAAATGCTCTAAAACACTTCGTTTTGTCATTATCAATTTATTAATGAAAGTCAGCTTCAACAACTTTCCAGGTCCATCCTAATAACTTCATTTATTTACGTACCCATTGATAGAAGACTTTGACCCTGCGTTGCCATGGTTACTTGTGTAATACATATAGAACACTCTCCCAGACTTATTAGAAAATGTGAAACATGATGTGGCTCTAGCACATTTTAGTCTCACTGGCCGGTATCTATGGATAGGTAGAGAGGGACCAGTTCCATGGCCCGACCTCAATCCTTTAGGGACACCTTAAACCATTGGTTTATGCAGCAGACATCCCGGATGAAGAAACTCTTAATGTACATGTCATGGAAGCCTGCGACACTGACTGGCAGTACATGCGTGTCTAGAGGAGGACATTTGCTATAAGTGGTGTTTGTGTGCAACAAGCTGACAACCTCAAAAATAGAATAAAACGGCACTTTAAAATGTTTTCATTAATAGCATTTTGAATCTCAATAAATCGAGAAGGAAGGGTTTTGCGACATGTGTTTATATCAACATTTTTCTTTTTTTGATATAAGGAACGTGTACCGAAATTTGTAAAAATATTTTTGAATCATCCGAATCACATGAGCTTCTTTACCCACTAACCTTTGTTTGTGGAGCTTCTACAAATCATATAATCACTTTTTCTATGTACAGCAAGTAGCGAAGGCATTGTATTCCACCCGAAAATTCGTTACCGAGATTTCACCTCAAAAACTTATGCTTTAGCCCTTTGAATTAAAGAAACACTTTTTCACTTTCTCTGCTGATAAAGTAAGTAGAGCAGAGGTACTGTATCTTTAATACCAAACTTGATATTTAGGTTCAGTATCTTCCAAATATCAGCACGAACATTTTCAATAAAATCTGATGTGATCTAATCATATTACTGAATTTGGATAGGAGTTGACAAATTCCCGTGTGAGAAAATTATGAGCACTTTAAAGCGGAAACCAGTAACAAAGAATATCTCAGAAACGATCTACATGAAAAAATGAATATAACATAAATTGTTTATTTTAACGGGCTCTATATTTTCTATTCACTAAACGTTTGTCTATCTCTTACGGTTTATCAGTTATGGAAAATTCCGAAAAATTCACAATAAAGATGTCTTCAGAAGCTATTCCCAGAAAATTCAAGATATATATTTTATTTTTCAGGTATATATCTTATCTTTAATATACAATATTTTAATCAAAATTGTTAGAGCCATTTTTGAGAAAATCAAAATTTTCAAGCATTTTTTCAAGTAAAGGGTAGTTGGGGTTGGGGGAATTTTCTTGAAAATATTCGTGTCGCATGCATGATAGATACTGAAAATAAATACCAACTTTGGTATTTACCGGGCTTTTCGTTTTTGAATTATCGTGTTCGCAGACACACGGACACATACGAACCTTGTTATAAAAATACTTTTTTTGGATACAGGAGATCTTAAAATGTATATTTCGCTGAAATCTCAGTATCGAATGGTTGGGTGGAATGCAGTACCTTATAGTACGTGTAGAGAAAGTAAAAGTTAAGGAAATTGTAAACTGCTACGAGATCTGCATTCGTTACAAAATCGTCACACTGTGACATCAATCACGTCCCATTGTTTACTTTCTCTAGCCAGTATGTTAAATGTACTATAATGTGTATAGAGGATCTAGCTATTGCATTCCAACAACACTTCGTGTGTGTCTTTAGGCAGCACAGCTCCGTTAAGTACCAAATTTGATGTTCAAATCCAGTATCTTCCTAGAATGCGACACGAAGATTTTCAAGAAACACCCCCCCCCCTAAACTACTTGGTTTCTGAGATATTCCTTGTTATTGGTTTCAATTTTAAAATACTTACACTTTTCTGATTCCTACAGGAATTTGTCAACTCTTGGCTACATAAACAAAGGGATTTCAGTCACTTAGCAACAGCTTTGTCTATCACTTTAGCCTAGTGTACTCCCTTAATCCCCTTCTATTTGTTAGTTTTTCTACACGTACTATGTACGTAGTGTATACAGAAGGTATTGCACCCAAATATTCAATATCGAAATTTCCCCGCAAATAAACGTTTTAGGCTCTCCTGTGTCCAAAAAAAGGATTCTTAGAATAAAGGTCCGTGAGTCTGTGAACACGAAAACTCCAAAAGAAATGTCGGTAAATACCAATCTTGGTATTTAAGTGTAGTATCATCCACGGATGCGACACCAAAATTTTGAGAAAAATCACCCCACCACAAACTACCATTTACATGGAAAACATTTACCGAATTTAAATTTTCTCAAAAATGTCATAACGATTTTAATTAAAATACCGTATATTAAAGATATTTACATGGCAAATAAAATGTTTATTTTGAATTTTATGGAACTAGTCTCTGAAGACCTGTTTATTCTGGATGACTTGGGTAGCTGGTAAACCGTGAGAGATAGAACACAAAATGATAAAACACACTGTTTTATGTATAGCTCATGGATTTTGAGGCATTCAGATTTAAAATACTTAACTTTTCTCACACGGAAATTTGTAAACTCTTGGTCAGCAAAGAAACGGATTTCTATCTCATGCCAACCACGCTTTAAATCATTTGACTATCACTTTATCCTTGTGTATTCCCTTCTACTTACAAGGAAGCAAGTAATAAGATAATTTCTGTTAATGTTTATCTTGATCAGCATCAAGTAGATAGAATAATAAGCATAGATATGTAGAGAAACCCATGTGAATGGAACACATCAATTTTTTAGAAAAAGGTCGGTGTGTGTCTGAGACAACTCCAAAACCAAGAGTCGGTAAAATACCAAATTTGATATTTAAGTTTAGTATCTTCCAATGATATGAAACAAGCATTTTGAGGCAAATCTCCAACCCCAAACTACCTTTTGTATGGACATTTTTTCTAAAAGTTTGACTTTCTCAAAAATGGCTCTAATAATTTTGATTAAGTTATTGTGGTGCATATTTATTATGTGCCTAAATGAGATGTACATTAGTAACTTTTTGTGTATGTCTTGTGGTTTACCAGTTATACAAAAGTTATCCGGAAAGAAGAGGTCTTTAGAGATTATTCTCAGAAAAGTCAATTTTGTCTGTCACAACAATATCTTAAATATGAAGTATTTTAATAAAAATCATTAGAATATTTTTGAGAAACTCAACATTTTCGAAAATTTCCAAAGGGTAGTCTGTGGTAAGAGCATTTTCTTGAAAATCTGCGTGTCACATCCTTCAAAGATTGGTTTTTAATGGTTGTTTCGTTTTTGAGCTATGCTGTCCACACACACGGACCTTTTTCTAAAAAAAAATTCGGATTCGGAGGACCCCAAAACATATATTTCCGGTGAAATCTCGGTATCGTATTTTTGGGTGGAATACAATACTTCTCTATACTCCATGTACATTGTACGTACGGGGCCATAGAAATTAAAAATGGGGTAACTTATGAAATAATATAAAGCTCAATATCAGGTCATGAGGAATTGCATCGCGGTATCCAGTCAAAATATATCGTCAGAATTGATGAGAACTGTCGAAAAGGATGGGGAGGTCACAACTAAAGTAATCAGCAGACGACTTTCGCTAGCCAGAATGTACATAGTCGATAGAGAAGAAACTGTATCTCACCAAAAAATTGGATATCGAGATTTCACTGGAAATATAGGCCTTGAGGTCCCAGAGCCCTAAAAAATTTTTTTGGAAAAAATCTCTGTGCGTGTCTTTGGACAGCATAGCTCAAAAACGAAAACTCAGCTAAATATCAAACTGAGTATTTAAGTTTCGTATCTTCCAAGGATGCGATATGAAGATCTCAAAAAAAAAAAAAAAATCTTCCGTTAAAAACTGCATTGAACATTTTTCAAACATTTTGATTTTCTCAAAAAATGACTATTGCGGACTTTGATTAAAATATCGTATATTAAAAATATTTACATCCCAAATAAAATGTGTAACTTAAATTTTCTGAGAATAGTCTGCAGACATTTTTATTCTGAATGGATTTTGCAGAATTTTGCCTATCTGTTAATCGTAGAATAGACAGAAACTTACTTAGCAAAAAAATGTAGAGCTCTTGCAGCACACAATTAATGGTATATATATTTTTTCGTAGAGATGACCGTTTTTGAGATATTCTTCGTCATTGGTTTCAGTTTTAAAATATATTCTTCTCATACAGGAATTTGTCAACTCCTGGCCATACAAACAAAGGAACTTCAATCACGTGGTAACCAACTTTTAAAGCAATTCACTATCGTTTTAACTTAGTATATTCCCTTATTTCCCTTCTACTTACAAGGGAGCAAGTATTAAGACTATTCTGTTTTTCTTTCTTTCTGGATTGGCATGAAGTAAATAGAAAAACAAGCTTTTCAACAATAATTTGTTTCACAGATTTACAGAAAGTCATGAGAATAGAACACATCATATTTTTTAAATTTGCCTCCTCTCAAGGCCACTTAGCACTTTTATATTTCAAAGTTTTTTTTTTTTTCCACGCCTTCTGTTTTTCTATATCAAACAGAAAATGGCACCCTGGACCTCAACAGGAATTAGTAAAGCACTTCCAAGCCAAGCTGAATGACGGCCCTCTTCTATTACTTATCTGGCCTCTCTAGTTCCAGGGGTGAGAGGAGAATATAGCTTATGTTGTTGTTTTTCTCAGGTCGAGAGAAGTGCTTATGCATTATTGCTTTACGCAGGACGAGAGAAATGCTTATACCTGTGGTTTTACTCAGGACAACAGAAGTGCTTATGTTTCTTGTTTTACTCAGGACGAGAAGAGTGCTTATGCATTATTGCTTTACGCAGGACGAGAGAAATGCTTATTCCTGTGGTTTTACTCAGGACGAGAGAAGTGATGATACCTGCTGTTATTTTTCTCAGGACAACAGAAGTGCTTATGTTTCTTGTTTTACTCAGGACGAGAGAAGTGCTTATGTTTCTTTTTTTACTCAGGACGAAAGAAGTGCTTATGTTGTTTTACTCAGGACGAGGGAAGTGCTTATGTTTGTTGTTTTACTCAGGACGAGAGAAGTGCTTCTGTTTGTTGTTTTACTCAGGACGAGAGAAGTACTGATACCTGTTGTTTTACTCAGAATGAGGGAAGTGCAAGTACTTGTTGTTTTACTCAGGACGACAGAAATGCTTATATTTATTGTTTTACTCAGGACGAGAGAAGTGTTGATATTTGTGTTTTACCCAGGCCAAGAAAACTGCTGATACTTGTTGGTTTACCCAGGACGACAAAAGTGCTTATACTTGTTGTTTTACTCAGGACGAGAGAAGTGCTTATGCTTGGTGATTTACTCAGGACAAGAGAAGAGCTTAAGTGTGTTTGTTTATTCAGAACTAGAAAATTGCTAATACTTGTTTTAATCCGGTTGAGAGAAGTGTTGATACTTGTTGTTGTAGTCAGGACGAGATAAATGCTAATGTTTGTTGTTTTACTCAGGACGAAAGAACTGCTTGTTTTGTTTTTTCTGAGGACGAGAGAAGTGCTAATATTTGTTTTTTCTGAGGAGAAGAGAGTTCTTATGTTTGTTGTTTTACTCCAGACGACAGAAGTGCTTTTGTTTGATGTTTTACTTAGGACGAGAGAAGTGCTTGCGTTTGTTGTTTTACTCAGGAAGAGAGGCGTGATGTACTTGTTGTTTTACTCAGGACTAGAGAAGTGCTGATTCTTGTTGATTTAGTCAGGACGAGAGAAGTGCTTCTGTTTGTTTATTTACTCAGGACTAGAGAAGTGCTGACACTTGGTGATTTACTCAGGACGAGAGAAGTACTGATACTTGTTTATTTACTCAGGACTAGAGAAGTACTGATACTTGTTTATTTACTCAGGACGAGAGAAGTACTGATACTTGTTTATTTACTCAGGACTAGAGAAGTGCTGATACTTGTTTATTTATTCAGGACGAGAGAAGTGCTGATACTTGTTGTTTTACTCAGGACTAGAGAAGTACTGATACTTGTTTATTTACTCAGGACTAGAGAAGTACTGATACTTGTTGTTTTACTCAGGACTAGAGAAGTACTGATACTTGTTTATTTACTCAGGACTAGAGAAGTACTGATACTTGTTTATTTACTCAGGACGAGAGAAGTGCTGATACTTGTTTATTTACTCAGGACTAGAGAAGTACTGATACTTGTTTATTTACTCAGGACCAGAGAAGTACTGCTACTTGTTTATTTACTCAGGACTAGAGAAGTACTGATACATGTTTATTTACTCAGGACTAGAGAAGTACTGATACTTGTTTATTTACTCAGGACTAGAGAAGTACTGATACTTGTTTATTTACTCAGGACGAGAGAAGTACTGATACTTGTTTATTTACTCAGGACTAGAGAAGTACTGATACTTGTTTATTTACTCAGGACTAGAGAAGTGCTGATACTTGTTTATTTACTCAGGACTAGAGAAGTGCTGATACTTGTTTATTTACTCAGGACGAGAGAAGTACTGATACTTGTTTATTTACTCAGGACTAGAGAAGTGCTGATACTTATTTATTTACTCAGGACTAGAGAAGTGCTGATACTTATTTATTTACTCAGGACTAGAGAAGTGCTGATACTTATTTATTTACTCAGGACGAGAGAAGTGCTGATACTTGTTGTTTTACTCAGGACTAGAGAAGTACTGATACTTGTTTATTTACTCAGGACTAGAGAAGTGCTGATACTTGTTTATTTACTCAGGACGAGAGAAGTACTGATACTTGTTTATTTACTCAGGACTAGAGAAGTGCTGATATTTGTTTATTTACTCAGGACTAGAGAAGTGCTGATACTTGTTTATTTACTCAGGACTAGAGAAGTACTGATACTTGTTTATTTACTCAGGACTAGAGAAGTACTGATATTTGTTTATTTACTCAGGACTAGAGAAGTACTGATATTTGTTTATTTACTCAGGACTAGAGAAGTGCTGATACTTGTTTATTTACTCAGGACTAGAGAAGTACTGATACTTGTTTATTTACTCAGGACTAGAGAAGTACTGATACTTGTTTATTTACTCAGGACTAGAGAAGTACTGATACTTGTTTATTTACTCAGGACTAGAGAAGTGCTGATACTTGTTGTTTTACTCAGGACTAGAGAAGTACTGATACTTGTTTATTTACTCAGGACTAGAGAAGTGCTGATACTTGTTTATTTACTCAGGACTAGAGAAGTACTGATACTTGTTTATTTACTCAGGACTAGAGAAGTACTGATACTTGTTTATTTACTCAGAACTAGAGAAGTGCTGATACTTGTTGTTTTACTCAGGACTAGAGAAGTGCTGATACTTGTTTATTTACTCAGGACTAGAGAAGTACTGATACTTGTTTATTTACTCAGGACTAGAGAAGTACTGATACTTGTTTATTTACTCAGGACTAGAGAAGTGCTGATACTTGTTGTTTTACTCAGGACTAGAGAAGTACTGATACTTGTTTATTTACTCAGGACTAGAGAAGTACTGATACTTGTTTATTTACTCAGGACTAGAGAAGTACTGATACTTGTTTATTTACTCAGGACTAGAGAAGTACTGATACTTGTTTATTTACTCAGGACTAGAGAAGTACTGATACTTGTTTATTTACTCAGGACTAGAGAAGTGCTGATACTTGTTTTACTCAGGACTAGAGAAGTGCTGATACTTGTTTATTTACTCAGGACTAGAGAAGTACTGATACTTGTTTATTTACTCAGGACTAGAGAAGTACTGATACTTGTTTATTTACTCAGGACTAGAGAAGTGCTGATACTTGTTGTTTTACTCAGGACTAGAGAAGTGCTGATACTTGTTTATTTACTCAGGACTAGAGAAGTACTGATACTTGTTTATTTACTCAGGACGAGAGAAGTACTGATACTTGTTTATTTACTCAGGACTAGAGAAGTACTGATATTTGTTTATTTACTCAGGACTAGAGAAGTGCTGATACTTGTTTATTTACTCAGGACTAGAGAAGTACTGATACTTGTTTATTTACTCAGGACTAGAGAAGTGCTGATACTTGTTTATTTACTCAGGACTAGAGAAGTGCTGATACTTGTTTATTTACTCAGGACTAGAGAAGTGCTGATACTTGTTTATTTACTCAGGACTAGAGAAATGCTGATACTTGTTGTTTTACTCAGGACTACAGAAGTATTTATGCTTGTTGTGTTACTAAGGACGAGAAAAGTGCTTATGTTTGTTGCTTTTCTCAGGACGAAGGAAGTGCTGATACTTGTTTTTGTTGGTTTACTCAGTACCTTAGATATGCCTATGTTTTTTGTTTTACTCAGGACGTGAGAAGTGCTGATACCCTTTCTTGTTTTACTCAGGTGTAGAGAAGTGCTTATATTTGTTATTTCACTTAGGACGAGAGTAGTGCTTATGTTTGTTTTACTCAGGATGAGAGATGTGCTTATGTTTGCGGTTTTACTCAGAACGAGAGAAATACTGTTTTGCTCATGACGAGAAAAGTGCTTATGTTTGTTGCTTTACTCAGAACGAGAGAAGTGTTAGACTTGTTTACTCAGCAGGAGAGAAGTGTGTATACTTGTTGTTTTACTCGGACGAGAAAACTGCTTATGTTTGTTTGTTACTCAGGTTAAGAAAAGTGCTAATATTTTTGTTTTACTCGGGACTAGAGAAGTGCTGATGAGTTTTGTATTATTACGGACGAGTGAAGTTCTGATATTTTTTGTTTTTCTCAGGACGAGAAAATTGCTTATGTTTGTAGTTTTTCTCATGACGAAAAAGTGCCTATTTTTGCTGTTTCACTTAGGACGAAAGAAATGCTGCTACTTGTTTTACTCATTACGAGAGAAAAGCTTATATTTTTTCGTTTTACTCAGGACGAGAGAAGTGCTGATACTTGTTGTTTACTCAGGAGGAGAAAAGTGCATGTGTTTGTTGTTTTACTCAGGACGAGGGAAGTGCTTATATTTGTTGTTTTACTCAGGACCAGAAATGTGCTGACGAATTTTGGTTTACTTAGGACGAGAGAAGTGCTGATACTTGTTTTTGAGGACGGTAGAAGTGTTGATGTATATTGTTTTACTCGTACGAGAGATGTGATACTTGTTGTTTTACTCAGGACGAGAGAATTGCTTATGTTTTTCGCTTTACGGAGGACATAAGAAGTGCTTATGCTTATTGTTTTACGCTGGACGAGAGAAATGCTTATACTTGCGGTTTTACTCAGGACGACAGAATTGCTGATACTTGTTGTTTACGCAGGAGGAAAGAAGTACGTATACTTGTTGATTTACTCAGAGAAGTGCTTGCGGTTATTGTTTTACTCAGGAGGAGTGAAGTGCTTTTTTTGTTGTACTCAGGACGAGAGAAGTGCTGATACTTGTTTTTCTCAGGACGAGAGAAGTGCTTATAATTGTTTTATTTAGGACGAGAGAATTGCATATTCTTGTTGTTTTACTCAGGACGAGCGAAGTGCTAATGCTTGTTTTACTCAGGAGGAGAGACGTGCTGATATTTGTTGTTTTACTCAGGACTAGACAAGTGGTTACGTTTGTTGTATTACTCAGGAAGAGAGAAGTACTTATGTTTTTTTTTTCTTAGGATGAGAGAAGTGCTTATGTTTGTTTTTCTGAGGACGAGAGAAGTACTTACGTTTGTTGTTTTACTCAGGACGACAGAAGTGCTTATGTTTGTCGTTTTACTCAAGGTGACAGAAGTGCTTTATATGATGTTTTACAGAAGTGCTGCTACTTGTTGATTTACTCTGGACGAGAGAAGTGTTTATGCTTGTAGATTTACTCAGGATGAGAGATGTGCTTATTATGGCTGTATTACTCAAGGCGAGAGAAGTGCATATTATGGTTGTATTACTCAGGATGAGAGAAGTGCTTATGTTTGTATTACTACGGACGAGAGAAGTGCTTATGTTGTATTACTCTGGACGAGAGAAGTGCTTATATCTGTATTACTCAGGACGAGAGAGGTGCTGATACTTGTTTTACTCAGGACGAGAGAAGTACTTATGCTCGTTGTACCAAAGACGAGAGAATTGCTTGTGTGTGTTGTTATACTCAGTAAGAGAGATGGGCCTATGTTTGTTGTTTTACTCAGGACGGGAGTAGTACTTATGTTTGTTTTACTCAGGATGAGAGGTGAGCTTATGTTGTTTTACTCAGGACAAGTGAATGCTGATACTGTTTGTTTTACTCATGACGGGAAAGGTGCTGATGCTTGTTTTACTCATGACGAGAAAAGTGCTGATACTTGTTTTATTATGACGAGAGAAGTGCTCTTAAATTTGTCGTTTTATTCATGAAAAGAGAAGTGCTATTACTTGTTGTGTTACTCAGGACGAGAAAAGTACTTATACTTGTTTTACTCAGGAGGAGAAAAGTGAGGATGTTTGTTGTTTTAGTCAGGACGAAAGAAGTGCTGATACTTTTTTTTTCTCAGGACAAGAGAAGTGCTGCCCTCATTTGAAGTGTTTAAGTGTGGATGATCCTTGGCAGTCTCCTTCACGTCTAGTTCCTGACCCTCGTTGTGATGTGGACGTTAAAATTTATCTTGTCACAAGGTGAGTCCAACTTGAACCACATTTTTAATACATAATTTTAATTTTTCTGGTACCGATAGGTCAAAAATTCTAATGCGTTCTATTAATCATATAAGTTTTTCTGTCTTAGATTTTTGTTACAGAAGATTGTTTTTTTCTACTTCATGCTAAACGAAATAAAATTTAAAAAATTAACCTTATTAATTACGGCGACCCAATCACTCAGTATGAAACCTCTGCAATTAGTCTCCCGAGTAACGGCGGCAAAACCAGAGCTTTTGGAAATACCAGAATTATTCCTCAAGCGCTGAGGATTAGCGTTGGGTTAATCCCCACCTCAATTAACTTAGAATTCAAAAGAATAATGAAGCCTCAGTAACGGATAGACAAATAGAGGAAGACTGCACACTAGCTATCAATTAACAATTTGAACATAAAAACAATAGTAAATAGAGATGGTAGAGGAAATGAAATATGAGATTGGATTTTGAAGAATAGTGAGGTAAGGTACACAAAATATACCATGAGATATGTGGAAGTACGAACTGAGGAAAGACATATCATACAGCTCGAGACTGATGTCCGTGGACATGCAATTACAATTAGATATGTAGGAGTACCAACTGAGCAAAGTGACATTATATAGCTCGAGATGCATGTTTATGGAAATGCAATTAAAATGAGATATGTAGGAGTACCAAATGAGCAAAGTGACGTCATATAGCTCGAGACGGGTGTCCATGGACATGCAATTACAACTAGATATGTAGGAGTACCAACTCAGCAAAGTGACATCATATAGCTCGAGATTCATGTTTATGGAAATGCAATTAAAATAAGATATGTAGGAGTACCAACTGAGGAAACTGACATCACATAGCTCGAGCCTGATGTCCATGGACATGCAATTACAATGAGATATGTAGGAGTACCAACTGAGGAAAGTGATACATTCAGCGCGAGATGGGTGTCTATGGACATGTAAATACAATGAGATATGTAGGAACACCAACTGAGGAAAGTGATACATTCAGCGCGAGATGGGTGTCTTTGGACATGTAATTACAATGAGATATGTAGGAGTACCAACTGAGGAAAGTGATACATTCAGCCCGAGCCTGATGTCCATGGACATGTAATTACAATGAGATATGTAGGAGTACCAACTGAGGAAAGTGATAATTCAGCTCTAGATGGGTGTCTATGGACATGTAATTACAATGAGATATGTAGGAGTACCAACTGAGGAAAGTGATACATTCAGCTCGAGCCTGATGTCAATGGGCATGTAATTACAATGAGATATGTAGGAGTACCAACTGAGGAAAGTGATAATTCAGCTCGAGCCTGATGTCCATGGACATGTAATTACAATGAGATATGTAGGAGTACCAACTGAAGAAAGTGATACATTAAGCGCGAGATGGGTGTCTATGGACATGTAATTACAATGAGATATGTAGGAGTACCAACTGAGGAAAGTGATACATTCAGCGCGAGATGCGTGTCTATGGACATGTAATTACAATGAGATATGTAGGAGTACCAACTGAGGAAAGTGATACATTCATCTCGAGCCTGATGTCTATGGACATGCAATTACAATGAGATATGTAGGAGTACCAACTGAAGAAAGTGATACATTCAGCTCGAGATGGGTGTCTATGGACATGTAATTACAATGAGATATGTAGGAGTACCAACTGAGGAAAGTGATACATTCAGCGCGAGATGGGTGTCTATGGATATGTAATTACAATGAGATATGTAGGAGTACCAACTGAGGAAAGTGATACATTTAGCGCGAGATGGGTGTCTGTGGACATGTAATTACAATGAGATATGTAGGAGTACCAACTGAGGAAAGTGATAATTCAGCTCCAGCCTAATGTCCATGGGTATGTAATTACAATGAGATATGTAGGAGTACCAACTGAGGAAAGTGATAATTCAGCTCGAGCCTGATGTCCATGGACATGTAATTACAATGAGATATGTAGGAGTACCAACTGAAGAAAGTGATACATTCATCTCGAGCCTGATGTCCATGGTCATGCAATTACAATGAGATATGTAGGAGTACCAACTGAGGAAAGTAATACATTCAGCGCGAGATGGGTGTCTATGGACATGTAATTACAATGAGATATGTAGGAGTACCAACTGAGGAAAGTGATACATTCAGCGCAAGATGGGTCTCTATGGACATGTAATTACAATGAGATATGTAGGAGTACCAACTGAGGAAAGTGATACATTCAGCTCGTGCCTGATGTCCATAGACATGCAATTATAATGAGATATGTGGGAGTACCAACTGAGGAAAGTGATACATTCAGCTCGAGATGGGTGTCTATGGACATGTAATTACAATGATATATGTAGGAGTACCATCTGAGGAAAGTGATACATTCAGCTCGAGCATGATGTCCATGGACATGCAATTACAATGAGATACGTAGGAGTACCAACTGAGGAAAGTGATACATTCAGCTCGAGCCTGATGTCCAGGGACATGCAATTACAATGAGATATGTAGGAGTACCAACTGAGGAAAGTGGTACATTCAGCGCGAGCCTGATGTCCATGGACATGCAATTACAATGAGATATGTAGGAGTACCAACTGAGGAAAATGATACATTCAGCTCAAGATGGTGTCTATGGACATGTAATTACAATGAGATATGTAAGAGTACCAACTCAGGAAAGTGATACATTCAGCGCAAGATGGATGTCTATGGACATGTAATTACAATGAGATATGTAAGAGTACCAACTGAGGAAAGTGATACATTCAGCGCGAGATGGATGTCTTTGGACATGTAATTACAATGAGATATGTAGGAGTACCAACTGAGGAAAGTGATACATTCAGCGCGAAATGGGTGTCTTTGGACATGTAATTACAATGAGATATGTAGGAGTACCAACTGAGGAAAGTGATACATTCAGCGCGAAATGGGTGTCTTTGGACATGTAATTACAATGAGATATGTAGGAGTACCAACTGAGGAAAGTGATACATTCAGCTCGAGATGGGTGTCTATGGACATGTAATTACAATGAGATATGTAGGAGTACCAACTGAGGAAAGTGATACATTCAGCTCGAGCCTGATGTCCATGGGCATGTAATTACAATGAGATATGTAAGAGTACCAACTCAGGAAAGTGATACATTCAGCGCGAGATGGGTGTCTATGGACATGTAATTACAATGAGATATGTAGGAGTACCAACTCAGGAAAGTGATACATTCAGCGCTAGATGGGTGTCTATGGACATGTAATTACAATGAGATATGTAGAAGTACCAACTGAGGAAAGTGATACATTCAGCGCGAGATCGGTGTCTATGGACATGTAATTACAATGAGATATGTAGGAGTACCAACTCAGGAAAATTATACATTCAGTGCGAGATGGGTGTCTATGGACATGTAATTACAATGAGATATGTAGGAGTACCAACTCAGGAAAATGATACATTCAGCGCTAGATGGGTGTCTATGGACATGTAATTACAATGAGATACGTAGGAGTACCATCTGAGGAAAATGATACATTCAGCTCGAGCCTGATGTCCATGGACATGTAATTACAATGAGATATGTAGGAGTACCAACGGAGGAAAGTGATACATTCAGCGCGAGATGGGTGTCTATGGACATGTAATTACAATGAGATATGTAGGAGTACCAACTGAGGAAAGTGATACATTCAGCTCGAGCATGATGTCCATGGACATGCAATTACAATGAGATACGTAGGAGTACCATCTGAGGAAAGTGATACATTCAGCTCGAGCCTGATGTCCATGGACATGTAATTACAATAAGATATGTAGGAGTACCAACGGAGGAAAGTGAAACATTCAGCGCGAGGTGGGTGTTTATGGACATGTAATTACAATGAGATATGTAGGAGTACCAACTGAGGAAGGTAACATCTAATAGCTCGGCCTATGTCAATGGATATGCAATTAAAATGAGGTAAGTAGGAGTACCAACTGAGAAAAATGACATCATAAAGCTCGAGCCTGATGTCCATGGACATGCAATTACAATGTAATAAGTAGGAGTACCAACTGAGAAAAATGACATCATAAAGCTCGAGCCTGATATCCATGGACATGCAATTACAATGAGATAAGTAGGAGTACCAACTGAGAAAAATGACATCATAAAGCTCGAGCCTGATGTCCATGGACATGCAATTACAATGTAATAAGTAGGAGTACCAATTGCGGAAAATGGCATCATACAGCTCCAGACTGAGATTGGTGTCTATGGACATACAATTACAATGAGATTTGTAGGACTACCAACTGAAGAAATTGACATTATACAGCTCGAGGACGATTTCTTTGGACTTTTCTATCACTCGGTGATTAAAGTCTTTTATGCTGTTGACCAGTTTCTTCTCAATAGCAAGCATTGCCAATGCTGAAAGTCGGTCTTCACCCATCGTATTCCTAGTAAAGGTTTTAATTCTGTTCATTGTGAAAAAGCATATTTCTGGTTCTGATGTTGTGATGGTCGTAATGGTAACAATCTTCAGTAGCTCGGTTAATTGCGAAAAAGTTCCTTCCTTAAGGTTGTTTTCTGCTTAACTCTCTCTTAAAATGCATAAAATGCAAATTACTAAGAAAAATAGCGCCTCTCACAGAGACTGCAGTTGCTCTTCCGGATAGTTTCAACTAAATTTCAAAGATAGCAGCACCTCCTGCTGATAAATAGAACCCTGGAGATGTTAATGTGCACGGTCGCACTGTGCTCATTTCTGGCTGTAAAATTCCGAGCTGCTCTGAAACCTGCGCAAGCGCAGACCTGGTAAACGTTAGTTATACGCTAGCACACGAGTCATGTGCTACAAGCGTTGTCACATACTCAGATTTTCGGATGTGTTCAATCTGAAGAGCAAAGCGCGGTAAATTTTAAACAAGTGGCACAGGATAGCGCATATTATTAAATGTTTCCTGAAAGAGAAAAAGGACATCAACTGTGAAATTTTGGAGGTTCACGTGCTCTTGTGCTCCTACACAGAAGCCGCCGCTGGATATCTAGGAGTGCTAGTTGAGGAGAGTGACATCATACAGCTGGAGACTGGTGTCCATGGACATGCAATTACCAAGAGATAAATAGGAGTACCATCTGAGGAAAGTGATATTCTTCAGCTCGAGAGTGATGTCTATGGACAAGCAGTAACAATGATATGTGAAGGAGTACAAACTGAAGAAAGTGACATCTTATAGCTCGACACTAGTGCCTATGGACATGCAAATACAATGAGACATGCACGAGTACCCACTGAGAAAGTGTCATCATATAGCTCGAGATTGATGTAAAGGACATGCAATTATAATGAGATAAGTAGGAGTACTAACTGAGCAAAGTGACATCATTTAGCTCTAGACTCATGTTTATGGACATGCAATTACAATAAGATATGTAGGAGTACCAGCTGAGGAAAGTGACATCATATAGCTCGAGACTGATTTCCATAGACATACAATTACAATGAGATATGTAGGAGCACCTACATGGGAAAGTGGCATTATATAACTCGAGCCTGATGTCCATTGACATGCAATTACAATAAGATATGTAGGAGTACCAGCTGAGGAAAGTGACATCATATAGCTCGAGACTGATTTCCATAGACATACAATTACAATGAGATATGTAGGAGCACCTACATGGGAAAGTGGCATTATATAACTCGAGCCTGATGTCCATTGACATGCAATTACAATAAGATATGTAGGAGTACCAGCTGAGGAAAGTGACATCATATAGCTCGAGACTGATTTCCATAGACATACAATTACAATGGGATATGTAGGAGCACCTACATGGGAAAGTGGCATTATATAACTCGAGCCTGATGTCCATTGACATGCAATTACAAAGAGATATGTAGGAGTAACAACTGAGGAAAGTGCCATGACATAGCTCGAGACTGTTGTACATGAAAATGCAATTACAATGACCTATGTAGGAGTACCAACTCTGGAAAGTTACATCATACAGTCCGAGACTGATATCCATGAACATGCAATTACAATGAGATGTGTAGAAGTGCCAACTGAGGAAGGTAACATTTAATAGCTCGATACTGATGTCAATGGACATGCAATTACAATGAGATGTAGGAGTACCAACTGAGGAAAGTGACATCATATAGCTCGAGCCTATGTCCATGGATATGCAATTAAAATGAGATATGTAGGATTACCAACTGAGGAAAATGACATCATAAAGCTCGAGCCTGATGTCCATGGACATGCGATTACAATTATATAATTAGGAGTACCAACTGCGGAAAGTGGCATCATACAGCTCGAGACTGATGTCCATGCAATTATAGTGAGAAATGTAGAAGTTCCAACAGAAGAAATTGACATGATACAGCTCGAGACCGATTTCTATGGACATGCAATTACCATGAGGTATGTAGGAGAACCTACTGAGGAAAGGGACATCATATGGCTCGAGACTGATTTCCATTAACATGAAATTAGAATGAGATATGTAAGAGTAGCAACTTAGGAAAGTGACATCATATAGCTCGGGACTGATGTCCATAGACATGCAACTACAATTTGATATGTAGGAGCACCTACATGGGAAAGTGGCATCATACAGCTCGAGCCAGACGTCCATTGACATGCAATTACAAAGACATATGTAGGAGTACCAACTGATGAAGTGATATGACATAGCTCGAGACTGATGTACATGAACATGCAATTACAATGACCTATGTAGGAGTACCAACTGATGAAGTGATATGGCATAGCTCGAGACTGATGTACATGAACATGCAATTACAATGACCTATGTAGGAGTACCAACTGATGAAGTGATATGACATAGCTCGAGACTGATGTACATGAACATGCAATTACAATCTGATATGTAGGAGCACCTACATGGGAAAGTGGCATCATACAGCTCGAGCCAGACGTCCATTGACATGCAATTACAAAGAGATATGTAGGAGTACCAACTGATGAAGTGATATGACATAGCTCGAGACTGATGTACATGAACATGCAATTACAATGACCTATGTAGGAGTACCAACTGATGAAGTGATATGACATAGCTCGAGACTGATGTACATGAACATGCAATTACAATGACCTATGTAGGAGTACCAACTGATGAAGTGATATGACATAGCTCGAGACTGATGTACATGAACATGTAATTACAATGACCTATGTAGGAGTACCAACTGATGAAGTGATATGACATAGCTCGAGACTGATGTACATGAACATGCAATTACAATGACCTATGTAGGAGTACCAACTGATGAAGTGATATGACATAGCTCGAGACTGATGTACATGAACATGCAATTACAATTTGATATGTAGGAGCACCTACATGGGAAAGTGGCATCATACAGCTCGAGCCAGACGTCCATTGACATGCCATTACAAAGAGATATGTAGGAGTACCAACTGATGAAGTGATATGACATAGCTCGAGACTGATGTACATGAACATGCAATTACAATTTGATATGTAGGAGCACCTACATGGGAAAGTGGCATCATACAGCTCGAGCCAGACGTCCATTGACATGCAATTACAAAGAGATATGTAGGAGTACCAACTGATGAAGTGATATGACATAGCTCGAGACTGATGTACATGAACATGCAATTACAATGACCTATGTAGGAGTACCAACTCAGGAAAGTGACATCATACAGCCCGAGACTGTTATCCATGAACATACAATTACAATGAGATGTGTGGGAGTGCCAAATGCCGAAAGTGTCACCATATAGCAAGAGAGTGATTGATGTCCATGGGCAAGCAATTGCAATGAGATACGTAGGAGTGCCAACTGAGGAAAGTAACATGATGTACCTCGCGACTGATGTCCATGGACATGCAATTGCAATGAGATACGTAGGAGTGCCAACTGAAGAAAGTAACATGATACACCTCGAGACTGATGTCCATGGACATGCAATTAAGACGAGATATGTAGGAGACCCAACTGAGGAAAGTGACGTCATATATCTCGACACTGATGTGTATGTATATTTAATTACAATGTGATATGTAGGAGTACCAACTGAGGAAAGAGACAACATTCAGCCCGAAATTTGTGTCTATGAACATACAAATACAATGATATATGTAGAAGTACCAACTGAAGAAAGTGACATAATACAGTTCAAGACCGATTTCTATGGACATCCAATTGCCATGAGATATGTAGGAGAACCGACTGAGGAAGGTGACACCATATAGCTCTAGACTGATGTCAATGGACATGCAATTACCAAGAGATAAGTAGGAGTACCATCTGAGGAAAGCGACATTCTTCAGCTCGAGAATGATGTCTATGGACAAGCAGTAACAATGACATACGAAGGAGTACAAACTGAGAATAGTGACATTTTATAGCCTGACACTGGTGCCTATGGACATGCAAATACAATGAGACATGTAGGAGTACCCACTGAGGAAAGTGACATCATATAGCTCGAGACTGATGTATATGCTCATGCAATATATTGAGATATGTATGAGTACCAACTGAGCAAACTGACATCATTTAGCTCTAGACTCATGTTTATGGACATGCAATTACAATAAGATATGTAGATTAGATTAGAAAGCATTCTGTAGGTTCTTTAGGCCAGAAAGCCACTGAAGATAGAACTTGTCAAGGCATATACATGTATACATATGTTTATATACTATTTACTATGAAAGAAAATGTATAAAGCTCTAGTGCTAAAAGCATAGGTTACAAAAGTAACGGAATACTTTTTTTTTGCATGCACATAAAAACAAAGAGTATCAAAATATGGTGTTAAAATGTATAAATAAAGAAATATAATTTCATTATATGTAAAACAAATGTTATGTCAGATGATAGTTTTCAAATTATCGATATAATAGTTACTAGTAGCAATCATATAAACTAAAACATGATTATTGTATTATGTACTCTTCATAAATGTCAACAAATTACAATACATATTTACAAATATGTTATATAATTTCCAATGCAAAGATTTACAATTATGTACTAGAGTGTAAAATATCAAAACATCAGGCTTTACAGACCTTGTGTCATTGCTAAATACTAAAAAAACCATTTGACACATTCGTGCAAGTCAAAGTATAAATCAGTTTAATTGTAATATAAAACACACACACTAATATACACAAAATGCAATACATTGTAATGTTTATAAATACAATGATTGTTGACAGTATTGTCAGACAGATTTATCACTTAAATATTCATCTACAGAGTAAAATGATTTATTGCAAAGGTACTCCTTAAGAGAGGCCTTAAAAGCCCTGAAACTCCCAACATGTTCTTTGAGATTACTGGGGAGAGCATTAAATATCTTGATTGTTTCATAATATACACCTTTCTGAAAGCAACGTAGATTGGCATTGGGACGATGAATCAATCCCTTTTGTCTAGTATTAATGTTATGAATTTCCATGTTTGATATAAAACTATGTTGATTAAGTGCATAGAATTTTAAAATGGATAATATATAAACACAAGGGAAGGTGAGGATGCCCAATTTTTTAAATAGTTCTTTGCATGACTGTCAGCTATAAGCATTACAGATTATTCCTATAGCTTTCTTCTGTATCCGGAATATGCATTTACTATCTACTGAATTACCCCAGAATATTATTCCATACTTGATGATGGAGTTAAAGTAGGCAAAATACACCAACTTAAGTGTATCGATTGAGTGAAATTTAACCAGTGCACGGAGAGCATAACCTGCTGAGCTAAGTTTAGGTGTGATGTAGCTAATATGTGACTTCCAGTCCAAATGCTTATCTACCTGAAGGCCAAGAAATTTGACTTCATTTAGCTGTTCTAACAATGTATCATTAATTCCTATTTCTATGTGCGTTTGTGGTGAGCCAGTAGTTATAAATTTAATTGTTTTTGTTTTTTCAAGATTTACTGAGAGTTTGTTTGCTTTGAACCAATTTGACATACAATTTAGAACATAGTTTAATTTAACTACACATTCATTGAAATCTTTACTTGTTACTAGAGCACTAGTGTCATCTGCGAATAAATAAATACTTGCAAAACTGTTAATGTATAATGGGAGGTCATTTATGTAAACCAAGAACAAAGGAGGCCCTAAGATTGATCCCTGGGGAACACCATGTTTTACTGATTTCCATTCTGAGGCACTATTTTGATACCATTGGAGTTATTAATTTCGACCCTTTGTTTTCTCTTCTCTAGGTATGAAATGAAACAATCTACTATGCTATTCTTTATTCCATAGAAATTTAGTTTAGCTATCAGAATCTCATGATTCACACAGTCAAAAGCCTTCGCAAGGTCACAAAAATTCCTTTTCATTTAACGCTGTTAACACTTTGTGTGTGAGCTTGTAGGTTGCATTATCTGTCGCTACTCCTTTTCTAAAGCCAAACTGTTCCTTGGCAAATAAGTTGTTCTTTTCCAAGTAATTATAGAGCCTATTGAACATTACTTTCTCAAATACTTTTGAGAAAACAGACAAGAGAGATATAGGTCTATAATTTGATATATTATCTTGTTTTCCTTTTTTAAAAGGTGGTTTGACAATAGAATACTTCATTCTGTCAGGAAATATTCCACTCTTTAGTGATTCGTTACATAAGTAGCTAAGGGGAATGCATATTAGGTCAGAACATGCTTTTAGGATTTTACTTGATATTTCACCATATCCAGAGGAATTTTTTGTCTTGAACAAATTTATTATATTTTTTATTTCAAATGATGTAGTCATTTTTACTTTAAATTCAGGGACTTTGTTTACAAAAGAAGTTTTCAAAAAATGCATTGCTGATTCTTTACATCCATATTTTATTTTTAATTTGTCTGTCACATTCAAAAAGAAATTGTTTAAAATATCTGCGACCTTTTGAGGATCATCAATTTTTTGATTACCGGAATTCAGTGCAATTGAGGAGGTTTCTTGAGAGCTCTTACCTGTTTCCCTTTTTATTATATTCCAGATAGTTTTTATTATTAGAATTAGATATCTCTTTATTATAATGTAATATTTTAGCAGCTTTTATTGTTTCTTTTAGAATTTTACAGTACTTTTTGTAGTAACATTCTAAGTAAGGGGACTTATTATGTTTCAATTCTTGGTATAATTTTCGCTTATGTTTGCAAGAAGGAGTACCAACTGAGGAAAGTGACATTATATGGCTCGAGAATGATCTCCATTGATATGCAATTAGATTGAGATATGTAAGGGTACCAACTGACGAAAGTGACATCATATAGCACGAGATTGATGTCCATAGACACACAATTACAATGAGATATGTAGGAGCACCTACATGGGAAAATGGCATTATATAGCTTGAGCCTGATGTCCATTGACATGCAATTGCAAAGAGATATGTAGGAGTACCAACTGAGAAAAGTGACATGATATTTGTGGAGACTGATGTCCATGGACAAGCAAATACAATGACATATGTAGGAGTACCAAGTGAGGAAAGTTACATGATACAGCTCGAGACTGATGTCCATGGACATGCAATTACAATGAGATGTGTAGGTGTACCAACTGAGGAAAGTGACATGATATAGCAATTACAAATTCCCTTGAATCTCGCCCAGGCTTATGTGTGTGCCTACAGACCATTCCAAATTAGAAGAAAAGAAAGTAGTTGTAGAATTACAAAACTTAATAGATAGAGCGGAAAAAAGTAAGAGAAAAGTAATAATAATAACGGGTGGACGTGTAGGAAACGACAGTAGGATTAACAGAGAGGCTCTTGGCGGAGAAATGACATAAATGGCAATAGAATACATGAATTATGTGCAAGCAACAAAATGATCATTGCTTACTGATACTCCAAACATAAAAGTGTTCACGAAATTACGTTAAGCCCACCCAACATGAAAGTACAAGAGATTTCTTACTACCGTACCAATTGTATACTTCTTGCAGAGATTAAACATTTATAAGATCTGCAGACCACTTCCTATTGAGAGCGGAGGTGAGAAATGCAGGAGGCTACAAAAAATGGGAAGAGCTACAAGAGAAAACCAAAATGGAAGAATTTATTGAGAATTTGGAACAAAAAAAACAGGAGAGAGAGAGAGAGAGAGAGAGAGAGAGAGAGAGAGGTACTGTAGAGGACAAAGAAGATACTTTGATAGCTGGTGAAGAAGTATGTGGCGTGAAAAAAGTGAGGGAAGGCAACATATTGGAGTGAAAGTGTACAAAAGCTGTGAAGGAGAAGAAAAAGCCTGCTAACAGTATTTGAGCACAACGGATCCCAGGCATAAAGTAGAATATGATAAAAAAAAAGCGGTGTAAAACAGAGGTGAAAAGAGCCAAAAGACAAACTTGTAAAGAATTTGGAGAGAACATAGAAGATAATTTTCAGCATGATAAGGAGCTTTGGGAAGACTATGAGACACCTAAGAGGAAAATGTGGTGTATAGTATAAAGAACAAAGAAAACAAACACAGGAGGTATTACAAGTATGGAGAAGATATTATGAAGAGAAATTTAGGATCGAAATGGAGACCAACAACAATAATGGCAGGAATGGAAATAAGAATAGGCAGATTTATATATTGATTACTAGGATGTACAGATAGCTGTGGGACAAATGAAAAGTAGTAATGCAGATATAATTGTCCCAGAGATGGTTAAAGGTGGAGGTAAACTTATGATTAATCAGCTGAAGGAAATGGAGGAAACAATACATCCCAGTTGAGTGAAACCGAAACATAATAATGCCCACATAAATGTGAGAACTATTGAGCAATATGCCCAATAAATACGACTATGAAGTTATATACAAGGGTTTTGGAAATGAAATTGAGGAGGTATGTGGAGGAGGACCTAGAGGACTAACAGGTAGTATGTCTGGAAGACAGACTGCATTGATAGTTATTACAGATAAATGGATAAGTAAAGGCAAATTAGCACATCTGGCATTTTTTTTATTTTGAAGCAGCGTTTGACTCAGTACCAAGAGAAGAGATATGGAAGGCACTACATAGGAAGAAGGTACCTTTAAAATTAATAAGGGCAGCCAAATCTACATTCAAGGATGTAGAGGGCATCGTAAGACTAAAAGGTAGGAACTCAGAACCTTTCCCAATGGAAAAAGATGTTAAACAAGGGGATAGTTTAAGCCCATTGCTATTTACTATGAAGCGATGAAGATCTGTAAAATAAGAACTAGTAAGTTAGTTTAGGAATGTGGAAGTTAAGGCCTATATATTGTCAGGTCTTAGTTTATGCTGGTGCCATAGTATTGATAGCAGATTCAGAAAGTAAGCTTCAAATGCAATAATAGAAACACTGAAAGAAAGAGGGATGACAGTAAAGTAATGATGGTAGCCAGAACTGAAGAGCAAATAGAACAGAACTACAACAAGTTGTGGTACACCAAACAGGTAAACTACACGAAGAAATAAAAAAGCGTGTAGAGAACGCTACCAAGGCGTGTTATGAATTCTTGGGAAAAAAGTAGTACATAAAAGGACGAAAACCAGAATTGGAAGCTGGGTAATAACAAAAAATTAGTTACATATAGCAAATGCAATACAAATAAAGAGTCTAAGAGGAATAGCAAGAAAGACACGACGAGATACAATTAGGAATGAAAGGATAAGAGAGGAAGTAAAAATACCTTTTATAAAGAAGAGGGTTGGAGATAGATAGCTTGCATTGTTTGGGTATGAGTATAGACCTGAAGATACATCAGATTATGAGAGCAAGAACTCTAGGAACAGAACAAGCTGGGAAGAAGGGATCAAAAGAGTGATAGCAAATAGAGGATCACTTTAATAAATTGGCAGAACATAGAATTGAGTTCAGGAAATGACCTCGAGGCATTCCCCTAACACCATGATAGTGGTAGACTAGGGAAGTTGAAGAACAAAATCTTATTACTTTATTGCAAGTAGAAGGGAAATAACCGATAGTCATATTTTAAAATGTGTTTATTATGTGAAATAATTTTGGTTCGGTTCACTCTGCATGGTCCTGTTTGAGAAAACCTGCGCAATTTAAAATTGATAGTAATAACAAGCAGTATCTTGAAAACTGTCAACTCTACAAGAAACGCATATATGGCACAATTATGTCTTTTAATCATATGTAGGTATATTTGTATGCAGTAAGCTTCTGTCTATCTGATACGGTTTACCAGTTGTGCAAAAAGTTGCAAAACTCATCCGGTAATAAGAGCTCTTCAGAGACTATTTTGAAAAAAAAATTAAAATAGGCTTTTTATTTGTAATATAAATCTTTCATATACGGCATTTTAATCAAAATCGTTTGTCATTTTATAGGAAAAAAAAAATGCCGAAAATAAAACCCGGAACCACCTGAAAGTGAGACGCACATGTTACAAGATGTAGAAGTCATTGTCATTTCGGGAAAGGTTTCCTATTGTATGATTACTTGTTTAATACATGTTCCATAAGTTAATGTTTCTGTGCGTACAGATCTAGCTAGGATAACCCGCACCAGATGTGGCCCCACGTTGAGACGAGCACCTCTCCCTATGATCCCAGCAAGAGGACCAGTGTCTATATCCATGTTAATGTTTCTGTGTGTACAGATCTAACTAGGATAACCAGATGTGGCCCCATGTTGAGACGAGGACCTCTCCCTATGATCACAGCAAGAAGGCCAGTGTCTATGTTCATGTAATGCTTCTGTGTGTACAGATATAACCAGGATAACCAGATGTGGCCCCATGTTGAGACGAGCATCTCTTTCTATGATCCCAGCAGTGTCTATATTCATGTTAACGTTTCTGTGTGTACAGATCTAGCTAGGATAACCCGCACCAGATGTGGCCCCACGTTGAGACGAGCACCTCTCCCTATGATCCCAGCAAGAAGACCAGTGTCTATATCCATGTTAATGTTTCTGTGTGTACAGATCTAACTAGGATAACCAGATGTGGCCCCATGTTGAGACGAGGGCCTCTCCCAATGATCACAGCAAGAAGACCAGTGTCTATATCCATGTTAATGTTTCTGTGTGTACAGATCTAACTAGGATAACCAGATGTGGCCCCACGTTGAGACGAGGGCCTCTCCCAATGATCACAGCAAGAAGACCAGTGTCTATATCCATGTTAACGTTTCTGTGTGTACAGATCTAACCAGGATAACCCGCACCAGATGTGGCCCCACGTTGAGACGAGCACCTCTCCCTATGATCCCAGCAAGAAGATCAGTGTCTATATTCACGGCTGGGGAGACTGTGGTCTGTGTAACCATTCACAGGTCATACAACAGGCAACACTTTACGCGGTAAATACCTTCTTCCACTCATTATAGTTAGGATGAACGTTCTTAAATGATTCGGTCTCATTTCATTTATGTTCAGGTTAGTGTTTGGCCACAGTTACACTGTGTCAAAATATAATAATACATAAGATAAGAGCATATACATAATAGGAATGTAACAGATAAAATGTATCAGTAGTAGGTGTTTGAGGCTTCAACTCTACAAGCAATGATGTTGTTGAATCCTCATAGGGATTGAATGGTTGTACGTTATAGAAAAGGAAAGGAAGGAAGGCGGAAACCCTCTGAGCGAGGATGAGTGGGTGTGTACGTGGAGAAGTAGTGTGACGTCACGTCAACATAGCGCTAGAACCAGTCGAGACATGTCACACAAGTTCCCTCCAGGCACGCTATGTATATTTGTTTTCGATATGCCCCACTTTAGAGCAAGTCGATACATGTCAATAAACCCCTCCTCATCCCCCTCCTTCTATCTCACCCTTCCACACCGCTTTACAATAAAGGAGACAGAAAAAAGAGGTGTGAGACCACTCGTCCTAATGTCGTCGTGAGGAAAAGTTACCGAGTGAACATGGAGAGCAACAGCACAACGTGGTCCAACATTAGGATATACGAGGAGATGAGGGAGCATTGTCTAGAGAAACACATCGAAAAGTGTGGTGGAGTGACACGCCGGATCATCCCAGCGCAAGGAAATGATATCAATCTTCAGCTGTGGAGAAAACTGTCAAGTGTGTGGCTACAAGGAAGAAGGCATATGAGTAGAAAGTAAGTTTATGGTCTAACTATTTAGTAAACTGTGTTATAAACACAGTAGAACTGAGTCTATGATTGTTATTTTCAGCAACCTGAAGAAGCTCCTACAAGCACATGATGTAGAAAATCCGCCTCCAGTCACTCAACCATCAGTTGAAGGTGAGCATAAAGTTGGCATTACCGTCGTGTAACATAAACCTCGTAACTGAAAAAGTGTGTGTGTGTTGCGGAGAAGAGAAAAAGGAGAGGACAGCAAGTTGAAGTCCAAGAGAGGACTGGATGAATGTCAGGTGATGGTAATTTTCCTGGATATCATTGCACCATCCCAGTCGCCGCCTCAAGGCAAGAGCTGCTATTCGAGAATGACGTATTGATATCCCGTAGTGTACGTGTGAGTACAGGAGTATAATACGAAGTTCTGGTCCTCTACATGAGAACAAACGATGATTCATATGTGTGTATATCAAAACCTGACTGGCAGATAGTAGCGAAAAATATTCCCAAAATTGAAAGGTACATTCATGAAGAAAAGTTCCCCAGTAAACAGTATGATGAAAATATAATTTACGCATATAGTATAATCGTGTGCATGAACAATGTGACTCAAATAATGTTAGCAAATACTTGTTTAAATAATAACGTAATATATTTGGACAGTATTGCAAAAAGATGACTAAAAAGACTCATGGCATATATTAAAAAATATTTACATCAGCTGCAACTTGTTCATGCATCATTGTGCCGGCATAATATGTCAAGCAGGAGTATTAGGAAAAGAACAATGGAGATGTATTCTAGATGCAATAAAAAGATAGAATGTAAATACTTGAGTTTCTTTTTATTCACGATTTTTATATAATGGATTGAACTACATGCGTTAGAGGTCTGTAAGTGATATGTTTATCTTGAATAACTAGACAAAAGAAAGATGTGCGTGCAGGCGTGTTATCCGATGCTTGAACTTCAAGTCTGATGTTGACAGCTTCAGAGACAGTCTCCTCGGGATTATGAGAGCAATCGATGATGAATAGTGGTGCAAATTGCGCAAAGTAGTTCCTCTTCAACAGTTTGCCATAATATGAAATCTGGAATTTCGAGTACAGTTCATATAGAGATGCAAACTTTGAAGTTCTAAAATCCAAGTTCATATCGTTGAATGGATAACATTCACTATTGAGATTCAGTTTCAGATTAGTGATGTTACAGTGATCAAATAGAGAGCAGTCTTTTGTCGAATCATTCAGTCTAGCCGTTTGTACTCCCACAATTACAAAACGAGGTTTATCTAGTTTCGAAGTAGTAGCAATAGTCCAAGAGAAAGATTTAGTCGCAGGAACAGCAGGTTGTGTGTGCAGTCCCAAGTTAGAAAGGCCACATGTAACGGTTGATCATTGACCAGTTTGAGTTTTTCCATTCTCTCGGAATCGGAAAATCTAAGTACTGGCATCCTCCATTCAATACACTTCAGTCTAATAACAGCTCTTTTTTCACCCTTCATGCGATTATAAAACATTTTAAATCTAATGAGAACCAGTTCAAACTTGCTGTTAGGTATTTGTTCCTTGTGATCGTCAGCAAATCCCAGAAGCAGAGAGAGGGATAAAACAGCGTTGAAACCGCGAGTTGCGTTTACAATGTCAACCTCTTGCTTTGGATATGTCCAGCCAGCATTTTGTAACCGATTCGATTCCAGTATGTTGAGACCAACACAGCTGCGTATGGTCGGTGAAATGCCGGGATTCCTAGTTCGGTCTATAGTAATACCATTCAAATCAATACGAACTTCATCGAAGAGAAACGCCA
The DNA here is from genome assembly GCA_030762935.1 of Hymenopus coronatus. Taxonomy (NCBI): domain Eukaryota; kingdom Metazoa; phylum Arthropoda; class Insecta; order Mantodea; family Hymenopodidae; genus Hymenopus; species Hymenopus coronatus. The sequence goes on from CM060895.1 coordinate 158,495,149, forward strand.
TTGCATAATTGCTGAATTTCTTAGACGTAGGACTCCCATCGGCCTTAGTGATAGCCCCCTCGATGTAAAGATAACTTCTGCTGGGTAATGTGTACAAACCTTCCGTTTGACATGGCATTCTCATTTCATCGTTTGCATCTAGAGCCACGTGTTGTAAGTTAGAAATATGTTTTTTCCTTCTTACTAATCTTATCATCGAAGGTTGGTACTGCTGTACCTTGTAAAATATTCATCATCGTAACAAAAATGTAAATGTGGTGTTATTTATGGACGCTTTTTAACTGCTGTGGTTCTCAGCGTCCCACTCTAAATTGGGCGTGAAAGACCGCTTAATTTTGCCCAGAGGCATATCAATCAGGCTTGAGGTTCTTTTACGTGCCGTAAATCTACGACACGGGACCCACGGCTTTACTTCTCTTCCGAAGGAAGCCATGCTAAGGATTTTACGCCCTAAAAAATCCATCGTCTCCGCCGGGTTTGAACCCGCGACCTTGGGTATATCAAGTCAGCATGGTAACCATTACACCACGGAGGCCGACATCATCGTAACACTTGGAATCCTAACCTCGCGAGGAACCTTTGATTAGAAGCTGTTAGCTCCTTGCGCGTCAGAGATCGAGTATGCCGGGAAAGAGTAGAGGTATTATAGCATCTCCTTTTAAAATTTATTTCCATGTCATCTGATATGTACCTTATATTTATGTTTATCGCCTGCGGTGCCAGAGCAGTAAAAGCGGCCGTTAAACACTACCAAAAATAAATTGTGTTTTCATTTCTGAAATTCACCGTATCACCGTTCTGACACACTACGCGAACGGTCTATGATATTTGTATCGATGAGAGGTAGATATATAGGTTTGGAAGGCTCCTGTGAAATGTGGTAGCCAGTAGGAACCGAAGGAAAAAACTCGTACAATGAATGATCACTTCTACCGTCAATGAAAGAACCAGTGCAACACTGCAATCGACGCTGGTGATACTCAGTTTAAATATGTTCACCAGGTCGTCGGATGTCGTCACAATGCCCACCGCCTCAATCCTTCTAGTCTTGTTGAATCCCAGAAGCGAACCGATAGAGTTCTCCTTCGAAAAATGGAATGATAGGGTCATTGAATTTCGGGCTTTCATTATATTATTATTATTATTATTATTATTATTATTATTATTAATATTGTTATTATTATTACTATTAGGTTGTGGGAAATGGTCATCACCAGCACCAAGCCTTTCCTTGAGGAGCTTGTGAAGGTCATCAATTTCATACGTGCCTGGAGGAAGTTGTATCGTAACAAGTGAACCCTGTTTAAAACAGTAGAATACGTTGTTGCTGTTATCATTAGGAATAGAATAGAAGGTCTCCACATTTAAAAATGAAATCTCGTAAGGACCAATATGATCTAGATAGATCGGTGGATGTAGAAACGTTGAAATAACGCAATCAGTGACGCTGACAGTTTGCGTGGAACTCATGTGGATAGAAACTGTCGATAGAATCGAGACCTATATCTGTTGTACTTTATCTGAACACCATCGGCATAGGTCTCGATTTCAGATTGCCAAATGTGTCAAAATATAAGGCAGAACTTCCACCTTGCGTATAGTAACCCAATGTAGCCAAAGTAACCAAGCTAAGGATAATCTTCTCTCTAAATTTTGGTCTGGATGGCAAAAGGTCTATCATATACACTCTCCTAAAATGGGGAATATGTAAAAGTGTGGTATACCTCTCAATTTCTGTACCCCTCAAAGTTTTTTCGGAAATAAATACAAAGCTCTTCCCCAGTTTTTTGGACGTAGGTACAATCCCTTTGTATGTCCTTTTGCCATAGCTAAAGCCTCCATATTTTGATTATGACGATTCAATTCACCTAATTGTTTATCGGTAGCTTTCTTCTTATTCACAGAGCACCCTCAGCTGAACCCAGTGCTGCTAATAGGGGCAACAATGGTAGAAAAATCACCCCGGACTGGCGGCAGTAGAGTTCTCCTCCTTCCTCCTCCTCTTCAAACCAGCGCCAGTCGCAAGCATACCCTTCATGACCGTAGTGACAAGCCTAGCAGAGAGTTTAACACCCAACGTAGCGTCTTTAGCCTGCGTACTACTCCAAGCCTTATCCACCAGGATCTTGTCTGGAGTCTTGACTCGCAGCATATCGTGATTTATGCACACTTGGTCTAATGGATTCTCGGCTGGTTCACCATTTGTAATTGTTTATAAAGTGAATTTCAAAGATAGAAAATCAATTAAAGAATTAAGAACTTCCGAACCTCTCTTTGTGGACTGCTGTACTCCCTTGTATCTCATGATATAATACCGAATAAATTCTGTGAATATACATTTTATAGTCCCCCCAGGGGCCTACTACAGTAGGTACGTGCTAGGCTCACCTGGGGTCCCGAGCCACCTTTGACTCCCTTTGTGGGCAACTTCTAAGTGGTGAGGGAGTCGGTAGGTTAAAATGCCCACCACGTGTAGGCCGTGCATGGAGACCCTTGTCGGTGGAAAGGAGTATCCTGGTTGGTTGAAGGCTGCGTACATGAGCCTGGGCTTCTGACTTCAATAACTAGGGAGGGTGCGCAGCTTAATACATCACCTTGGTTTCTGCTCAGCCTAAACGGGAGGCTAAGGACTAACCCCACCCCTAGTCAATCGGCCAGGACTAGGTATATACCGAACTCCAGGGTGAGTGGGACGGTGAGCCTGCTATATTCCTGTGTAGCCCTGTCACCCCAGTGGGCTGACCCCTTGTTGGGCTCCATGGTTGCTGGGGAGCACTGGTGGATAAAATACAGACCATCTTTTATGGCACCCAAAACAAAGAATCAATTAGTTGTTGGAAAAGACGTAGTCGATTGCAGTGGTCCTCGCTACTTGGTGATACTTAGGACAGAGGAAGGTCGGACATTTGCGTCAGTCACTTTTGTTATTCAAAAGGGTCTAGACAACATTGCTGGGCCCGTTAACTCCTGTATGAAAACACGCGCTGGCACACTCCTGGTAGAGATATTTCCCAGGCAGGCAAACTTATGAAGACCAAAATGTTAGGCAGTTACCCGGTGAAGATTGAACGACATAAGACGTTGAACTCCTCGCGTGGCGCCTTTACCACCCGCGCATTGGATGGTTTGTCCAATGAGGAGCTTCAAGAGCATCTGGTAGACCAGGGTGGCCAATCTGTGTATAGAGTTCAACGGAAAGTCAGTGGTGAACTTGTGCCAACCCGTACCCTGTTCCCTATCTTTTATCGGGTGGATCTCCCACAAAGGATTAAGGCAGGGTATGAAACCATCAAATTTAGGCCATATATTCCGAACCCATTCAGATGCTACAAATGCCAGCGATTTGGGCATACTAGTGAACTGTGTAGTGGTCAATCTACCTGCGCTATATGTGGAGATGCATTGCACGATGGAACTTGTACTGCCACTCTTCTGTTAATTGCAGCGGGGAACACCTCAGCATCTATGTCGGCATTACCACCTGTCAAATCCACCAAAGGAAAGACCACCAATGGAAGAAGCACCACCGGATCCGTGTCACCCAAACCGTCAATCTCTGGCAGTAACAACGGTCCACTCACAGGGTATACAGCTCCAGCAAAGTCTTTCAAGACCAGTTATGTTCGCAGCGACTTTCTTAAACAAAGTGTTAAGCCCTCCCCCAAAACATCCAAGGGAAGGCATTCGAGGCACTCGAACCAAAATTTTCTATTGGTAAGAGATCCTCCCCCGTGGAGGAGATGGAACAGGAGGATCCTGCCTCCACTGCCAGACGGACAGTGCGTAAGCGCCAGGATCTTGCTGCAGAACAAACAGTTAGTCCGACCCCGAAGAAAAATAAATTAAACCGATCAGCACAGCCTAATATGCAGAAACGTCTTTCTATCTAGACCTTATCCCCAAAGACACACAATGGCCATCCTTCAGTGGAACATACGCGGAATTAGACCACAATGACCAGAGCTTGAAGTGTTGCTGCGTCAGAATCAATCCCTGGTCGTATGCTTACAAGAGACAAAGCTCCGTCCACAGGAGCTTTGTCAGGCATTACTCCTCCGTTTGGTGTGACTTATCACCGGAAGAAGGTATTGTGTCACATGGGGACACCATGTTGCTGATCCGTGATGATATATTTGCCGAATCCGTGACCTTAAAATCCGACATCCAGTCCGTTGCTGTACGGATTCAATTGCCTTCTGCCATATTCACCATTTGTAGCGTTTACTTGCCTCCTTCTCCTGACATCTCGCTCACTAACTTAGAAGATATAGTTTTGCAGTTACCAAAACCCTTTCTATTGGTAGGCGACTTGAATGCCCACCACCCAATTTGGGGCTCACCTCGGGCTTGTGCGAGAGGCCAGTTGATTGCCGACTTCTTGGACAATAAGAATCTCACTCTCCTGAACACTGGGGAGCCAACCTTTCTATCTGACACCTTTCATGTTAGTTTTTCACATCTTGATATAGCAATCTGTTCACCACAGTTAGCGGTCTCGTTATCCTGGAATATCATCTCTGATTTGCACTCTAATTACCACTTTCCATGTCTTATTAGTCTCTTACCACACGATGTATGTTCCACTCGTTTACCTAGGTGGTGCCTAGTTCAAGCCAACTGGGCACTGTACTCCCGTCTGGCTGAATTTAACTATGATGAGCACGACTCTGTGAACTATTTGGTTGACCATCTCACATAGACAATGCTTTCTGTTGCTGAGCATTGCATTCCGCGTTCGACTGGCCCAAGCCGTCGATTTCCGTTACCTTGGTGGACCGATGCATGCCGGAATGCTATTAGTGCCCGCAGGCACTCTGAGTTTTCCAGCGTCGCCCAATACTGGAAAACCTTATACAATATAAGAAGCTGCGCGCCCGTTCTATAACAATTATTAAGGATAGCAAAAAGACATATTGGAGCAAGTTTGTAGCCTCTTTCAACAAACATACACCTTCCTCTGTCGTATGGGATAAGTTTAGACGTGTGGCCGGAAAATCGATCCATATGCCCATTTCCGGTCAGCGGTAGGCTCTGTAATTAATCCGTTAGAGGTGGCTAACACACTTGGCAGTGCCATCATCGCGCAACTCTGTACCCGGTGCAGATGGCATCCACGTCGAAATGTTGCAACACATCTCTCCTGGCGGTAACGCTTATCTACTCCAGATCTATAATCGTATCTAGGCTGACGCTATCTTTCCAGATAGGTGGAGGGAGGCTATCATCATTCCAATTTTGAAACCTGGTAAGGACCGTCATCTTCCTTCCAGCTACCGTCCCATTTCCCTCACCAGTTGCGTTTGCAAGGTGATGGAACGCATGATAAATGGGCGGTTGTTATGTATGACTGGAAACTCACACATTGTTCACCAACTCTCAGTGCGACTTTCGCCGACGACGGTCAGCAGCTGACCAACTTGTATTGCTATCGACGTAGACCATGGACGGCTTTCTTCAGAATTGCCAAACAGTTGGAATATTCTTTGACCTGGAGAAGGCTTATGATACGTGCTGGAGAGGATGGATCTTACGTACCCTCTTGAACTGGAATATACGTGAACGCCTAACGTTGTTTCTTTGGGAGTTTATGAAGGACCGTGTCTTCCGGGTAAGGGTCGGCTCGGTTTTTTCAAATCTTTTTACCCAGGAGAACGGTGTGCCTCAGGGCTCAGTTCTGAGCGTGACGCTGTTTGCTATAGCTATTAATTCTATCTCTCAATGTGTTCCCCCAAGTGTCTCCTCCCAGATTTACTTCCCTTCGCTAATCAGGCCAGATTCGTGGGGTTGATATTCGATCGGAAACTATACTGGCTACCACATATAGCACAGCTTAAAACCCGGTGTGAGCGTTCTCTAAATGTTTTACGGATACTAAGTGGAAAATCTTGGGGAGCAGATCGGACAGTATTACTTCGCCTTTATAGTGCACTGATTCGGTCCAAGTTAGACTATGGATGCATTGTGTATTCTTCAGCACGACCATCTGTGCTGAGAAGATTAGACGCAGTCCATAATCAGGGCATCCGTGTGGCTGTTGGGGCTTTTCCCGCCAGCCCAGTTGTTAGCCTCTACGCCGATTCGGCAGAACCCCCTCTGCGATGTCGGCGGGATGCCCTGCTGGGTAATTATGACTGTGGGCTTTGGAGCATGCCTTCGTATCCAACGTTTAACCCTTTTTTTTCCATTGGATAGGTACCTTATCTCTCAGTCCCATGCCCGCAGGTTTCCGTTTCCGCGAGCTACTTCGGAAACACGACATCTCACTTCCTCGCATGTTTTCCAACGGAGAGAGGGTGCACCCCCCTGGTTACGCGCTGCATCCCACGTAGATCTGAGGATGACTATGTACGAGAAATCTGCGATGCCTTTATCTAGTATCCGTATTTGTTTTATGGAATTTTTATCCCACTACAGTAACCGCATCTGTATATACACAGACGGCGGTAAGTGCGCCGACAGTGTTGAATGTGCCTTTGTGACGGAGACCGAAACACATACCTTTAGCTTACATAGTAGCACATCCATTTATACTGCTGCCATTTATCGAGCCATTTGTACGTTCGCCGTCGAAATCTTGGTGAGTGCCACATAATGAGTTATTCTCTTAGTGCCCTTCAGAGCGTTCGCGAGTTGTACCAACACCATCCTATCGTGCAGCGCATCCAGGACCTCCTCCGCATTATACACACTTCTGGTATAAATGTGGAGTGTACATGGATCCTGGTCACGTCGGCCTGCCGGGTAACGAACTGGCGGATTTGGCAGCTAAGACGGCAGCTACGCAACCCAGTAGAATGATTCCGTTTATGACCTCGGCGGACTTTCGGCTTGTTGTGCGCAGGGCAGCGCTTTCGTGCTGGTCTGACGAGTGGTCGTCTCTCCGCATGAACAAGCTCAGGGAGGTTAAGGATCTGCCTGTAAACTGGGTAACCGCCTCTCGTATATCTCGTCGGGAGGAGGTGATATTGGCTCGTTTGTGGATCGGTCACTGCGTTTTTATACATAGCCATATTTTTAGGAAAGAACCCGCTCCTGTCTGCCCGCTCTGTGGCGCGACATTGTCAGTGCGGCATGTCCTGCTGGAGTGTGTTGCACTAGCAACCCTTCGCTCATTTTTGCAGCTGGCGGCCTCCCTTAAGGAGGTTCTTGCCGATGACCACAGAGCGGTAGAGAAGATTTGATCGCTTTTTTTTTTTTTTTTTTTTTTTTATCTCGGATGACATTTCCAATAAGGGTTTAGGTTTTACTTATTTTATCCAGACAGTTTTAATGGAGCGACAGTTCTTGCATTTTGTTTCCCACTGGTTACGTTTAACCAAAGGACTGGTTTTAGTCACCTGTTTTGATCCTATTGGGCCGTTTTAGCAAAACCCGTTTTAAATGCATCTGTGGCCTTAGCCATGAGTACTTTTATATGGATTTTATACTTATTAGTTTATTTTGGGTTTTTTACCTCGTCTTTTACCTCTGGTGTTTTTATTGGAACTTGTTTTTATAAGGGCGCTAATGGCCATAGTAGTCGAGCGCCCCTAAACACCAACCATCATCATCATCATCATCATCATCATCATCATCATCATCATCATCATCATATTTTATAGTCTTAGTTTCAAGATGGAAGCTGTAAAGCAGAAGTGTACTTTGCCCATACAAGTGCTTGACTTCGATAGTGACGTCAGAGAAGGGAGACACTCCTTCCGAGTAACGTGAGAGCACTGGGTAGTTCGAATGCCAGGAAGAGCAACGTATTGCTCAATTCACTACTTCACGAGAGTGGATTTAGGTTTGAAAACCTGTACAAGTACTCAAAATCTTTATCAACCGAAATATCAATACATATTCGAGGTACTAAGGAACATATCCGACATAGGAGTCTACACATACGCGGAAGGTGAAAATGTAGTAGATACATCGGAAGCTAGAGAAAGTTCCATCTTTGTGTTCGATGACGTAATCAATGAGAAACAGAGTAACATTGCATCGTATTTCATTATGGGAAGACATCGCAATGTAGATGCTATTTATTTAGCACAGTCGTACGCCAAGGTCTCCAAGCATTTAATTAGAGATAATGCGAATATGATTATCCTCTTTAGACAGGACAGTCTAAACTTAAAACACATATACGACGATTACGTAAATACAGATATGACATATACAGAATTCAAAGATTTGTGTAGAACAGTTTGGGAGAACAACGTCGTCATAGCTCTGGAATTTCCCCCAAACGACGGGCTTTATAGAAGTGGCTTCGATACCTTTATCACAGTGAATAAGGAAGAAGCGCATTCATTGTACTAATGAGCAGGTTCGGGTCCCGAAGAACAACTCCCGATGAGGGGGTTCTTAATCAGCCGAGATGGTGAGGTAACTATCTGTTCCGAAACAAGAAGTATTGTAATGAGGAAGAAGGTTACGCGTCGACTAAGAAGTATGTGGATACGATTGCGTCTGACATCGAGATTCGATTGCAGACATTCACAGAAAAAACGTCTTATCGTCACGTGGGTGAATTCGAAACTGCGCTTAGGAATCACATAAAAACATCACTCGACACTCAGTATGAAAATCTAATGCCATAGTTAGGCAAATAGGTATTTGAACGCGAATCTGAAAACAAACTTCTTGATAATATCAGACTGAAAATGACACCTGTGCATGAATCCGATGTGCCTAATAAAGAATTTTTAACAGACTATGTAACATTACATACTCCGCTATTGGACTCTGACTGAAACCTTACGTTCGGACACAGAAAATTAAAAGAAATAGCTCTTCGTATTGACGACGGTGATGCAACAAATAAACAATTTGTCATGTATGTCGTAGAAAAGAAAAGAGTCACATAGACATCCTCTCCCCCTCCCAAAAGATATCGCTGAGGAGGTGGAGCAAAACCTCGAACCTGTGACCGCGAGACATGGATAAGGTCGAAGTTCTCATAACTCAAGTGAACGTCATAAACACGATTATAGATCGACTGAGTGGTCAAGCTGGTCATTCGACTACAAAGGAAGCCTTTTAGAGGAAGCTAGTATATATACTCACATCTGGACTCGAATACTATTGATGAGTCATTGGTCGAATGCAGTATGATATCATGACCCCAACCTTTCACAAGATCAGGTACCATAGCTGCGTAACGTTCGTTTGAAGTCGAACTCTTTCTTTAAATATAAAAACATAATCAGGACTCTCATAAGTAAGACAGGATCGGGAGTCGAATAGAAGGAGCTTCGGGGGAGTACCGAATATGTTAATTGGTCCGACTCTAACATATTGGTGAACGTCTTGCATCTCAAGAGGTGGGGAACAAGAACACTCCATCGGGATCGATGAAATAATACATGAATTACTGAGAACATTGAAAATTATACCATGATTAAGCGAAAATTTGCAAAGGACCTACATCCACCAGTTCGAAGAACATTTCTTTGTAGAAAAATAGTCACAAAAGGACTGCATAACCTGGTACAGATCAATCTAATAGAAATTATACAACATGCAAGAGAAAATAAAAATCACAAATATATACTTATTGCTATCGACTTTTATTCAAAACTGGCCTATGCGAAACCTCTGAAGGATTCTTGTAAGAGAGGCAATGGAGCTCATATTGAAGGAAATGAGAACATCTCCAAAGCACATTCAATCCGACAATGGTAAAGAGTTTTATAACAACTCATTCAAACAACTAAAGAGCAAGTATAAGATCAAAGCATTGCAAAGGTAGCCGCTGTGGAACGTTTAATGCGAGCCATGAAAACAATGGTGTACCGTGAGTTTCTGGTACAAGGATCATACCAATGGTTAGACCTCTTACCTAAGTTGCCAAACTCTTATAATAACAGTTACATTCAGCGATTCGAATGCGTCCCAAAGATGTCACCACCAATGATCTTCTCAGCGTCTACACCTGATGGCACTTGGCGAAAATCTTAGCATCTCAGAGTATAAATAAAAAAGGGAAACACGTCAAACTGGGGTACACTGTTACTTCAATAGCAGCAAACTGAAGGTTTTGAGGTAACCAATATTGTTTTGAAGCAATAAAAAATTAGTATGTCGAAATATGTGTTCTTATTTTCTACTCTCTATAATAAGGTCAGGGATGAGGATAAGACGAAGGATGTACAATGAAAACAACCAAGACAAATCAGATACAAAATTATTATTTTTTATGTATCATTAATTTTTACAAGATTCTGAAAAAATAAAAATTAATATAGATTATTAATACTAAGTACAACTTTGCTTCATAACGTACAGATTTCAAACAATTTGTGCAACTAAGATTCACTAAATATCCCAAAAAACTAACTATAAAAGTATATTGCAACTCTAAGTTGTGGAGAAAAAAATGAAATGAAAATTGAGGTACAAATACACTTGTAATGCCATTATATACGCTGTTTTAAACTAAGCCTTTATTTTTGGTTCCCTATCTAAGTAAACTAAAACTAACTTGGAAAAAGTACAAAACTGTCAAGGTTGTGAAAAAACGTATAAAAGTAAAAATAAATTTAAAAAATAAAACAAAATGAAAGGGGAGTTAAGATACAATTTTTAAGGCTAATTGAGATTTCATAAAATATGCACATTTTAAAACTAATCCTAAAACTTTGATTCCCTATCTAAGTATCCTAAAACTAACCTGCAGAATAAACATTCAGATACAGTCTATAATACTAAATAAATAAATGTGATTCCACAAAATACATTCATAAACTACAACTTCGATTTCCTATTTTGGAAAAATGTAGTGCAATAATGTCAGCTAAAATCTAAAAAAGAAAAAAAAAATCTAAAATCCCTTCCCCTCCCCCCTTCTTAATATTTCCCACCCTCGCTCATAGTCATGGTCAGAATTTTCAACTATAGAATGGTGACCCGAAGCTAGGATTGAATGTGAGCCTTCAATAAACGTTTGTTTGTCATCATGACCTTATTCATGTCTGATGTATCGTGTTTACTACTTCCAAATGCCGTTTTACTCGTATCAGCGAGGTATCACTTGTAGTCTTCAAAACTAGTCGAACGCATTGCATTCTTTGTGACACCCTTTGCCTTTTTGTTTTTACAATTTGTCCATCATATTTAAAAGAATACAATTTAGATCGTAATCCTATATATACAGTCATAACATTTCCGGCTAATTCATCTTGAAACAGCCCAATTTTCTTTTTGTTAACAAGTGGTACTTCATAAACATTATCTTGAGTATAGTTGGATGTGTCAAAATATTGAATTATATATATATATATATATATATATATATATATATATATATAGATACATTGTGTGCTGCGTGCAAAAAGGAATGCATATGCGTCAACGTAATTTTGGCCTAGATCATTTAACTTGGGTTTCTATATATTGTAATACATATAGTACATTATAAATTTTGGCTTATCAAGAATTCCTGACCAGTATATATAGGTTTAGTCATACGCCATTTCAATGCTTAGAAGTTCCTCTAAAATACTGCATATCTAACACAATGTGGACGTGCAGTTAGTTTACGTACCTGTTTCCATGATGTAACGTAACGGAAGTCACTGTACTTTCGTACATTCTCAATCAGCTTACCATAAACACAATTGTTCATAAATTTGTATAGATTCAGTCCAAATTTAGAGCTCTCCTTTGCACGCAAATCTGAATTTAATTTAATGTATGTTTTAAGCCAATTTGATTGACTATGTTCGACCACTCCATGTATGCGAGTTGAAGTCATCCCTAATTGGGTGCACTGTTGCAGATTTCCATAGTGTAAAATAGAATTACGTTTAGTTGCTTGTGTAGATAAGAATCTCTTGTATTCACCCTTGGGTGGAATCTCACTCAGTGTGCAAAATGGCCGCTCCGTGGCCGAGTGGCTAGACCACTCGCCTCTCACCTAGACGGCCCGGGTTCGATGCCAAGATTTGTGGTGGATAAAACGGAGCATGGGGCGGATTTTCTACGAGTTCTCCGGTTTCCTCCATCGCATTCCTCCGGTTATCTCCATCTTCATTGCATTAACATCAGGTCATCGCCTGCGGTGCCACCAGTAGTAAAAGTGGGCTAAACAATATGGGCGCATAATGGAAATTCATTATGGGAGTCTGTGGTGAAGGTGGATATTCTAAGTCTGTTTCTAAAATGTAACGAACCTTTAGATGGGATGATAATTTTAAGAAATCGGTATTGTGGATTTCCTCTCTACTTAACCAGCTGAGTCCTCCGCATGGCAGAAATTGTAACATTCCAGTAGAATAAGGATTTATCACGTTCAGGTGTGCCAGATATTTATCGGGTTGCAAGTTATCATAATAGGACATGTACTTATTGTTAGCTTTTGCATAGCGTTTGGATGCCCTGCATAAACCTCCTCTGATAGTAGACTCATCTGTCTATTGGTTATTAATGATAGTTTTATGCTTGTAATTTTGAACACAGCATCGAATTTAGCATTTTATTGCGAGATGTCGTATTTCAGCTGTTGTCAGGAAAACATGTCCTTTAAGATAACCTCAGAACCAAAAGTTGATCAAATTCAAACCTGGAGGTCGCTGAGGCCACTTTATTGAAAGAGTAGTGATGATATGATCGCCAAAGTTCTGCGTAGTTAATTGTGTTATAGGGGTGTCTCAGTGATTATCTTTATTCTTCCAGATTTCTAGCAACAGATCCAGTTTCCTCAAACTTCCTCATTAAATTACCATAATTATGAATGGAATATGAGTCTGCTCTTATGGTGTTAGGAGTTCTAAAATGTCTCAGACCTTGAAGAAAAAAGCTCCTCTCACTTTCATAATAGCATAGAATCAGTGATAGAGACTTGATTTGTAATTCTTATAGCAGTATTATCATAACTGACAGCACGAGTGTTTCCATCTTGTCAGTAATTCACATCTGGGGCGAAGCAACGTACTAACACATGAGTTGTATTTGACAAGACTATTATAATATAATATAGGAATGCTATCATTCTACATTGGTTCTCAATGAGACCATCTTTATTCACTGCCTCCTGAAATATGTAACGGCCGACACCCAAAGTACGAATATCAATAGCAACAATACAAATAGGAAGCAATTATTTTATTTCAGCTTTTAATAGCTAATACATGAAATAATAACAAACGTTATTTCATTTGAGGTTATTGCACTCATCTCATACATAAGAATAACAAATAATGATTATTATCATTCCTTTTTTGAACTAAATACATTATGATACAACTTTAACTAAACATTGTAATTGAGTTAGTTCAAAGTACCTACAATTGTGGAACTGTCAGTTATGAAAAGTGAAGGTTTGCTGCCTGATTTGAAACCTTGTTACCAATAACAAAGACAACAGATTAAATAAACGAACGTCAGGTGCAACAAGATTTCAGACAAATGAACCTCAGTTGCGATAAGATGTTTGACAATATCCTTCCATTTAGATGACCGCGATTGGTTGAAATTGTCTATTTTCGACCATTGCATTGCCCCTTTAATAATTGAGTTCCATTACCAATAAACTTATTAAGGTTTTATTCAACAAAACTGTTTCGAAGGTAATGGTAAACAGAAGTTAAAAAAAAACACTTTTGTTTTTAGCCTAACTCGCATATTATAATAATTATAATGGTTTGAAGATTCAACAAACGCTATATATCAAAATCTTGTTCAGTTTTTTCCCACACTTGCATGGAATTTTGATAAAATAAATATTGTCCAGAACATTTGACTATCGCTTGTATTCATAATGAAATGTGTAACCTAGCTATTTCTGTAAACGTTTATCTGTATTAAAGACCAGTATAAATATCGTCCAGTTGTTAAACATTTGACTATCGCTTGTATCTATAACGAAGTGTGTAATGTAGCTATTTCTATAAACGTTTATCTGATTAAAGACCAGTATAAATATCGTCCAGTTGTTAAACATTTGACTATCGCTTGTATCTATAACGAAGTATGTAATGTAGATATTTCTATAAAAGTGTAACTGTATTAAAGACCAGTATAAATATCGCCCAGTTGTTAAACATTTGACTATCGCTTGTATCTATAACGAAATGTGTAATGTAGCTATTTCTATAAACGTTTATCTGATTAAAGACCAGTATAAATATCGCCCAGTTGTTAAACATTTGACTATCGCTTGTATCTATAACGAAATGTGTAATGTAGCTATTTCTGTAAACGTTTATTTCTATTATAGATCAGTATAAATATCGCCCAGTTGTTAAACATTTGACTGTCGCCTGTATCTATAACGAAATTGTAACGTAGCTATTTCTGTAAACGTGTAACTGTATTAAAGACCAATATAAATACCGTCCAGTTGTTAAACATTTGACTATCACCTGTACCTGTAACGAAATTGTAACGTAGCTATTTCTGTAAACGTGTAACTGTATTAAAGACCAATATAAATACCGTCCAGTTGTTAAACATTTGACTATCACCTGTATCTATAACGAAATTGTAACGTAGCTATTTCTGTAAACGTGTAACTGTATTAAAGACCAATATAAATACCGTCCAGTTGTTAAACATTTGACTATCACCTGTATCTGTAACGAAATTGTAACGTAGCTATTTCTGTGAACGTGTAACTGTATTAAAGACCAATATAAATACCGTCCAGTTGTTAAACATTTGACACTAACTTGTGTCTGTAACGACATGGGTAATGTAGCTATTTCTGTAAACGTGTAACTGTATTAAAGACCAATATAAATACCGTCCAGTTGTTAAACATTTGACACTAACTTGTGTCTGTAACGACATGGGTAATGTAGCTATTTCTGTAAACGTGTAACTGTATTAAAGACCAATATAAATACCGTCCAGTTGTTAAACATTTGACAATAACTTGTGTCTGTAACGACATGGGTAATGTAGCTATTTCTGTAAACGTGTAACTGTATTAAAGACCAATATAAATACCGTCCAGTTGTTAAACATTTGACAATAACTTGTGTCTGTAACGACATGGGTAATGTAGCTATTTCTGTAAACGTGTAACTGTATTAAAGACCAATATAAATACCGTCCAGTTGTTAAACATTTGACAATAACTTGTGTCTGTAACGACATGGGTAATGTAGCTATTTCTGTAAACGTGTAACTGTATTAAAGACCAATATAAATACCGTCCAGTTGTTAAACATTTGACAATAACTTGTGTCTGTAACGACATGGGTAATGTAGCTATTTCTGTAAACGTGTAACTGTATTAAAGACCAATATAAATACCGTCCAGTTGTTAAACATTTGACTGTCGCCTGTATCTATAACGAAATTGTAACGTAGCTATTTCTGTAAACGTGTAACTGTATTAAAGACCAATATAAATACCGTCCAGTTGTTAAACATTTGACAATAACTTGTGTCTGTAACGACATGGGTAATGTAGCTATTTCTGTAAACGTGTAACTGTATTAAAGACCAATATAAATACCGTCCAGTTGTTAAACATTTGACTGTCGCCTGTATCTATAACGAAATTGTAACGTAGCTATTTCTGTAAACGTGTAACTGTATTAAAGACCAATATAAATACCGTCCAGTTGTTAAACATTTGACAATAACTTGTGTCTGTAACGACATGGGTAATGTAGCTATTTCTGTAAACGTGTAACTGTATTAAAGACCAATATAAATACCGTCCAGTTGTTAAACATTTGACTGTCGCCTGTATCTATAACGAAATTGTAACGTAGCTATTTCTGTAAACGTGTAACTCTATTAAAGACCAATATAAATACCGTCCAGTTGTTAAACATTTGACAATAACTTGTGTCTGTAACGACATGGGTAATGTAGCTATTTCTGTAAAAGTTTATCTCTATTAAAGTGAAGACAAGTAAACTGTGTTAAGAATGGTTTGTATGCTGCCTAAGATCATAGAATTTAGAGAATATCATATAGATGGAAGACATCAGATTTTTTGAAGTGACTCTAATATGACTTTCTCTGTGTAATTAGTTGTTTAAGCTTTAATTTTCTTCCACAACAATAACTGTGTTAAAGGTTTTATCTTATCGTAATATGTTTGCTAGGAAACAACAAAAATGAGTCTTAATTGTATTGTAAATTATTTTAACTCCTCTGTCATCTCCCCATTCTTTACATTGCTTGTCATATAAGTCCCTCGGGTGACAAACTAAGTACAGCTTGTTCGGAATAATCCATTTTCTTTCATTTATTGATTTATTTGATGAAGTTTAAACAAGAACCAGAATTGAAACTGTTTATTCCGGCGAAAGAGTTACAGACAAACAAATCACTGTCTACGTCACATAATGACGACTTTAATAATATACGAATTTTGTAGTTAATATTAGGGTAAAACGTGGTTTATTAGTCTTTTATTTGCTCATTAGAAATGATAACACAAATAGTCCACTTGTAATATAAATATTATAAGATTGCTTTTTTCTCTGACTTGACAGGAAGACGTGAATCTGTTTCTGGTGGACTATAGTTCGATAAACCAGGAACGATATGCACAAGCAGTATCTGATATCAGAGTGGTCGCCAGTGTCCTAGCAAGGTAACACAATCACATCACTTTCTCTACCTATTCTACAACAAAAGCTTATACTTCTATCTACTTCATGATAATCAAGATAAACATTAACAGAAATTGTCTTATTACTTGCTTCCTTGTAAGTAGAAGGGAATACACTAGCATAATGTGATAGATGTTTTAAAAGCTGTTGCTGTGTGATAGCATTGAAATTCTGTTCTCTTTACACCAATGATAACTCCTCGTTTGAGAAGAAAAGAATTATTAAACAATATAAACAAATAATGAGGATTATCTTGGAAATGATTAACACCACAAAAAATCATTTGAAATAAATTGAGTGATTTAACAAGATCTACCATTTTTGTGGAATAAGATTTTGTGTATCGCATACGGTTTACCAGTTATACAAAAGTCTTCCAGAATGAAAATGTCTACAGAGGCTAATTCCAGAAAGTTCAAGATTTATATTTTATATGGCATGAAAATACAGGGTCATTAAACCGTGTTCAGGCCTCTCTGCACTGCGCGAGAGATCCGAGAAAGTCCTTACCTTAAACAAAGGCTAAAAACATTGACCCAAACAGGCAATATAACAAGTTAAAGGGAAGCTTAGTGATAAGATCACAAGGATTCCTGCTGCCTGTATCTGAGCAGAACATTTATCTTGGATGGAACTCTGTTTCCTCCGCTGACGGTATTGTACCTATGCCTCTTAGGCGAGAAGAGATACCAGGTGGTGGAACCAGGAGTGGCAGCACAGCAATGACTCGGTCCCTATAGTTTTCAATTTGAGATTGTAGGCGGACCATGGACTGTGATCCCACATAGTGGGTCCAACCCTTAGAGGGTGGTGTGTATACGCCAGCAACCTGCCAAGGGATAGAGAACGTTCCATAGAGCATCCTATTTTTCCTGACACTTGCAACCCTCAAACAGGGGTGAAGAAAGTATAAAAATAAGTAATAGGACGATATGGAAGTGCACAAAATTTCGGGGAAGAGAGAAATCAGTGCAGCATTCACCTGATGACTTGAGGAGAGTCTTGAGTGAAAGAGAATAGCTGCCGGGAATTGGACCCGAGTCACACGGCAAATATTGTAGACCACATAACAGTTCACATGTAACACTTTTTGCCTTCAAAACGCTCATTGTGCAGCATATGATAAGATGTTTCGAGTGTATGAAGTGACATATGTCACCAAAATTATTAAAAATGATTTAATGGCCAGAAATCAAGGATAATTTCTTCTCCACAGAGTCACCGTTAAGATAAGGGCATTTGTCGGTTGCCGCCAGCGTGCTGACCTTGTTTCCGTCAGAATTTGGTGAGGAACATTTTCACTAGGTCAGTCTAGCAATGGAAAAGCGATTTGTGGGCGGCAGAATATTTTTGGTCCTTAGTTACACTCCTGAGCATGAATATAAAAGAAAACCATAAAAAAGTCATCCCAAAACTCCCTCTGCGCCAAATGTATGCCTTTCCAAGTTTCCACATATTTTGCAAAAATAATAAAACCTATTGTTTATGAAAACAGGTGTTTAGGAACCTTTTGTTACCAAATTCTAAATACCCGTATCATAACAATGTAATCACTGAATTGTATTCAGAGGGCAGAAAGAAAAGCTGAAAGTAGTCGTACAGTGTTATGATGAAGTTGCTCAGAAAGGAGTAAAAGTTAATTTGTAAACTACATTTCCAGGTTCCTCAACATGTTGATCAAAAAGGGCAGAGCAAGCCCGAGAGATATGCACATCATTGGACACAGTCTTGGGGCGCACATTGCTGGTTACGCCGCCAGAGAAGTCCAGGACATCCACCGAGTAACAGGTTAGTATTCCTATATCGTCAACTTTAGTCCTTGTCCCTAACAAGAGGAGGCTGTTGGGAAGACCTAGCCGCGCGTGCCCTAGGATGTTTCAAAACAACACTGAACCAATAAACACAATGTTGTTCACATCCTATGTGACATGAAAATAAGTTTTCAGTGTCAATAAAGGTCCAGTTAACAAAATTCCTCATGGGCAGTGACAGTTACCCAGCCAGAGACGGGGAGAAAATAACTAAAAAAACAAAGATTATTATCATATTTGATATTTAAGTTAAGCATGATAAGACACAAAGATTTTCAACAAAATCTCAACTAAACTTTTCATTGAACATTTTTCAAAAATGACTTTAATGATATATATTTATTGAAATACTATGTTTGAGCTGTTTTCATAAAAATGAATTGCATGTCTGAAATTTTCTAGGATTATCATCTGATATCCTCTCTCTACTGATTGACTCATGATCCATAAGAAATAGGGAAAATCTAAATTACAGAAATTTAGATCACGTTAAACCACACAAATTATGTCATGGTTTTTGTGGAGTTAACTATTATCAAGATATCTGTTGCTATTGGCTTAAATGCTTGAATAGTTAAACTTTTTTTTTTTCTAATCCTTGCCATGAAAAGAGTACTAAATTTCAATGTCATATGTTAAAGTTAAAATTGATATTCTCAGAAAACATTATTTTTTCATAAAATTCTCGATCTATTTGTTCGTGATCAAAGTAGGAGAGTTAGAAGTTATATTTTCAACTAATCAGAATATTTGTTCTCAAGGTAAAACATAACCTGCAAATGTAACAGCTTTAAGATACGTGTCTGCTTCAGTCTCATATCTTAATCACATATTTAGCAGTTTTTACATTGGTGTGGTTGCAGGTTTGGACCCAGCGGGAGCACTGTTCAGCGATTACGGAGACGAGGTTAGACTCAACAAGGACGATGCTAATTTCGTGGACATTGGTCACACCTTCGCCAATCCCTTGATTCCATTCGGTGGTGTTGGTATATTGTACTCCATCGGTAAGTTCAAAAATTAAAATTAAACTAGTTTTTGTGGACCCTTTTAACTGGTTCGGTTCTTTGCGACATATCCTGTGTTCGGTGTAAACAATTGGTTAATTTTGCTCTTAGACCTCTTTATCAGGATTGAGGTTCTTTTTCATGCCATAAATCTACGATATAGGACCAACAGCTATACTTACCTTCTGAAGGAAGCCATGTTAAGGATTCTTATGCCCGCAAAATATCTGTTGCTCCTTGCCAGGTTTTAACCCGCAACTTCAAATATCAAGACTTCAAAGTGGATATTGTCATACAGCACGCCATCACGTGGAGTAGTTAAGAGTCCTGGGTTAAACAATGAAAGTTTTGCCGCTAGGGTCTACTGTGACATTAATGTGGTGGGTTAATTTAAAATTGGGCAGGATTGCCAAACCAGCTTCCGAATCGCTCACACGATTGCATTTATTCTCCATTGGGAGCAAAAACAACACCTAATTTTTTGTGCCAATCAGAGAACACTGTATCTTGTGATGTGCTTGTAACCTCTACTATTTCGCGAACTTTGGTTCGTCGATCTCTCAAAACCATGTCCTGGATTTTGTCAATAATTTCAGAGGAGATCACTTCTACTGGACGTCCGGAACGATGTTCATCATTTGTGGATGTACAGCCACGTTTAAATTCATTTATCCAACTGTAAATTGTTACAAACGCAGGAGCAGATGTGGCACGAACTTCATCCAACTCGGCTTTTATCTCTTTCGGTGTTAAGCGTTTTAAATAGAAGTGTTTAATCACCGCACACCGTGTTTAATCACTCGTTTTTTCCATCTCTCTAAAGAACCAGAAGATTGTTGATTCAGTCGCTTATGACTACGAAACCACGTGATGGATATATCTGAAACTTTAACTGCCATCTAGTAAGAGACGACGGTTACCAAATACAAACCTTTTCCGATGCTACAAGTGTAGTCTCTTGGATTTTCTAAGGTCTTACTGAACGCCCCTACTATTGAGGTCACAGACTGACCTGGGCTTTTATTAGTAAAACTGCATCAAAAAACAAAATGAAGACTCATACATTAAAGAGACATGAAAATTGGGTGCATGTCATTGATACTTGATAAAAGTAGTTTGAGATATAAAATGTTCATTTACTTTTAGATACAGTTAATTAGTTTTCAATAATATTTGAAATAACATTAGTTTTTGATTTTGATGTCTGGTATTCTTGAGTAACACTTTGAGTATTGGTACTATAATTGGAATTAATGAATATTTGTTGCTGTTATAATTAATTCGAGAGAGAAGGTCATTTAATATTTTTATAAATTTATTTAGCATGCGTTTGAAAGCTCAGGTAAATTACTTAAGCAAAAGGAGAATTCTGTAACATAATTACATGTCAGAATTATTCCTTTTTCTTAAATATTGAAGCAAATTTCATTTGGCTCAACTTTCTAAAACCTGAATTACCATCATCTCTTTGTTTCTTTTTCTGTTGTTTGGCATGAGATCTTGTATTGTTTCAGTTATATCTTGAGATTTGCACCAATTGCCAAAAGTAGACAGGATAGGACAATCAAAACAGAGAGTATAAGAATAAAACATGAAGATTGGAGAGAAAGCTATCAGCTTATTGGTTTTCCAGCAATTCTATGTACTAAGTTCAATTATTAGTGAACAAGACATCAAATAAACCAAACGTTGCTAAAATGCGCTCATTTGTAATTATCAGAAATGTGTTTTTATCGAATATTACAAATCTGCGTTACATTAACATGAACTGTCTACTTGCTGGCACATATGGAAACCCTGAAATATTTAAATTGGTATTATAAAATGTACGTCTATCCAACAACATAAGGGGAGGATTCTAAGGGGCAGACCACTCATATGCCTTTCTGTTTTTGACTGATGCTATTAAGATTTCAAGTAAACTTCAACAGTCAGTGTCCACTATAAGACTTCAAGTTTATTTACTTCTTGTTCTGGTGTATTGCGTGTTCTTATAGCCATCAAGTTTGTGTTGGTAGACATGGGTTTGTTGAAAACAGATTTATCTGTTTAGTCCTAAATTTCCTGCTGTGTAAATATTATCAGAAAAGACATAACTGTGCAAAAACTATTTTTACAATGTAAACAGAAATGCATTTTTTACTTTTTTTATACGCACTATGTACATAGTGTGTAGAGAAGGTATTATATGCACCCAAAATTTGATAGCGAGATTTCACCGGAAATATATACTTTGAGACACCTTGGATCATAAAAAAGTATGTTTAGAAAAATGTCCGTGTGCGTGTCTGTCTGTCTGTGTGTATGTGTGTGTCTGTGGGCAGCATAGCTCAAAAACGAAAAGACCGTTAAATACCAAACTTGATATTTAAGTTTGGTATCGTCCAAGGATGCGATACGAAGATTTTCAAGAAAATCACCCCACCCCTAACTACACTTTACATGGAAAATATTTCGAAAATGTTGAGTTTCTTAAAAATGGCTCTAACGACTTTGATTAAAATATCGTATATTAAAGATATTTACCTGACAAATAAAATGTATATCTTGAATTTTCTAGGAATAGCCTCTGAAGACTACTTTATTTTAGATCAATTTTACGGAATTTTGTGTAATTGCTAAGCCGTAAGAGTTGGACGAAAACTTAAAACACAAAACATGTAGAAAACGTTAAAACACACAATTTATGTTGTATACATTTTTTTTCGTGGAGTTGATCGTTTTTTAGATATTCCTTGTTTTTGGTTCCAGCTTTGAAAAGCATACTTTTCTTATACAGGAATTTGCCAACTTCTGTTCATACGAACAAAGGAACTTCAGTCACATAGCAACCAGATTTTGACTATCCCGTTAACCAATGGTACTCCCTTATTTTGCTTCTACTAACAAGAAAGCTAGTAATAAGACTATTTCTGCTAATTTTTTTCTCGTTTAGATGAAGTAAATAGAATAATTTGTTGCAGAGATGTAGAAAAAGTGATGTGAATGGAACACATCAGATTCTTATCTTGATAAAATGACTTTCTCTTCCAGGAGACGTGGACTTTTATTTTAATGGAGGATGGGTACAGCCAGGATGTGCAAATGAAACAAAACAGGAAGTTGTTGAACAATTGACTCACGTTGAAAAGATTGATAAAGGTGAGTAAACATTTCTGTGTCAGTATAGTCCTGCAAATGAAACAAAACGGGAAGTAGTCAACAACTGACTAATATTGAAGAGATTCATCAAGGTGAGTGCACATTTCTGTGTCAGTATAGGCCTGCAAATGAAACAAAACAGGAAGTTGTTCAACAACTAATATTGAAGAGATTCATCAAGGTGAGTGCACATTTCTGTGTCAGTATAGTCCTGCAAATGAAACAAAACAGGAAGTTGTTCAACAACTAATATTGAAGAGATTCATCAAGGTGAGTAAACATTTCTGTGTGAGTATAGTCCTGCAAATGAAACAAAACGGGAAGTTGTTCAAAAACTGACTAACATTGAAGAGATTCATCAAGGTGAGTAAACATTTCTGTGTGAGTATAATCCTGCAAATGAAACAAAACGGGAAGTTGTTCAACAACTGACTAACATTGAAGAGATTCATCAAGGTGAGTAAACATTTCTGCGTCAGTATAGTCCTGCAAATGAAACAAAACGGGAAGTTGTTCAAAAACTGACTAACATTGAAGAGATTCATCAAGGTGAGTAAACATTTCTGTGTGAGTATAGTCCTGCAAATGAAACAAAACGGGAAGTT
This sequence comes from Hymenopus coronatus, assembly GCA_030762935.1. Classification (NCBI taxonomy): domain Eukaryota; kingdom Metazoa; phylum Arthropoda; class Insecta; order Mantodea; family Hymenopodidae; genus Hymenopus; species Hymenopus coronatus. The sequence continues at coordinate 158,518,272 of CM060895.1, forward strand.
GTTCAACAACTGACTAACATTGAAGAGATTCATCAAGGTGAGTAAACATTTCTGTGTCAGTATAGCCCTTGGATGTGCAAATGAAAGAAAACAGGAAGTTGTTCAACAACTGACTAACGTTGAACAGATTGATCAAGGTGACTAAACATTTCTGTGTCAGTATAGTCCTGCAAATGAAACAAAACGGGAAGTTGTTCAACAACTGACTAATATTGAAGAGATTCATCATGGTGAGGGAACCTTTCTATGGCAGTGTAGTCCTTGGAGTGTCACGCCATCTCATAGATGAAAATGCACAAGTACAGGGGGATGCAAAAAAAAAAAAAAAAGGAACAGGTTTCAATCGTTTATTTCTCCCAAATTACACAAGGTAGAACCATAATTCCATTGCCCGTGGACAGAAGAAAGTTTAAAATTTGAACAGTGCAGGTAGAAGTTTCAATCACGCCGCTGTTACTTGTGATGCACATCGAATTGTTGAAGCTGTGAATTTGATAACTAGATACCAGCTGCTTCGCGTGTGGCAAGAAATGTTGTGTAAAACACGGTGCTAATACATAACAAATTGAGCTTTACTGAATGTTGGAATTGTTTTTATTTTTTTAACTTGATAAAATGTTTTAAATGTTTCTCTTCTATTTGAATAGCACTGTATATCAACACCAAGGAAATTAAACACCTCTAAATAAGAAATGCAACCGTAATACTCTATTTCAGACTCCCTGACAAGCGGTGTATCAGGTCCATTCTGAAATTTCTGTGACTGAAGTGATGTACAACTAGCGTCGACTGCTGTACGAAAGAACTTGAGCACTTTGGACTCCTTGTGGAGTTTTATTTGTTTAATTATCTATTTAGAATGCCGTTATAAGCATATTACTCTAGGTCTTCCCTTTAATGAGGCGGAAAGCAAAATACAAAGAATAAAATAAACACACGTGAAATAGAGTACATAACTATAGTTTTTGTTAACCTATTTTGGTTGCTCAACAAACACCAATATTTCAACAAAATAGAGTACATAACTATAGTTTTTGTTAACCTATTTTGGTTGCTCAACAAACACCAATATTTCAACAAAATAGAGTACATAACTATAGTTTTTGTTAACCTATTTTGGTTGCTCAACAAACACTAATATTTCAACAAAATAGAGTACATAACTATAGTTTTTGTTAACCTATTTTGGTTGCTCAACAAACACCAATATTTCAACAAAATAGAGTACATAACTATAGTTTTTGTTAACCTATTTTGGTTGCTCAACAAACACCAATATTTCAACAAAATAGAGTACATAACTATAGTTTTTGTTAACCTATTTTGGTTGCTCAACAAACACCAATATTTCAACAAAATAGAGTACATAACTATAGTTTTTGTTAACCTATTTTGGTTGCTCAACAAACACCAATATTTCAACAAAATAGAGTACATAACTATAGTTTTTGTTAACCTATTTTGGTTGCTCAACAAACACCAATATTTCAACAAAATAGAGTACATAACTATAGTTTTTGTTAACCTATTTTGGTTGCTCAACAAACACCAATATTTCAACAAAATAGAGTACATAACTATAGTTTTTGTTAACCTATTTTGGTTGCTCAACAAACACCAATATTTCAACAAAATAAGGATTCTATGTTATGAAATTGTTAGGACTGTTACAGTATTGCTCATGAAATATTTTAGATATTTTTCTTTTGAGTGCTGTTAAATGTAACATATAAGCAGTCATTTAAAGTCTATGAGGTTTAAATCTACTTTTCTGAAGTGGATGAAATGTGACATTAGCACACATGTACATGGTTTAAGTAGTTATTGCGCATGTGCGACTGGAATGACATACTACAAAACACAAAAAATGAATTATTCGTCCAATTTTATTTTATCGCCTTCAAAGTAGGTCCGATCTGAAATTATACATTTATGCCAACGAATAATCCAATCATCAAAACATTTTTTGTAGGCACTTTTAGGAATCGATGTCAATTGTCGCCGCGAATTTTCCTTTATGTCTTCTATCGACTGAAAACGGGTGCCTCGAAGTGGTAACGAGTTTTGGAAAGAGAAGGAAATCAGCAGGAGCCAGATCAGGTGAATGCGGTGGTGGTTCGATGAGATTTGTTGAATTTTTGGCCAGATATTCATTCACAATAATAGCCGTGCGCTGGTGCGTTATCGTGGTGCAGAATCCATGAGCTGTAGTTCCACAAATCTGGCCTTTGTCGCCGTATTTGTTCTCTCAAACGCCGCATAATGCTCAGGTAATAGCCTTTATTTATCATATGACCTTCTGGCAAGAACTCTGAGTGCACGACACCGCAATAATCGAAAAAAAACTGTCAACATGATCTTCGGTTTTGATCGAGTTTGACGTGCCATCGGTTTAGTTGGAAGGCGCCATTCGGAAGCTTGTTGTCTAGTTTGAGTGTCAAACTCGTAAACCCACGCCTCATCACCAGTTACTATGTGTTTCATGAATGTGGGGTCGGAACTGGCTCGTTCTAGCATGTCTTCAGCAATCCTTACGCGATTGAGTTTTTGTAGAAAATTAAAGTCTTTCGGAACTAACCGAGCTGCAACGCGTGTCAAGCCCAAACAATCGTTTAAAATTGTACAAATCGATTCGTGAGACACAGAAAGTTCAGCGGCAATCTCTCTCAGACCTAAATGACGATTTTCAGACACAGTTTTCTTCACTTTAGCGATGTTCAGTATCAGTTGAGTTGAAACCTTTGATGGCCGACCAGAGTGAGGCAAATCTTCCACCACATCTCGACCACTTTTGAATGCACTGTACCACTCATATGCATGCGTATGTCGATTCACCGTAAGCCCTCTGTAAAATTTTCAGTGATTTGGCACACGAAATACCATTTGCAATGCAAAATTTGAGACAAATTCTTTGTTCAATATTTGTATCCATCGTAAAATCACAAATCAACTTTGAGACAAATTGTTTGTTCAATATTTGTATCCATCGTAAAATCGCAAATCAACTTTGAGACAAATTCTTTGTTCAATATTTTTATCCATCGTAAAATTGCAAATCAACTTTGAGATAAACTAACAAAATGGCGCACTGTAAACAAACTAGGTTACAGATGACGATCAAACTCCGCGTGGGTATAGAGGAAAGCTGTATCAACTTAGCTTAAACAGGATTTTTAAATGACCAATTCCCGGTACTTTCTTGACAGAATGTATTTGCCTTAGGACCAAATACACACTTGAAGACATGCACGATGATCAACATTCTTCTCTCCCTCTGTTTCAAAGTATGAGAACAACTTTACGTTAATGACAGTAGATGGCAGCTCACTCTTGAAGAAGTCGGTCACTAGATGGCAGTATTTTTAATGCTTCTTAAACATAACACTGTCATCTAGTGACCTTGACAGAAGTAGAGAACATACGTAAACTCAGAATTGCGTATTTCAGACTATCCATATTCTTAACTGCAGGTTATTTTACACATTGCTTCATTCTTGCCTGAGTTAGTGATGTACATAAGAAACCACAATTTCCTTCATAGAACAATTTATGCATCATTATAATCCTCTTGCTTGTTGGGCTTGGCTTGTAAGTAATCTGTAACAGATGACGTCACATTTCCAAGACTTGAACACCACAAGTGCTACTGGGTATAACGACTTCACATCACATCTAGGGAACTGAAATCAAAGCCGGAACCCTTCAATGATATGTTGATTCTCTGCAGCCCACGGCTGTTAAATAACTGGAGGGACAACCTGTCCCTTGAGCCCATGTTCCTATATGACAATCCATAACTGACCCGGATGCCCTATAGAGCTATTATTTCTTATGCGAGGGTCATCCAGCAAGTAACAAACGATTTGACATAACTAAATAATAACGAAGGTTATCAACACAAAACTTTATTTACAAAATTACACTACCCGACTCTTTTTCTCAACGCAATCTCCATTCTGTCAAGGTATTTACTGTCACGTTTACAGATGTTATAATCTTCCACCGCTAAAGATCTTAGCCAAGATGTTGAGGTCTTCATGGCTGGGAAATCTTTTTCATCCAAAGTGAAACACCGGTTTTTCTGAATTCTTTTATCAACATTTGCTTTCAGCTACTTCATAGCGATTGATGAACTTCCACTCCTGTCTTTATCGTACACACTGTTATGTTCTTCCTTGATTACTCGTAAATTATGCGCCATCTCCTCATTGAAGATTCGTTCATTGCGTTTTCCCCATATATTTGCATTATTTGCCAATAAAATTCGATTCGCAGAACATTTTGTGCATTCAAAAGAACGAACAACCTCTTTGGCGGTAGAAAAGTATAACATCCGCATTGAAAACTGGTACCACGTGACAATAAATATCTTGACAGAATGGAGATTGCATTGACAAATAGAATAAAGCACTGTAAGTTTGTAAATAAAGTTTTATGTTGATATCTTTCGTCATTATTTAGATATAGCAAATCGTTCGTTACTTTCTGGAGTAGTTTATATAGAAGACTTGGTGTTTGTTTGCAGCATTCACATTTCATATCATAGGAATTTCAGGGTATGTTTCAGCATAAACCCCTGAGAATTGTTTAGATCGGACATAGTATATTATTGAAATCTACGAAAAGCTCAAAGTGTCTTTTAATTAGAGTTAAGTGTCTTTTACATGGAGCATTTTTCAAAAGTGAATTTTCTAAAAATTGGCTCTAAAGATTTTGATTAAGTTACAGTATATTCATGTTGTTTATATATAAAATAAAATGGTTACCCGGAAATTCTTGGGAAGACCTTTTCATTGTGAATGACGTTTGCATAACTGGTAAACTGCAAGACGTAGATAAAAACCTTACTGCAAAACACCACACGACTTTCTCTAGCTCTTCCACAAAGAAAGTTTCCTTACAAAAATGATTCCTGTATCTACTTCATGTTGATCGAGATAAACAATAACAGAAATTGTCTTATTACTTAGATCCTTGTACGTACAAGGCTAAAGAAATATCAGGTCTTTTAAAAGCTGGTTGCTATGCGAAACGATTGAAATTTGGCTCTGTTTGCTTGCTAGGAGTAAACAAAAGAGAGATGAAGAGAAAGGTGGATACCGTTTGAGAAAAGTTGAAGTACCTTAAAAATGAAATCAATAACTCAGAATATCTTGAAAGCCGTTAACTCTACATTAAAATATGGTGTATATGACATAAACTGAGAGTTTTAATGAGATTTGTAGTTTCTGTGTAATACGTGTCTGTCTATCTTTTAGTTTACCATTATACAAAAGTCATCCAGAATGAAGAGGTCTTCAGATGCTATTCCCAGAAAATTCAACATATACATCTTGTTTGTCATAACAAATCTCAAGGTTATTACATTTTAATTAAAATCGTCAGAATCATTTTTGAAAAAAAAAAATTGAAAAATTTCCATGTGAAGGGTAGTGGGGGATTTTCTTGAAAATCTTTGGTATTTAACTGACTTTTCGTTTAACAGCATGTACTTAAAAACCAAACATGTTACCATAAAAAGACTTTGCAAAACCCAAATTCACTGAAGATGATTAATTGGAATTTTATGTACCTGGAATGCGAGGGGTTCAAGGTTACGAAGCAACTGCCTCTCATTGAGACAAAAGATTTTAAAACCTATTTTCTCATGATGAAACATTCTATCCACTTTCAATCAAATGCATTACTGCTAACCTATTTCATTTAACATTTAAAAGTTTGATATTATTACCGATTTTATTAACAATTAGACCTACAACCTTTCTATTTTTCGAATTACCCAAATAGCGTCTTTTATTTATGATAGTGCAACACCATATCGACTTCAGCATAGAATATAATATCTAAAAATCTGATGTGTTCCATTCACATGACTTTCTCTATATCTCTGTAAATTATTATTGTTAATAAGCTTATCTTTTATTTATTTCATGCTAATCGAGAAAAATTAGCAGAAATAGTCTTATTTCTTACTTATTGTAAGTAGAAGCGAAATAAGGGAGTACCATACGTTAAAGTGAAGCCAAAAGCTGGTTGCTATGTGACTGATGTTCCTTTGTATTAACAGGAAATGACAAATTCCTGTATGAGAAAAGTATAAGTTTTTCAAAGCTGAAACCAAGAAAAAGGAATATCTCAAAAACGATCAACTCCGCGAAAAAAATGTATATAACATTAATTGTGTGTTTTAATGTGCTCTACATTTTTTGTGGGTTAAGTTTTTATCCATCTCTTACGGTTTAGTAGTTATGAAAAATTCATCCAGAATAAAGTAGTCTTCAGAGGCTATTTCCAGAAAATTCAAAATATACATTTTATTTGTCAGGTATATGACTTTAATATACGATATTTTAATCAAAATCGTTAGAGCCATTTTTGAGAAAATTGAAATTTTCGAAAAAAGTTCCACGTAGTGGAACTTTTTTGATATACCAACCAGCTTTTGACTATCACTTTAACCTATGGTAGTTCCTTATTTCGCTTCTACTTACAAGGAAGCGAGTAATAAGACTATTTCTGCTATTTTCTTCTGATTAGCATAAAGTAAATAGGAGTATAAGCTTTTTAAGAATAATTTGTTGCAGGGATATAGAGAGAGTCATGTGAATGGATCACTTCAGCTTTTTTTTTTAAACTTCTTCAACTAATGTTCCACAATTTTTGAAACAGAGGGAACTACGATGAAGCCAGATCCAATAACTAGACTGGATGCTGAGGTTTCGTCATGGTACTGGTGAAGTCCATGGCGACCCAGCAAGATAGCTGAAATACTGAGCTTTAACTGCAATACTTGTCGACGTTATGCATGACTATGTGGCTAGATATGAGCAGTATAGCATAAAATAGTTTGTATTTCCAGTGAAATACCGCAGCAAGATAGCTGAAATACTGAGCTTTAACTGCAATACTTCTCGACGTTATACATGAGTGTGTGGCTAGATATGAGCAGTATAGCATAAAATAGTTTGTATTTCCAGTGAAATACCGCAGAAAGATAGCTGAAATACTGAGATTTAACTGCAATACTTCTCGACGTTATGCATGAGTGTGTGGATAGATATGAGCAGTATAGCAATAGTTTGTATTTCCAGTGAAATACCGCAGCAAGATAGCTGAAATACTGAGCTTTAACTGCAATACTTCTTGACGTTATGCATGAGTGTGTGGCTAGATATGAGCAGTATAGCAATAGTTTGTATTTCCAGTGAAATACCGCAGCAAGATAGCTGAAATACTGAGCTTTAACTGCAATACTTCTCGACGTTATGCATGAGTGTGTGGCTAGATATGAGCAGTATAGCAATAGTTTATATTTCCAGTGAAATACCGCAGCAAGATAGCTCAAATACTGAGCATTACCTGCAATACTTGTCGACGTTATGCATGACTATGTGGCTAGATATGAGCAGTATAGCATAAAATAGTTTGTATTTCCAGTGAAATACCGCAGCAAGATAGCTGAAATACTCAGCTTTAACTGCAATACTTCTCGACGTTATGCATGAGTGTGTGGCTAGATATGAGCAGTATAGCATAAAATAGTTTGTATTTCCAGTGAAATACCGCAGCAAGATAGCTCAAATACTGAGCATTACCTGCAATACTTGTCGACGTTATGCATGACTATGTGGCTAGATATGAGCAGTATAGCATAAAATAGTTTGTATTTCCAGTGAAATACCGCAGCAAGATAGCTGAAATACTGAGCTTTAACTGCAATACTTCTTGACGTTATCCATGAGTGTGTGGCTAGATATGAGCAGTATAGCATAAAATAGTTTGTATTTCCAGTGAAATACCGTAGCAAGATAGCTGAAATACTGACCTTTAACTGCAATACTTCTCGACGTTATGCATGAGTGTGTGGCTAGATATGAGCAGTATAGCATAAAATAGTTTGTATTTCCAGTGAAGTACCGCAGCAAGATAGCTGAAATACTCAGCTTTAACTGCAATACTTCACGATGTTATGCATGAGTGTGTGGCTAGATATGAGCAGTATAGCATAAAATAGTTTGTATTTCCAGTGAAATACCGCAGCAAGATAGCTGAAATACTGAGCTTTAACTGCAATACTTCTCGACGTTATCCATGAGTGTGTGGCTAGATATGAGCAGTATAGCATAAAATAGTTTGTATTTCCATACAAATACCGCAGCAAGATAACTGAAATACTGAGCTTTAACTGCAATACTTCTCGACGTTATCCATGAGTGTGTGGCTAGATATGAGCAGTATAGCATAAAATAGTTTGTATTTCCAGTGAAATACCGCAGCAAGATAGCTGAAATACTCAGCTTTAACTGCAATACTTCTCGACGTTATCCATGAGTGTGTGGCTAGATATGAGCAGTATAGCATAAAATAGTTTGTATTTCCAGTGAAATACCGCAGCAAGATAGCTGAAATACTGAGCTTTAACTGCAATACTTCTCGATGTTATGCATGAGTGTGTGGCTAGATATGAGCAGTATAGCAATAGTTTGTATTTCCAGTGAAATACCGCAGCAAGATAGCTGAAATACTGAGCTTTAACTGCAATACTTCTCGACGTTATGCATGAGTGTGTGGCTAGATATGAGCAGTATAGCAATAGTTTGTATTTCCAGTGAAATACCGCAGCAAGATAGCTGAAATACTGAGCTTTAACTGCAATACTTCTTGACGTTATGCATGAGTGTGTGGCTAGATATGAGCAGTATAGCATAAAATAGTTTGTATTTCCAGTGAAATACCGCAGCAAGATAGCTGAAATACTGAGCTTTAACTGCAATACTTCTTGACGTTATGCATGACTATGTGGCTAGATATGAGCAGTATAGCATAAAATAGTTTGTATTTCCAGTGAAATACCGCAACAAGATAGCTGAAATACTCAGCTTTAACTGCAATACTTCACGATGTTATGCATGAGTGTGTGGCTAGATATGAGCAATATAGCATAAACTAATTTGTATTTCCAGTGAAATACCGCAGCAAGATAGCTCAAATACTGAGCTTTAACTGCAATACTTCACGATGTTATGCATGAGTGTGTGGCTAGATATGAGCAATATAGCATAAAATAATTTGTATTTCCAGTGAAATACCGCAGCAAGATAGCTCAAATATTGAGCTTTAACTGCAATATTTCTCGACGTTATGCATGAGTGTGTGGCTAGATATGAGCAGTATAGCATAAAATAGTTTGTATTTCCAGTGAAATACCGCAGCAAGATAGCTGAAATACTGAGCTTTAACTGCAATACTTCTTGACGTTATGCATGAGTGTGTGGCTAGATATGAGCAGTATAGCATAAAATAGTTTGTATTTCCAGTGAAATACCGCAGCAAGATAGCTGAAATACTGAGCTTTAACTGCAATACTTCTTGACGTTATGCATGAGTGTGTGGCTAGATATGAGCAGTATAGCATAAAATAGTTTGTATTTCCATTCAAATACCGCAGCAAGATAGCTGAAATACTGAGCTTTAACTGCAATACTTCTTGACGTTATCCATGAGTGTGTGGCTAGATATGAGCAGTATAGCATAAAATAGTTTGTATTTCCAGTGAAATACCGCAGCAAGATAGCTGAAATACTGAGCTTTAACTGCAATACTTCTTGACGTTATGCATGAGTGTGTGGCTAGATATGAGCAGTATAGCATAAAATAATTTGTATTTCCAGTGAAATACCGCAGCAAGATAGCTCAAATATTGAGCTTTAACTGCAATATTTCTCGACGTTATGCATGAGTGTGTGGCTAGATATGAGCAGTATAGCATAAAATAATTTGTATTTCCAGTGAAATAGAGGGCTTCAGAGACTATTCTCAGAACATTGAAAATATACATCATTCGACATGAAAATCTATTTAACACACGATATTTTAATCATAATCGTTTTGAGAAGGTTAAACTTTTCTAAAACTATTTTATGTAAGGCGTAGTTTGGGTTGGATAGATTTTCTGTAAAGATATCGTGTCGCACTTTATTAAGTGCTGAACTTAAATGGTATTTTACTTGGATTTTAACGGATTTTTCGGTTTTGATTTATGCCGTGCACTCGCTCACACACATACAACATAGGACATTTTTGCTAAATATATATATTACTTTTTATATTTGATTCGAAAACATATTTCTAGTGAAATCTCAACACCGATTTTCGGGTGGAATACATTAAATACCCTCTGTAGATAAAATAAAAAGGATACAATTTAAACATTATATAATTAGAAATCTTAAATGACAAAAGAAACTCTCTTGTTTTACTTAGAGGGCATTTAGATTCTTTTTTACTTTCTCTAGCCCCATATGTACGATGTACATATGGATAGAGAAGTATTGCATTCCACCCAAAAATTCGATACTGAGATTTCATCGGAAATACATGTTTTAGGATCCCCTGTATCCAAAAAAAGCATTTTCAGAAAAAGGTCCGTGTGTGTGTCCGTGTGTCTGTGAACACGATAACTCAAAAACGAAAAGTAGCTAAAATACCAAACTTGGTATTTAAGTTTAGTATCTTCCAAGGATGCGACACGAAGATTTTGAGAAAAATCCCCCCACCCCAAACTACCCTTTACATGAAACTTTTTTCGAAAATGTTCATTTTCTTAAAAATGGCTCTAACGATTTTGATTAAAATATCATATATTAAAGATATTTACCTAGCAAATAAAACGTATATCTTGAATTTTCTGGGAATAGCTTCTGAGGACCTGTTTATTCTGGATGAATTTTGCTTAATTTGCCATAACTAGTAAACCGTAAGAGATAGACAAAAACTTGCTATACAAAAAATTTAGGTCTTGTTAAAATACAAAGTTATGTCATATACAGTTTTCTCGTGGAGCTTACCGTTTTCGAGGTATTCATTATTAGTTTCAGTTGTGAAGTACTTATACTTTTCTCAGATGGGAGTGTCCGTTTTGCTTTTGTTCTACTCCTGGCCAAGAAAAGAAGCGATTTGTGATGACAATCGCATAACGACAGCTTTTAAAACATTTGACTATTGGTTTAGCCTAGCGTATTCCCTTATTTTCTTCCTAATTATACGGAACTAAATAATAAGAACATTGTACTAATGAGTTCCACGATTAGCAAGGTGCAGAAAGAAGAAGAATCTTATGTATGAAGTTTATAGAACAGCTAGAGAAAGTCATGTGATTGTAACACATTAGATTTTCACTTTCTCTATAGGCACTATGTACATAGTGTATAGAGAATGTATTGCACTCCACCCAAAAATTCGATACCGAGATTTCACCGGAAATATATGTTTTAGGGTCCCCTTTATCTAAAAAAAGCATTTTCGAAAAAAGGTCCGTGTGTGTGTGTGTGTGTGTGTGTGTGTGTGTGTGTGGTGTGTGTCCGTGTGTCTGTGAACATGATAACTCAAAAACGAAAAGTAGGTAAAATACCAAACTTGGTATTTAAGTTTAGTATCTTCCAGGGATGCGACACGAAGATTTTGAGAAAAAAAAAACCCACCCCCAACTACCCTTTACATGGAACTTTTTTCGAAAGTTTTGATTTTCTCAAAAACGGCTCTAACGATTTTGATTAAAATTTTGTATACTAAACATATTTATCTGACAAATAAAATGTATATCTTGAATTTTCTGGGAATAGCCTCTGAAGAGTGGTTTATTCTGGATGAATTTTACTGAATTTTGAATAACTGCTAAACCGTAAGAGATTGACAAAAACTTACTACACAAAAAATGTAGAGCACATTAAAGCACACAATTTATGTTATAAACATTTTTTTCGTGGAGTTCATCGTTTTTTAGACATTCCTTAGTTTTGGTTTCTGCTATGAAAAACAGATACTTTTCTTATACAGGAACTTGTCAACTCCTATCCATATAAACAAAGGAACTTCATTGACATAGCAACCGGCTTTTGACTATCACTTTAACCTATGGTAGTCCCTTATTTCGCTTCTACTTACAAGGAAGCAAGTAATAAGACTATTTCTGCTAATTTTTTTCTGATTAGCATAAAGTAAATAGAAGTATAAGCTTTTTAAGGATAATTTGTTGCAGGGGTATAGAGAAAGTCATGTGAATGGTACACATCAGATTTTTCTTATTATTACTTTCTCCATACGCACTATGTACATAGTGTATAGAGAAAGTATTGCACTCCACCCAAAAATTCGATACCGAGATTTCGCCGGAAATATATGTTTTAGGGTCCCCAATATCCAAAAAAAGCATTTTTACAGAAAGGTCCGTGTGTGTGTGTGTGTGTGTGTGTGTGTGTGTGTGTGTGTGTGTGTGTGTGTGTGTCCGTGTGTCTGTGAACACGATAACTCAAAAACGAAAAGTCGGTAAAATACCAAACTGGGTATTTAAGTTTAGTATCTTCCAGGGATGCGACACGAAGATTTTGAGAAAAATCCCCCCACCCCCAACTACTCTTTACATGGAACTTTTTTCAAAAATTTTGATTTTCTCAAAAATGGCTCTAAGGATTTTGATTAAAATTTCTGATATTAAACATATTTACCTGACAAATAAAATGTATATCTTGAATTTTCTGGGAATAGCCTCTGAAGAGTAGTTTATTCAGGATGAATTTTACTAAATTTTGAATAACTGCTAAACCGTAAGAGATGGACAAAAACTTACTCCACAAAAAAAGTAGAGCACATTAAAACACACAATTTATGTTGTATACATTTTTTTCGTGGAGTTCGTCGTTTTTATGACATTCCTTATTTTTGGTTTCTGCTATGAAAAACGTATACTTTTCTCATACAGGAACTTGTCAACTCCTATCCACATAAACAAAAGAAATTCAATGACGTAGCAACCAGCTTTTGACTATAACTTTAACCTACGGTTGTACCTTATTTCGCTTCAACTTACAAGGAAGCGAGTAATAAGACTATTTCTGCTAATTTTTTCTGATTAGCATAAAGTATATAGAAGTATAGGCTTTTTAAGATTTATTTGCTGCAGGGATATGGAGAAAGTCATGTAAATGGTACACATCAGATTTTTACTTTCTCTATAAGCACTATGTACATAGTGTATAGAGAATGTATTGCACTCCACCAAAAAATTCGATACCGAGATTTCACCGGAAATATATGTTTTAGGGTTCCCTTTATCTAAAAAAGCGTTTTCGGAAAAAGGTCCGTGTGTGTGTGTTTGTGTGTGTGTCCGTGTGTCTGTGAACACGATAACTCAAAAACGAAAAATAAGTAACATACCAAACTTGGTATTTAAGTTTAGCATCTTCCAGGGATGTGACACGAAGAATTTGAGAAAAATTCCCCACCCCAACTACCCTTTACATTTAACTTTTTTTCGAAAAGTTTGATTTTTTCAAAAATGTCTCTAACGATTTTGATTAAAATTTCGTATATTAAAGATATTTACCTGACAAATAAAAGGTATATCTTGAATTTTCTGGGAATAGCCTCTGAAGAGTAGTTTATTCTGGATGAATTTTACTAAATTTTGAATAACTGCTAAACCGTAAGAGATGGACAAAAACTTATTACACAAAAAATGTAGAGCACGTTAAAACACACAATTTATGGTATATACATTTTTTTCGTAGAGTTCATCGTTTTTGTGACATTCCTTATTTTTGGTTTTTGCTATGAAAAACTGGTACATTTCTCATACAGGAATTTGTCAACTGCTGTCCATACAAACAAAGGAACTTCAGTGACATAGCAACCAGCTTTTGATTATCACTTTAACCTATGTACTCCCTTATTTCACCTCTACTTACAAGGAAGCAAGTAATATGGCTATTTCTGCTGTTTTACTGATTAGCATGAAGTTAATAGAAGTATAAGTTTTTTAAGAATAATTTGTTGCAGGGATATAGAGAAAGTCATGTGAATGGTACACATCAGATTTTTTTCATTTCATGTTAACAATGAACCAAATCTTTAAGATGCCAATATTTTTAACTTATCCCAAATACACAAATATAAAATTGCGATGAACATATTTGTTAAACTAACATTGCAAGCGGTTTTTCATTTAACATGTTAATCCATTTTTACTTTCTCTACACGTACTATGTAGATAGTGTATAGAGAAGGTATTGTACTCCACCCAAAAATTCGATACCGAGATTTCACCGGAAATACACGTTTTGGGTCCCGCTGAATCCAAAAAAAGCATTTTTGAAAAAAGGTCAGTGTGTGTGCGTGTCTGTGGACAGCATAGCTCAAAAACGAAAATACCGTTAAATATCAAACGTGGTATTTAAGTTTGGTATCTTCCAAGGACGCGACACGAAGATTTGCAAGAAAATTCCCACACCCTCAACAACCCTTTACATGGAACTTTTCTCAAAAATTTTGATTTTCTCAAAAATGGCTCTAAGGATTTTGATTAAAATTTCTGACATTAAACATATTTACCTGACAAATGAAATGTATATCTCGAATTTTCTGGGAATAGCCTCTGAAGAGTAGTTTATTCAGGATGAATTTTACTAAATTTTGAATAACTGCTAAGCCGTAAGAGATGGACAAAAACTTATTACACAAGAAATGTAGAGCACGTTAAAACACACAATTTATGGTATATACATTTTTTTCGTGGAGTTCATCGTTTTTGTGACATTCCTTATTTTTGGTTTTTGCTATGAAAAACTGGTACATTTCTCATACAGGAATTTGTCAACTGCTGTCCATACAAACAAAGGAACTTCTGTGACATAGCAACAAGCTTTTGATTATCACTTTAACCTATGTACTCCCTTATTTCACCTCTACTTACAAGGAAGCAAGTAATATGGCTATTTCTGCTGTTTTACTGATTAGCATGAAGTTAATAGAAGTATAAGTTTTTTAAGAATAATTTGTTGCAGGGATATAGAGAAAGTCATGTGAATGGTACACATCAGATTTTTTTCATTTCATGTTAACAATGAACCAAATCTTTAAGATGCCAATATTTTTAACTTATCCCAAATACACAAATATAAAATTGCGATGAACATATTTGTTAAACTAACATTGCAAGCGGTTTTTCATTTAACATGTTAATCCATTTTTACTTTCTCTACACGTACTATGTAGATAGTGTATAGAGAAGGTATTGTACTCCACCCAAAAATTCGATACCGAGATTTCACCGGGAATACACGTTTTGGGTCCCGCTGAATCCAAAAAAAAGCATTTTTGAAAAAAGGTCAGTGTGTGTGCGTGTCTGTGGACAGCATAGCTCAAAAACGAAAATACCGTTAAATATCAAACGTGGTATTTAAGTTTGGTATCTTCCAAGGATGCGACACGAAGATTTGCAAGAAAATTCTCACACCCCCAACGACCCTTTACATGGAACTTTTTTTGAAAATTTTGATTTTCTCAAAACTGGCTCTAACGATTTTGATTAAAATATCGTATATTAAAGATATTTACCTGACAAATATTATGTATATCTTGAATATTCTGGGAATAGCCTCTGAAGACTACTTTATTCTGGAGGAATTTTGCATAACTGCTATTCCGTAAGAAATGGACAAAAACTTACCACACAAAAAATGTAGAGCACATTAAAACAAACAATCTATGTTATATGATTTTTTTCAAGGAGTTGATCGTCTTTGAGTCATTCCTTGAAAAACTTATACTTTTCTCATACAGGAATTTGTCAATTCGTGTCCATACAAACAAACGAAGTTCAGTCACCTAGTAACCAGCTTTTGACTTCACTTTAACCTATGATACTCCCATATTTCGCTTCTACTTACAAGAAAGCAAGTAATAAGACTATTTCTGCTAATTTCTTCTCGATTAGCTTGAAATAAATAGAAGAATAAGCTTATTAACAATAATTTGTCACACAGAAGTAGAGAAAGTGATGTGAATGGAACACATCAGATTTTTACTTTCTCTACACGTAATATGTACATAGTCTATAGAGAAAGTATTACACTCTACCAATAAATTCGATACCGGGATTTCACCGGAAATATATATGATAGGGTCCCCTGTATCCAAAAAAAAAAAAAATTTCAGAAAAAGGTCCGTGTGTGTGTCAAAAACGAAAAGTATGTAAAATACCAAACTTATTATTTAAGTTTAGTATCTTCCAGGGATGCAACACGAAGATTTTGAGAATAATCTCCCACCCCAAACTACCCTTTACATAGAACTTTTGTCGAAAATTTTGATTTTCTAAAAAATGGCTCTGATGATTTTGATTAAAATACCGTATATTAAAGAGATTTACCTAACAAATAAAATGTATATTTTGAATATTCTGGGAATAGCCTCTGAAGACCACTTTGTTCTGGAAAACATTTACGGAATTTTGCATAACTGCTATACCGTAAGAGATGGAAAAAACTTACCGTATAAAAAATGTAGAGCACGTTAAAACACACAATTTACGTTATCTACATTTTTTTCGTAGAGTAGCTAAGTTTTTAATTATCCCTTGCTTTTGGTATCAGCTTTGAAAAGCATACTTTTCTCATACAGGAATTTGTCAACTCATGTCCATACAAACAAAGGAACTTCAGTCACATAGCAACCAGTTTTTGACTATCACTTTAACTTATGGTACTCCCTATTTCGCTTCTACTTATAAGGAAGCAAGTAATAAGACTATTTCTGCTAACTTTTTCTCAGCTAGCATGAAGTAAATAGAACAATAAGCTTTTCAACGGTAATTTGTTGCAGATATGTAGAGAAAGTCATGTGAACGGAACACATCAGATTTTTAATGTTTATGCTTTGTAGTAAACAAATACACCAACTTAAGTCCATTGCATTTAAGGTTTTCAATTTTCATTTTAAATGTTATTTGTGTGTATATATATGCTATTTGTGTGTATATATTCATACATTCATATATATACATATATATGTATATATATGTATATCTATGTATACATATATCTATATATATTATATGTATATTATGTGTATATCTATATATATATCTATATATATTATATGTATATATATATATATATATATATGTATATATGTATGTAAGTATATGTGTATATATACATATATGTGTATATATATATATATATATATATATATATATATATATATATAGTCGCCCTCCGTGGTGTAATGGTTACCATGCTAACTTCATATACCCAAGGTCGCGGGTTCAAACTCGGCGGAGGACGATGGATTTTTTCGGGCGTAAAAATCCTTAGCATGGCTTCCTTCGGAAGGGAAGTAAAGCCATGGGTCCCGTGTCGTAGATTTACGGCACGTAAAATAACCTCAAGCCTCATAAGAGAGGCCTCTGAGCAAAATTAAGCGATCTTTCACTCCCAATATAGAATGGGACGCTGAGAACCAAAGCAGTTAAAGAGCGTCCATAAATAACAGGCCATTTAATTTTATATATATGTGTGTATAGGTATATATGTATATCTATGTAGATATATATGCATATATATATATATGTATTTATGTATATATGTATGTATATATGTGTATATGTATATATGTGTATATACATGTGTATATATGTATATGAATGTGTATGTATATGCATGTATATGTATGTATATATATGTATATATATGTATAAATATGTATATGCATTTATATGTACATATATATGTGTATATATACAGAGTGTTTCAAAAATACGGGACATAATTTCAGGTATGTATTTCCCACATGTAGACATTCAAATTAGTTCATTATAACATGTGTCCGGAAATGCTTCATTTCCGAGTTATGGCCTTCACAACATAGAAATTCACTGGAACGTTTTTCTTTCCGCAGGTTGTTGTCATTACAGAAGATGTTCAAAATGTCCACCTTCTGCTTGAATACAGACCTCACATCGATGTCTCATTGACCTGCGAACACGATCCCAAACTCCAGGAGTATTGCGTATGTCCTCACAACTTGCCACAATTCGATTCCGAAGGGATTCCAAATCGGGCACCGGAGACGAATAAACCAATGATTTTAAATGGGCCCACAAGCAGAAATCGAGAGGGTTCAGATCAGGTGAGCGTGGAGGCCAAGCAATTGGGCCACCTCTACCTATCCATCGATTAGGAAACCTTCGATCCAAGTACCGGCGAGCCGTAAGACTGAAGTGTGCAGATGCAAGAAGTGAATGTGTTGATGATTGATCAGTGGAGTGTCTTCGAAAACGTCAGGTATGGTGTTTTCCAGGAAGTTTGTGTACGCCTGCCCCGTAAGTCTGTTTAGAAGTACACGGGGTCCAACTAATCGATCACCAATGATACCGGCCCACATGTTGAGGGAGAACCGCACCTGGTGATGAGATACAACAGTTGCACGTGGGTTTTCATGTGACCATACATGCAGATTGTGGAAATTTGTTATGCCATCTCTTGTGAACTTCATCTGTAAATAATACGACGGCAGAAAAGTTCGGATTTACACCACACTGCTGCAAGAACCACTGACAGAACCTAACTCGTGCAGGGTAATCTGCTGGTGACAGGGCCTGTACACGTTGCAAATGATAAGGATACAATTGATACTCGTTCAACAGTCTCCAGACAGTCGTATGAGGAACATTGACTTGCAACGCTAACCGTCGTGTGCTGATAGGAGTCCCGTCCACAGCCTCCAGAATCTCCTTCTGCACTTCTGGAGTTGTAGATCTTGGTCGTCCCCTTCCCAAACCAGGAGAGGTGAATGTTCCATACTCGCACAGACGGGAATGGAGACGTACAAATGTCTTCCGATTTGGACATTGTCGCTGTGGGTACCTCTCCTGGTACAAACGACGAGCCAGCACAGCATTGCCGTCCGCCTTACCGTACATGAAGTGTATCTCTGCCAGCTCTTGATTTGAATACATGTCGCACAGTCTTAACGCCTAAAGAACACTGAATGTAACCTTCCTCAGAATGAACTATCAGAGCGCCCTCCTAATGTCTCCTTTGACGGCAAAAACCTGCGGAAAGAAAAACGTTCCAGTGAATTCCAATGTTGTGAAGGCCATGACTCGGAAATGAAGCACTTCCGGACATGAACTATTTTGATTGTCTACAGGTGGGACTTTCAATGTTGTAAAGGCCATAACTCGGAAATGAAGCATTTCCGGACACATGTTATAATGAGCTATTTTGATTGTCTTCATGTGGGAAATACATACCTGAAATTATGCCCCGTATTTTTGAAACATCCTGTATATATATGTTTATAGATATATGTATCTATATATGTGTATATATATGTATATAGATATATGTATATATATATGTGTGTGTATATGTGTTATATATACACGAAAATAACATTTAAAATGAAGAGGTTTTGGCTTTCTGGCCTAGGTCTGAGCTTGTGAGCCACAAAAACTGGAGAAAGAAATCCGGCATTTAATCGAGGCCTTTAGCAACAAGGGCTACACATGCAAAGAAATAACAAGAGCCCGCCATCCAAGGTATCCTTCAGTCTGGAAATACAACAACGAACAAACAAGAGCCAGCAGGTCACGGACCGAATAGGTAAACTGATTAAATCACACAACATAAGGACCGTTTATAAACCAAGAAGAAAACTGACGGAGCTACTCAGCTCTGTACAGGATAAGCGACACCCACATTGCACAGCAGGAGTTTACAAAATACCATGTAGTTGCGGAGCATAAGCAAACATCTAAAAGACACAGCCGGTTATAGGACGGGCAGGAAAGTCAGCAGTGGCAGAACATTCGTTATTACTTGGCTACAAGGACACTACGGTGCTCGCAAGAACCAATCAATACCAGGCTCGCTTGACACGAGAAGCAATTGAGATATTCAAACACAAAAACGTTTGCAACCGAAAAGAAGAAAACACCAAATAAGCGAAGCTTGGATTCCGGTTCTGGAAAGAGTAGAGTGAAACCTGAGCATTTTTTTTTTCGAAAGGGATGACAGAAAGAGAATTGGATAAGGAAAATAGTGGATTGTTACACCACTGAGGGTGATATTTGTAATGCTGTGGTACTCTTTATTTTATTTTGTAGGGGAACATAATATGCCCGGTACCGCATATGCACCCGAAGTTTCTGAAGTGAAAATTAAAAAGAATAGCCGGAGCGAGTCCATACAAAGGGGTAAAATGCCATGGCGAGCCCTGACTTTGACCGTCGTGATTGTAGGGGTTGAGGTGTTCAGTATCTGTGGGTAGTGGTGGCGGAAACGTGTCTACGTCCTCTAGAAGTTGATGGTGTATAACTTGCGGGAACAAGAACGTCTCGGTAGATTTACTGGTCTTGGCGGCGGCTGCTGGAAGGTGTCCTCCAGCATGTTCATCGGACAAGTACTGTGTCCGTCTGGTCACGTAGGGGAGTTTCGAAATCTCTGCGGACTTTGAAGACCTTCTGACTCTTGACGTAGTAAACCAGCTTCTGCAGCTTGTCGGCCGTTTGGTGACGTACTTCTTGCAGCTCTGTGTTAATGATGCCCGGTAGTGGATCTATGGTGGTAGTGAAGGTGCTAATGGAGTTGGTGGCTCCGAAGTGGCCGTTAAAGGCTTATACAAGGGAGTCTAGACGGCTGGTGACAGCGTCCAGGGTTTCCTTGATGTGTGTGAACTCAGTTGAGTAGTCATGTGTTTGTTCTGGATTGGAATGTGGGTGCAGATGCTGTTGTGTGTATCTATGATGTAGGCTCTGAGGTCGATTGTTGCAGAAGCGAGAGCGCAGTTGCCACATTGGCAGCTGCTGCTATTGGTGGCGAGACTGAGTTAATGGCCGTTAGATTCTTTGGGTGGAGTGGGCAACACCCCTGCCCGGTGAAGTGGTCGCTCCTGCAACAGAAGTGGCGTCGTTGTAAGAGTTGGTGTCGTCTCCATTCTGCTATCAAGGTCGGTGGCAGCGGGGAGGCGATGTGCAGCTTATCGAAGAGGCAGCAGCGGCGGCAAGGTGGCGTCCAAGTTGTGCGGCTGGGCTCGAAGCTAATTGCCTGGCCCGGGAAGTGAAGGCCATTCGAGAGCGCAGCGTCGTAGTGCGCCTGGTCCTTAAAGAAAAGGCGCACTAGTCCGGTAGGCCCTTGCCTAGTGCTGATTCAGTTGGCCTTGTAAGCCGTAGGTCAGTGTCGCTGGGCGTACTCCAAAAAGAGTTGATGTACCCCCACAGCTACAGCACCAAAGTTGCCGTAGCGATCAAGGGGCTCAATTGGTGGCGTAGGGGTAAATGGAAGCTCGTCGCTCTATACACGAAGCAGAGACAGGTGACGGCCAATGACCAATTGACCTCCACTCCCTAACTGGCCAGGCCAACCTTCGGCGCACGGCTATATATACAGCGGCAGTTACTAGCGCTCCGGAGGACTTCGCTTCGAGATCTCAACGAGGCGAAGCTACCAGGGAAGCTTCAGCTGAAGAAGAAGTCCACTACAAAGAAGTAGCCACCGCTGGAACGGCTCGGCATTGCCGTGGTTTTTTAACCAAAGCCTTCGGCTCGGCATTGCCGCGGTTCTAGAAACCAAAGCCTAAAGCTCTCAGAGCATCACACTACCGCAGTTTAGACGGGTAGGCGAATACGGTTACAGCAAGCAGTCGCAAGACTAGCTTAAGCACCTTTCGAGGTCCAGCCCTCTATTTTCCCGTGCTTATTAGTGCTCGCTAACAGTTCTTTCTCTCTTACTATACATTTTCCTCTTTTTAATCTTAAACATTTTTCCCCATTTCTTTAAAACTTCTTAATACTTGATATTTTTTCTGGATATGGTGAAGACAGGTAGGACTACTTCGACCACCAAACCTCTATCTCCCACCATGATCACTAGGACGAAATCCAAATCCTCTGCTCCTCCCCGTCCTTCTCCACCGGCTTCTAAACCCAAAAGCACTACTCCTTCTTCTCCTCCAAAACCAGCTTCCAAACCAAACACCTCACTTCCTAGCACACCACCTCCAGCCTCTGAACCTGTCACCCTCCTTCTAGTCCAACACCCAACGACAAACCTGATGCACCTTCTCCTGTGACTCCCTCATCTGCCGGACTCAACCCAACGCACCCATCAACCTCAGCACACACGACACCACCCTCCGCTATGCAGGTAGAGAGGTCAAACTTGGCGCCAATATTTATTAGCAGGCCGCGAAATTCCACCAAATAATGAAACAACTACACAAACTCCCTCTAACTCATAAACTTCTTGCTGAACAAACGCGTGTCTCCGGTGATTTTGCCATCAAGTCGTTCTGTCTAGGTGATTGCCAGTTAATGGTAAAATATCTGAAAGACAACGGCGTACAGCATTATTTGATAGCACACCCGAAGAGAGAACTTCACGCTTTGTGATTAAGGGGCTGTACGCCGAACTCACCGGAGAAGAGGTATTAGAAGACCTGGCTATGTGCGGTTTCAAGGCCATTAGGGCCGTACAGATGCGAAGGCGAAATAGAGATAGGATCCCCCCTGCCCATGTTCTTAGTAGAATTGCAGGACACACTAGAAAACAGGAAAATTCTTGACCTCAGATATTTTGCATACCTTAGAGTTAGGGTTGAAGCATATAGATCGATCGCAGAACCCAAGCAGTGCTCAGGATGCCAGCAGTTCTGGCACATGAAGTTAGAATGCAGGTCCTCAAACCCGATTTGCGCTAAGTGCACAGGACCACATTATTCAGGCACATGCACAGTTCCACCTATGGAACGGAAATGCGTTTTATGTGGCGTTCAGGGCCATGGAGCAACTTGGCGCGGTTGCTCCGCATATTACGCAGCATGTGGGAAATCCACGTGTGAGCAGCCTCCTAGACCCCCCAAGAGTAGGAAGAACGCAAGCTCCCCCAGAGGCTGTTACACAATTAAGTTCAGAATGGTTCACCAGGAACCGTAAAGGCCGGAAACGTGCAGTCCCTATAGAGAACCACTCTAAGGTTGGGGAACGTCAGCCACGCGCTGAGGTAGAACCAATCAGGAAAGAGCGACCTCCTCACAAACAACCAAAACAACCGAAAGTAGGTCCCTCAAAGCAGGCTGCTGGGCCTCCCCCCAGCAGCATTGTAACTCACCAACCGGGTAAATCCAGTAGAAGAAGCAGAAAGCTTCAACGTGGCAACGGGCCAACTCTTAAGAATAGTGGGAGTGCCCATAAATGAACACACGATGAGAATAACACAATCACTACTGGTTAGACAGAGCTCTGCGATTAGAGGTATGGCGGATACTTTCACAGCACTCAACCTTACCCACGCCCCGTTAAGCTCTCTAGACACGTTCATGACTAATTTACACTGAGAACAATTACATGGAATTGCAACGGCATACGCAAAAACGGTAAAGATTTAACTGATCTTTTACAAACACACTCAATTCATATAGCATTATTAACCGAAACCCATATAAATCATAAAGACCGTCTCTGCATTCCCGGATACCGTATATACAGAAATGATCGAGACCGTAGGGAAGGGGGAACTGCGATAGCTATTCACACAAGCGTAGAACATAATCAGATTAATTCCCCACAGCAATCAAAGTTGTTTGCAACACCGAAATCGTCATAGCGTCGGGCAGGTAGACACAGATGACATTGACAAAATCATGCAATTAGGGCATAGAGTAATTGCAGCAGGAGATTACAATTGTAAACGCCAAATTTGGAAGTGCGCAAATACTAATGCACAGGGAACTAAATTACATCAATAACACAATCACACTGTTCGCACTCCAGTTTTTTTAGGCTGGTGTAATTTCTTATTGTGATGTATTCCGTGTGGTTAAGTGTGTAGTTGACCAGCATCCATTCTTTCGTTATGTCATGTGTAGTGTTGGAATCATTGCGTATAGCGTAATTTCTTCTTTTAGGTTTCAGTGTTTGTCAGGAGTATCTGCAATCTGACGTTTTCTATGAAGAAGGTTATTGACCTCCTCTAATGTTTAGAAGTTTGGTTATTCCATAGGTTGCTGTGCCAGCTTTGAATAGAGTCAGGAGTGCTTTTGTTGACATTTTCTGGGACTGTTGTAATATTTTTGATATCGCTGCTGTTACTCTTTCTTTGTCAAGCTTGCAGAAGGAAGACAGTGTTGTTTGGATGCTTACTCCGACATATTTGAATATTGGTACTATTTCCAGTGATTTATTTTGGAGGTTTAGTGCATCTTTTGATATGTATCTACCTCCTCTTCTGAAAATCACTTCCTGAGATTTATTTTCAGGTCTTTTCTTGAGTCCATGAGGTTAGTCTGTTAGTGCATTCTTTTTCTTCCGAACCTGTTGCTATGTTGGTGAGTACGAGTGTTGCCGAATCAACCATGTTGATCCTTGTGATATCTGTTGTCATGATGCTAGACTGGTCGGGTAATCCGTTGTTAGGGTCTTGTATAATGTGATGTCATCAGATATTTGCATATTGGGTGCAAACCCACAAATAACGTGAGGTCTTGTTCTATTTTTGTTGGGAGAGATAGTAGGGGAAGTTCTGCTGCCTCTCATTAATTAAAAAAAAAATGTCTATTAATATTTAGGACCTATAAAAAGCTACTAAATTTGCTTATGCCTCTGAGTTGGGTTTATATAAAATGCTGCTAATGACACTTTCTCCCTCTCTCTGTCTATCTCTGGTGTGTGTATTTGGTTGTCTCATTATCTCCATTCCATCTTTGCTTCTCTCTAATCATATCTGCTGTTGCCTCTGTTTCCTGTCACTTGGAATGACATCCTCAGAAATTATCTGCTGAAAAGTGTTAACGACATTGATTTGAAGTTTGAGTCATGATTTCCAGAGGAGTTGTTGGCCCAGGGTTATGGTCTTGGATCTTTTGTCACTGATGAAATGTACTTGCATTTCTGTTTTAGCAAATTCAACCGTTCTGCTACCATATCCACATTTAGCTTTCTGTCATCATCCCTTTCCACTCCTTTGGCATCTTCCAAGCTTCTCATCAAAGTTCCACTTAACAGACCCTCAATTGCATCTGGAACTTTCCACATACTTGTGTAATAAGGCCTTAGTCAAATCAAACAACTTCTATCTTCATAAACAACAATGGGCAGTCTAAGTCCTTTCTGAAAACATATTGAGATTCCCTTAAAACATTAGTGTTCAAAATGTTACATTATAACCATTTCAACTATTTTGAATATCACATGCTCCAATAAAATTACATGCACTACACAATTGCATAGAAAACAGTTACTACATGTTTTAGAAACATTTACAGTAATGACCTTCCTGTACTTCCATGTCCTTGGCAGTGTACTAATGTGTACTGTGGAAGCACTAAATGAACACATTGTATCACAAGCCTGTTAGATCACCATGATATGTTTACAGAACCAGCTGTTCCTGACTTCCTTCACTGTCAACATCTACGTGTCCTGTACTACTATGATGTCTGTTATCATATGTTTATAGAACCAGCTTTTCTTTACTTCCTCAGTTGTCCACATATACATGTCCTGTACTACTATGATGTCTGTTATCATATGTTTATAGAACCAGCTGTTCCTGACTTCCTTCACTGTCAACATCTACATGTCCTGTACTACTATGATGTCTGTTATCATATGTTTATAGAACCAGCTGTTCCTGACGTCCTTCACTGTCAACATCTACGTGTCCTGTACTACTATGATGTCTGTTATCATATGTTTATAGAACCAGCTTTTCTTACTTCCTCGGTTGTCCACATATACATGTCCTGTACTACTATGATGTCTGTTATCATATGTTTATAGAACCAGCTTTTCTTTACTTCCTCAGTTGTCCACATATACATGTCCTGTACTACTATGATGTCTGTTATCATATGTTTATAGAACCAGCTTTTCTTTACTTCCTCGGTTGTCCACATATACATGTCCTGTACTACTATGATGTCTGTTATCATATGTTTATAGAACCAGCTTTTCTTCACTTCCTCAGTTGTCCACATATACATGTCCTGCACTACTATGATGTCTGTTATCATATGTTTATAGAACCAGCTTTTCTTTACTTCCTCAGTTGTCCACATATACATGTCCTGTACTACTATGATGTCTATTATGATATGTTTATAGAACCACCGTTTCTTTACTTCCTCAGTTGTCCACATATACATGTCCTGTACTACTATGATGTCTGTTATGATATATTTATAGAACCAGCTTTTCTTTACTTCCTCAGTTGTCCACATATACATGTCCTGTACTACTATGATGTCTGTTATGATATGTTTATAGAACCAGCTTTTCTTTACTTCCTCAGTTGTCCACATATACATGTCCTGTACTATTATGATGTCTGTTATGATATACTTATAGAACCAGCTTTTCTTTACTTCCTCAGTTGTCCACATATACATGTCCTGTACTACTATGATGTCTGTTATGATATGTTTATAGAACCACCTTTTCTTTACTTCCTCAGTTGTCCACATATACATGTCCTGTACTACTATGACGTCTGTTATGATATGTTTATAGAACCAGCTTTTCTTTACTTCCTCAGTTGTCCACATATACATGTCCTGTACTATTATGATGTCTGTTATGATATGTTTATAGAACCACCTTTTCTTTACTTCCTCAGTTGTCCACATATACATGTCCTGTACTATTATGATGTCTGTTATCATATGTTTATAGAACCAGCTTTTCTTTACTTCCTCAGTTGTCCACATATACATGTCCTGTACTACTATGATGTCTGTTATGATATGTTTATAGAACCAGCTTTTCTTTACTTCCTCAGTTGTCCACATATACATGTCCTGTACTACTATGATGTCTGTTATGATATGTTTATAGAACCACCGTTTCTTTACTTCCTCAGTTGTCCACATATACATGTCCTGTACTACTAGGATGTCTGTTATGATATGGTTATAGAACCAACTTTTCTTTACTTCCTCAGTTGTCCACATATATATTTCCTGTACTACTAGGATGTCTGTTATGATATGTTTATAGAACCAGCTTTTCTTTACTTCCTCAGTTGTCCACATATACATGTCCTGTACTACTATGATGTCTGTTATGATATGTTTATAGAACCAGCTTTTCTTTACTTCCTCAGTTGTCCACATATACATGTCCTGTACTATTATGATGTCTGTTATGATATGTTTATAGAACCACCTTTTCTTTACTTCCTCAGTTGTCCACATATACATGTCCTGTACTATTATGATGTCTGTTATCATATGTTTATAGAACCAGCTTTTCTTTACTTCCTCAGTTGTCCACATATACATGTCCTGTACTACTATGATGTCTGTTATGATATGTTTATAGAACCAGCTTTTCTTTACTTCCTCAGTTGTCCACATATACATGTCCTGTACTACTATGATGTCTGTTATGATATGTTTATAGAACCACCGTTTCTTTACTTCCTCAGTTGTCCACATATACATGTCCTGTACTACTAGGATGTCTGTTATGATATGGTTATAGAACCAACTTTTCTTTACTTCCTCAGTTGTCCACATATATATCTCCTGTACTACTAGGATGTCTGTTATGATATGTTTATAGAACCAGCTTTTCTTTACTTCCTCAGTTGTCCACATATACATGTCCTGTACTACTATGATGTCTGTTATGATATGTTTATAGAACCAGCTTTTCTTTACTTCTTCAGTGGTCCACATATACATGTCCTGTACTGCTATGATGTCTGTTATGATATGTTTATAGAACCAGCTTTTCTCTGCTTCCTCAGTTGTCCACATATACGAGGGCCGTTCAGAAAGTAACCTCCGGTTGATTGCAAGAAATTCACCAAGTTAAATAAAAATATTTTAATATATACATCTTACAACTACATCTTGGCACTATTTTTCTACATAGTTTCCATAACGATTGAGGCACTTATCGTATCTGTTCACAAGCTTTGAAATTCCTTCTGCATAAAAATCACCCGCTTGTGCCTGGAGCCAGCCTGTGACCGCATCTTTGAGCTCTTCGTCGTCATCAAACCGCTGGGACCCGAGCCATTTCTTCATATGCATGAAGAGGTGATAATCGCTTGGCGCCAGATCTGGGCTGTAAGGTGGATGGTTGACAACGTCCCACTTGAAGGACTCAAGAAGGGCTGTTGTTCTGCGAGCAGAGTGAGGACGATCGTTATCGTGCAAAAAAACGATACCGGAAGTCAGCATACCACGGCGTTTGTTCTGTATAGCCCGTCGTAATTGTTTTAGTGTTTCACAGTACACGTCTTGATTAATGGTCGTCCCACGTTCCATGAATTCAACCAAAAACACCCCTTTTGCATCCCAAAACACCGTTGCCATCAATTTTCGGGCAGAAAAATCTTGCCGGGCTTTTATTGGTTTGGTAGGCGAATTTGAATGTGCCCACATCTTTGATTGTTCTTTTGCCTCAGGGTTCACGTACTTAATCCAGGTTTCGTCCCCGGTCACGATTCTGTTTAACAATGGTTCACCTTCGGCCTCATAACGTGACAGAAAGTCTAATGCAGAGGCCATTCTTTGAGTTTTGTGGTGGTCGGTAAGAATTTTGGGCACCCATCGTGCACAGAACTTACGGTAACCCAATCTTGCTGTCACTATCTCGTACAAGAGAGTCTTAGAAATCTGTGGAAAATCAGTAGACAACTCCGACATTGTGAAACGTCGGTTTTCACGAACTTTTGCATCAACTGTCTGAACGAGTTCGTCCGTGACCAATGATGGTCTACCACTCCTCTCTTCATCATGAACGTTTTCTCGTCCACTTTTAAATAAACGTACCCATTCACGGACCAGTCCTTCACTCATAACTCTTGGTCCGTACACGGCACAAAGCTCATGATGAATAGCTGCTGCAGAATATCCTTTGGCTGTAAAAAACCTTATAACAGCACGCACTTCACATTTGGCGGGGTTTTCTATTGCAGTACACATTTCAAACGGCCACAAACACTAAACTAGCGCAGATACGACTTTCACTCGACCACGGCTTGATGCCGACTGACCTGCTGAGTGCGTGAATGCACAGATGGCGTCGCTACTCCCCCCACTACCCGCACTGTGACCGATCGGAGGTTACTTTCTGAACGGCCCTGGTATTTACAGAATCAGCCTTTCTTGACTTTCTCAGTTGTACACATCTACATGTCCTGTACTACTATGATGTTTGTTATGATATATTTACATATATTTACAGAACCAACATTTCTTGACTTCCTCAGTTGTCTACATTTACATGTCCTGTACACTATGATGTTTGTAATGATATATTTACAGAATCAGCTGTTCTTGTCTTAATCAGTTGTCCTCATTTACGTGTCCCATACCAGTATGATGTTAGTTATGATATGTTTACAGAACCATCTGTTCTTGACTTCGTCGGTTGTCCACATCTACATGTCCTGTAGTACTATGTTGTTTGTTGTGATATGTTTACAGAACTCTCTGTTCTTGACATCCTCGGTTGTCCACATCTATGTGTCCTGTGATACTGTGATGTATGTTAAGATATGTCTAGAGAACTATCTGTTCTCTACTTCCCCAGTTACAGAACCAGATGTTCTTTACTTCCTCAGTTAACCACATCTACGTGTCCTGTACTACTATATTGTTTGTTATATGAGTACACAAGGTGAGGGTAAGTGGAGTGGTGACACGAAGCATGCAGCTGAAATTGAGCAATAATAGTAATAAATATGCGTAGGTAATACTTGCAGACAGTGTTAAATCAAACGATATCAGTGATGGAAAACATGTAAATAAGGGCAATGCGAGGGATCAAACCAAAGTCGAGAAACAACCAAATGAATGGTACACACTGGAGGCGAACGCTCGAAGCTTATGTGAGAAGGAAATGGCATCATCGCTTCTCATAAGCATCGACATCCTAAACAAGGAATTAGAAGTCTCAAAAAGGAAAATAGAACAGTTCAGAAGTGAAAACTATTCTTTGAGAATGGAGCACAGTGCAAAAAATGAATTCAAAACAGATGCTAGCATAATAAAAAGAGAAATTCAAGATCTGGAGAAAACAATGAAGAATTTAAGGAGAGAAACGCCATGCTCAAAACCAAGATAGAGTTTATGGGCCAGGATATACCGAGGTAGTATATAACCACAAAAGAAAGTACTCGGAAGTCACACAAAATAATAGAATGCATTATTCGAACAGCAGCTATGGAATAGAGCTGAAGATAAGAAAAATCGGAATGCAACGAATGCGGAAAACTGTGTGGTCCCCGGGATTGACGCTATACAAAGGAGACGAATACCGGACATCTTAGTAGTAGGTGACTCAATGATCAAGATTTGTGGACAACTTTGCAAAAATCAAGGGTGCGACGTGAGATACTTCCCAGGCTTTAAGATAAAGGAACTGCAACACCAAGTAGAAAGACTTAACCTAAAAGAATGCAGTCCTAGCGAAGTTGGACATGATGGGTCTAACAACATAAAATGCCAAATAAATCATGGGGAATACAATAGACTTCATAAATTATATAAGAGCTGAGTCTCCTGAGGTGAATATAGCTATCAGCCGTGTGCTTAGAAGACGTGGCACAACTAAAAAAAGGGTAATACGAATAAACAAAGAGTTAAATTGGCTGTGCTCTACTAAGCAGTGTACTTTTGTCGATGGGAACTTCAGGCTGGCAGATCATGAGTTTGGCAGAGATGGAATCACTTCAATCACAGAGGATCCCGCAAATTTGGAAAACTACTGTATGATGTAATTAAATCAGTGTGTTAGGGAATCTAATAAACTGTGTGGTGGGTGACAATACAGTGACCAAAGCTATGACCAAAGTTACCAGAGCTCAAGAAGACTTGCAGAGGATCTGCTGTTCCATCAGGAACCAGTCTTAGGAAGGCAAAACTTTCTAAAAATCAACATGCTGCAGACCCAGAAGAAGGAGAACAAGCAAATAGGATAAAGGAAAAGGTATGTGGTTACTTAGCTGTGCCTAAAAATCCAATATTCCTCATCCATCAGAACATTCAATTGTTTAGCAACAAAACTAATGAACTAGACATCCTACTCTCAACCCAATTAAAAGAAACAAACATTCTTTGCCTTACTGAACACTGGCTTAGGGAGGATAGTCTAAAATTAACAAAGCTATCTGGCTTTGTACTAGCAGCATTTTCATGCAGAGCCACTTTTAATGGAGAGGGAACCTGTATTTTTGTAAAAAATGGTTTAGAATTTAAGGCCCTCAATAACCTACAAAATATCATAAAGGAAAAAGAATTTGAGTGTTCAGATGTCCAACTGTTAAATCCCAATTTCACAATCATTAGCATATATAGAACTCCTAGCAATCATACTAAAGCCTTCCTAAACAAACCTGACACAGTCTAGAGCAAAATATTGGTAATAGCTCAAAAGCAATCATCTGTGGTGACTTTAATATAGATTTAAATAGCAAATCAAGCTCTGCATCAGCGCTAATAAACCTCTTAGCAACATAAAATTTAAAACAAACAATATTCCAGCCTACACGAATCTCACAACACTCCTCCTCTCTAATAGATCAAATTTTTGCAAACTTTGACATGCATAAGTGTAAGAGTGAGGTTCTTGATCTAGGATTTAGTGATCATAATACTCAAGCAATAATACTACCTATTTCAGTTAGTCTGATTCAAGCCCCAGAAGTCACAAAGAAAAGGACAATAAATGATCATAACATCCACTATTTTATGCATTTACTTAGCAAAGAATCTTGGAGCGAAATCTTCGATAGAAATGCATCAAACAAATTTCAGACCTTCATACAAACATTTCAGTTCCATCTACACACTGCATTTCCATTGAAAACCATTAAGAAACAACCTGGTTATAATAGCAAACACTGGATTACTTCTGGAATAACAAAATCATGTGCCACTAAATGCTACTTACATAGTTTATTAAAATTTCACTCTTCCAGCCTCGCACTAAAAAACTATTAAAATAACTATAAAAAAATTCTAGCTAGGGTGATAGCAGAAGCCAAACAGTAGGCAAATGACAAATTAATTAAAAGGGCAGGCAATAGATCAAAGGCTATATGGAAAGTAATTAGAAAAGAAATTACAGGTACTGTCCCCAGGTCAGTAACATTACCCTAAAGGAAAACTCAAATTATATCTCACATCCTATCAATGTAGCTAATTCTTTCAACACTTACTTTATCAACATAGCAGAAAACCTAATAAAAACTAACAAACAAATGACAAACACATGCTCGACTGCTAACAAAACCAAAAGTCTAATTAATGACTCTATGTACCTTGCCCCAACAAATGAGTCAGGAATTTCGAAAATAATAAAGGACTTAAAACCAAAATATTCAGCAGAAATAGATGATACACCAGACTTTCTTGTGAAAAAATGTGCTCACCTAGTTGTTCAACCATTAACATACTTGTATAATGAATCTTTTAGCAATGGCATTTTTCCCACTTGTCTCAAAACAGCCATTGTTAAGCCAAAATTCAAAAAAGGGAAACAAGTAATATATCAAACTACTGACCCATTGCAATACTATCAGTCTTCTAAAAAATTTTAGAAAAACTTTTCTACAAGCCGCTCTTGAGCTTCCTAGAAAGGAACAGCCTTCCATCTAGAGACAAGCATGGCTTTAGAAACACCCGTTCCACTGAATCAGCAATATTCCACTTTGTATGCGAGTCCCTCAGGCTATTGATGAAAAAGATCATGTCTCAGCTATATTCTTAGATTTATCAAAAGCTTTCGATACGATTGACCATAAAACATTATTAGTAAAGCTAGAAAGACATGGAATTAGAGGGCTACCTCACCAGTGGATATATTCATATCTGAGGAATAGGTAGCATTTGTAGAAATTAAACACAAAGATAAGTTAGAATTCAAATCCAGCTCCTCAATCAAACAATTGAGAAGGTAGAAACCACCAAATTTCTTGGCCTTTGGGTCCAAAACAATTTAAAATGGGAAACCCACATAAGCCATATAAACAACAAATTAAGTATAGCCTGCTATATGATATGGGTACTAGCAGGGTGCACAAGGGGGCAGACTGTTAGAATGGCTTACTTTGCACATGTCCACTCTTTCCTTAGGTATGGCATAATATTCTGGGGGGAGTCACCTGCAAGTAAGGCATGCTTTATTATACAGAAGAAAATAGTTCGAGCTATGGTAGGGGCAAGCCTAAGCACATCATGCAAACCTCTGTTTAAAAAATTAGGCATTCTTCCCCTCCCTTGCATTTATTTATATGAAATAATAATGTTTATTCGTAAAAGCAACAACAAAACAGATTCACCCTTCATCAAAAATGAATCTGTGCAACAGAACAATACAAGGCAAACTACAAATATACATGGATGCATGGGCTTCCACGACCTGTGTCTTGATGTGTCTTCTCTGGAAGCTAAGAAGACACATACAAATATACATGGATGCATAGGCTTCCACGACCTGTGTCTTGATGTGTCTTCTCCGGAAGCTCAGAAGACACATACAAATATACATGGATGCATAGGCTTCCACGACCTGTGTCTTCTCTGGAAGCTAAGAAGACACATACAATAATACATGGATGCATAGGCTTCCACGACCTATGTCTTGATGTGTCTTCTCTGGAAGCTAAGAAGACACATACAAATATACATGGATGCATAGGCTTCCACGACCTGTGTCTTGATGTGTCTTCTCCGGAAGCTAAGAAGACACATACAATAATACATGGATGCATAGGCTTCCACGACCTATGTCTTGATGTGTCTTCTCTGGAAGCTAAGAAGACACATACAAATATACATGGATGCATAGGCTTCCACGACCTGTGTCTTCTCTGGAAGCTAAGAAAACACACACAAATATACATGGATGCATAGGCTTCCACGACCTGTGTCTTGATGTGTCTTCTCTGGAAGCTAAGAAAACACATACAAATATACATGGATGCATAGGCTTCCACGACCTATGTCTTGATGTGTCTTCTCTGGAAGCTAAGAAAACACACACAAATATACATGGATGCATAGGCTTCCACGACCTGTGTCTTCTCTGGAAGCTAAGAAGACACATACAAATATACATGGATGCATAGGCTTCCACGACCTATGTCTTGATGTGTCTTCTCTGGAAGCTAAGAAAACACACACAAATATACATGGATGCATAGGCTTCCACGACCTGTGTCTTCTCTGGAAGCTAAGAAGACACATACAAATATACATGGATGCATAGGCTTCCACGACCTATGTCTTGATGTGTCTTCTCCGGAAGCTAAGAAGACACATACAAATATACATGGATGCATAGGCTTCCACAACCTGTGTCTTCTCCGGAAGCTAAGAAGACACATACAAATATACATGGATGCATAGGCTTCCACGACCTGTGTCTTCTCTGGAAGCTAAGAAGACACATACAAATATACATGGATGCATAGGCTTCCACGACCTATGTCTTGATGTGTCTTCTCCGGAAGCTAAGAAGACACATACAAATATACATGGATGCATAGGCTTCCACAACCTGTGTCTTCTCTGGAAGCTAAGAAGACACATACAAATATACATGGATGCATAGGCTTCCACGACCTGTGTCTTGATGTGTCTTCTCCGGAAGCTAAGAAGACACATACAAATATACATGGATGCATAGGCTTCCACGACCTGTGTCTTGATGTGTCTTCTCCGGAAGCTAAGAAGACACATACAAATATACATGGATGCATAGGCTTCCACAACCTGTGTCTTCTCCGGAAGCTAAGAAGACACATACAAATATACATGGATGCATAGGCTTCCACGACCTGTGTCTTGATGTGTCTTCTCTGGAAGCTAAGAAGACACATACAAATATACATGGATGCATAGGCTTCCACGACCTGTGTCTTGATGTGTCTTCTCCGGAAGCTCAGAAGACACATACAAATATACATGGATGCATAGGCTTCCACGACCTGTGTCTTCTCTGGAAGCTAAGAAGACACATACAAATATACATGGATGCATAGGCTTCCACAACCTGTGTCTTCTCTGGAAGCTAAGAAGATACATATTCATCAACATCACAGTTCCCTATTTCAAAGAACCATATTGCACTCTGGTATAAAGATATAAACTGCCTTCCAAAATTCTTAAAAGAAATACAGCAAGAAAATAGATTTAAACTTTCCCTAAATGCACATCTAATTAGCCACTGCTTTTATACCATTCAAGAATTCGCAGCTAATAATTATAATTAAAAACCTTTATATATGTACATATTCTTCATTTAAGTTCATATATTCCTACTTCTTATAAAATGTTATATTGCATTACACTTCTCACATTTTTAATCTTGTAAATATTATATCTATTCCATTTTGACATGACATACATTATTTATATTAATTCTTTTCATTACTTTGTTTTTATTGTAATGTTTACCTTTATGTAAAGCCTATACCTGCATCTTAGTTTTTTGTCATTTTTATATTTTACGCTGCACAATAAAATTCTGTAAATTATTAAAAATGCAATCATCTAATCATAGAGCTTAAGATTAATCTTAAATATTCATAAATGAAATATTGTAAGTAATCAAGATTACAAGAATTTTGTAAGTAATTGTAAATACAACCTTTATATAATATTGACTTATCCTATATCATGATACCCATGTACATTTATATGATCTTAAGGATGAATAAAATATCTATCTATCTATCTATCTATTTACAGAACCAGCTGTTCTCGACTTCCTCAGTTGTCCACACCTACGTGTCCTGTACTACTATATAGTTTGTTATGATATGTTTACAGAACCAGCTGTTCTCGACTTCCTCAGTTGTCCACATCTACGTGTCCTGTACTACTATATTGTTTATGATATGTTTACAGAACCAGCTGTTCTCGACTTCGTCAGTTGTCCACATCTACGTGTCCTGTACTACTATGATGATTGTTATGATATGTTCACAGAACCAGCTGTTCCTGACTCCCTCAATTGTCCACATCTACGTGTCCTGTACTACTATATTGTTTATATGTTTACAGAACCAGCTGTTCTTGACTCCCTCAGTTGTCCACATCTACGTGTTCTGTACTACTATATTGTTTGTTATGATATGTTCACAGAACCAGCTGTTCCTTACTTCCTCAATTGTCCACATCTATGTGTCCTGTACTACTATATTGTTTGTTATGATATGTTCACAGAACTGGCTGTTCTTGACTTCCTCAGTTGTCCACATCTACGTGTTCTGTACTACTATATTGATTGTTTGTTATGATATGTTCACAGAACCAGCTGTTCTTGACTTCCTCAGTTGTCCACATCTACGTGTCCTGTACAACTATATTGTTTATATGTTAACAGATCCAGCTGTTCTTGACTCCCTCAGTTGTCCACATCTATGTGTCCTGTACTACTATATTGTTTGTTATGATATGTTCACAGAACCAACTGTTCTTGACTTCCTCAATTATCCACATCTACGTGTCCTGCACTACTATATTGTTTATGATATGTTTACAGAACCAACTGTTCTTGACTTCCTCAATTGTCCACATCTACGTGTTCTGTACTACTATATTGTTTGTTATGATATGTTTACAGAACCAGCTGTTCTTGACTTCCTCAATTGTTCACATCTACGTGTTCTGTACTACTATATTGTTTATGATATGTTTACAGAACTAGCTGTTCTTGACTTCCTCAGTTGTCCACATCTACGTGTCCTGTACTACTATATTGTTTGTTATGATATGTTTACAGAGCCAGCTGTTCTTGACTTCCTCAATTGTTCACATCTATGTGTCCTGTACTACTATATTGTTTGTTATGATATGTTTACAGAACCAGCTGTTCTTGACTTCCTCAATTGTTCACATCTATGTGTCCTGTACTACTATATTTTTTATGATATGCTTACAGAACTAGCTGTTCTTGACTTCCTCAGTTGTCCACATCTACGTGTTCTGTACTATTATATTGTTTGTTATGATATGTTCACAGAACCAGCTGTTCTTGACTTCCTCAGTTGTCCACATCTACGTGTCCTGTACTACTATATTGTTTGTTATGATATGTTCACAGAACCAGCTGTTCTTGACTTCCTCAATTGTCCACATCTATTTGTTCTGTACTACTATATTTTTTATGTAATGCTTACAGAACTAGCTGTTCTTGACTTCCTCAATTGTCCACATCTACATGTCCTGTACTACTATATTGTTTGTTATGATATGTTTGCAGAACTAGCTGTTCTTGACTTCCTCAGTTGTCCACATCTACGTGTCCTGTACTATTATGCAGAAGCGGTCGTCTCTCTTAGGAACTGCACGTTCTGGGGTATCAGAAGAGAAGACATGTCAATGCTCAAGAGGTGTGTAATTAGATTTACACGTTAAGGTAATGCTGGTGACTTATTTATTCATCATTTACTATTACATCATTGAGCAATGCTGATAAACATGTGAGGCATCAATGATCTTAAAAGTTAAATAAAAATTAACATTAAATAAAAAGTAAATAATATAATTCAAAGATTAAATATAAATTATAGTAAAATAAAAATATTAAGTCAGTATGAGTTCAGCTATTGTGTAGAACAGGTTATACCACATGTGTGATATCATTTCTCATTTAAATGCTTTCAGTTTTGTCTGGTTCTTAATATTTACTGGTAATTTATGTAAGCAATGAACTACCATTAAGCGCTTGTCATATATTTTTGTGTTTGTTCTTTGTACATGTATGCATGCTTCTTTCTTGTTTTGTAATTATGCATATCACTGTTGGTAATACCGATTCCATTTTTGCTGCTGCAACTGTTTTTATATGCATTTATAAATATACGAGTATGGTAACATCAAAATTTGAGGTTTTTTTTTTGCAATGTAGCATACAGCAATCTCTGTAACTTGCTCCAGCCATTACTCTTTTTATTGCGCTTTTGAAGTAAAAGAAATCTCTTACTATTAAAAATTCACATAAGGAAACTGGCAACCTTGATGTTTGTGTTATGCGATATTAACCCAGTCAGGGTAATGCAGCATTGTGTTATAGTTACTGACCACAAAATGGGTCTGGCTATGGTCACTGTCAGGTTGATGTAGCATTGAGTTATAGTTCCTGACCACACAATGAGTCTGGGTATTGTCACTGATAGGGTAATGTGACATTTAGTTATAGTTCCTGACCATATAATGAGTCTGGCTATTGTTACTGTCAGGGTGATGTTATTGAGTTATACTTCCTGACCACAAAATTGGTCTGGCTATGGTCACTGTCAGGGTGATGTAACATTGAGTTATAGTTCCTGACCACAAAATGGATCTGGCTATGGTCACTGTCAGGGTGATGTAACATTGAGTTATAGTTCCTGACTATAAAATGAGCCTGGCTATTGTTACTGTCAGGGTGATGTGACATTTGTTATAGTCCCTGACTATACAATGAGTCTGGCTATTGTCACTGTCAGGGTGATGTGACATTTAGTTATAGTTCCTGACCACAAAATGGGTCTGGGTATTGTCACTGTCAGGGTGATGTACCATTGAGAAATAGTTCCTGACCACATAATGTGTCTGGGTATTGTCACTGTCAGGTTAATGTAGCATTGAGTTATAGTTCCTGACTATACAATGGGTCTGGGTATTGTCACAGTCAGGGTGATGTGACATTTAGTTATAGTTCCTGACTATACAATGAGTCTGGGTATTGTCACTGTCAGGGTAATGTAGCATTGAGCTATAGTTCCTGACTATACAATGAGTCTGGGTATTGTCACTGTCAGGGTGATGTGACATTTAGTTATAGTTCCTGACTATACAATGAGTCTGGCTATTGTCACTGTCAGGGTGATGTGACATTTAGTTATAGTTCCTGACCACAAAATGGGTCTGGGTATTGTCACTGTCAGGGTGATGTAACATTGAGAAATAGTTCCTGACCACATAATGAGTCTGAGTATTGTCACTGTCAGGGTAATGTAGCATTGAGTTATAGTTCCTGACTATACAATGAGTCTGGGTACTGTCACAGTCAGGGTGATGTAGCATTGAGTTATAGTTCCTGACTATACAATGAGTCTGGGTATTGTCACAGTCAACGTGATGTAACATTGAGTTATAGTTCCTGACCACATAATCAGTCTCGGTATTGTCACTGTCAAGGTGATGTGACATTTAGTTATGGTTCCTGACCATATAATGAGTCTGGCTTTTGTTACTGTCAGGATGATGTAACATTGAGTTATAGTTCCTTACCAGATAATGAGTCTGGGTATTGTCACTGTCAGGGTGATGTAGCATTGAGTCATAGTTCCTGACCACATAATGAGTCTGTGTATTGTCACAGTCAAGGTGATGTAGCATTGAGTTATAGTTCCTGACTATACAATGAATGTGGGTATTGTCACAGTTAAGGTGATGTAACATTGAGTTACAGTTCCTGACTATACAATGAGTGTAGGTATTGTCACAGTCAGGGTGATGTAACATTGAGTTATAGTTCCTGACCATACAATGAGTCTGGGTATTGTCACAGTACAGGTGATGTAAAATTGAGTTATAGTTCCTGACTAGACAATGAATCTGGGTGTTGTCACAATCAAGGTGATGTAGCACTGAGTTATACTTTCTGACTATACAATGAGTCTGGGTATTGTCACTGTCATGGTGATGTAACATTGAGTTATAGTTCCTGACTTTACAATAAATCTGGGTATTCTCACAGTCAAGGGGATCTAACATTGAGTTATAGTTCCTGACTATTAAATGAGTCTGGGAATTGTCATTGTCAAGGGGATGTAACATTGAGTTATAGTTCCTGACTATACAATTAGTCTCAGTTTTGTCACAGTCAAGGGGATCTAACATTGAGTTATAGTTCCTGACCACATAATGAGTCAGGGTATTGTCACAGTCAGGGTGATGTATCATTGAGTTA
The DNA here is from genome assembly GCA_030762935.1 of Hymenopus coronatus. Taxonomy (NCBI): domain Eukaryota; kingdom Metazoa; phylum Arthropoda; class Insecta; order Mantodea; family Hymenopodidae; genus Hymenopus; species Hymenopus coronatus. The sequence goes on from CM060895.1 coordinate 158,558,029, forward strand.
TAGTTCCTCACTATACAATGAGTATGGGTATTGTCACAGTTAAGGTGATGTAACATTGAGTTATAGTTCCTGACCATACAATGAGTCTGGGTATTGTCACAGTACAGGTGATGTAAAATTGAGTTTTAGTTCCTGACTATACAATGAATCTGAGTGTTATCACAATGAAGGTGATGTAGCACTGAGTTATAATTTCTGACTATACAATGAGTCTGGGTATTGTCACTGTCAGGGTGATGTAACATTGAATTATAGTTCCTGACTATACAATAAGTCTGGGTATTGTCACAGTCAAGGAGATCTAACATTGCGTTATAGTTCCTGACTATACAATGAGTCTGGGTATTGTCACTGTCAAGGGGATGTAACATTGAGTTATAGTTCCTGACTATACAATGAGTCTGGGTATTGTTACAGTCAGGGTGTTGTAGCATTGAGTTACAGTTCCTGACTATACAATGAGTATGGGTATTGTCACTGTCAGGGTAGTGTAACATGAGTTATAGTTCCTGACATTACAATGAGACTGGGTATTGTCACTGTCAGGGTGATGTAACATTGAGTTAGTTTCTGACTATACCTTGAGTCTGGTTATTGTCACAGTCAAGGTGATGTAACATTGAGTTATAGTTCCTGACTATACAATGAGTCTGGGTATTGTTACAGTCAGGGTGATGTAGCATTGAGTTACAGTTTCTGACTATACAATGAGTCTGGGTATTGTCACTGTCAGGGTGATGTAACATTGAGTTATAAATCCTGACTATACAACAAATCTGGGTATTGTCACTGTTAGGATGATGTAGCATTGAGTTAGTTCCTGACTATACAATGAGTCTGGGTATTGTTACAGTCAGGGTGATGTAGCATTGAGTTACAGTTCCTGACTATACAATGAGTGGGGGTATTGTCACTGTTAGGATGATGTAGCATTGAGTTACAGTTCCTGACTATACAATGAGTCTGGGTATTGTCACTGTCAGGTTAATGTAGCATTGAGTTATAGTTCCTGACTATACAATGAGTCTGGGTTTTGTCATAGTCAAGGGGATCTAACATTGAGTTATAGTTCCTGACTATACAATGAGTCTGGGTATTGTCACAGTCAAGGGGATGTAATATTGAGTTACAGTTCCTGACTATACAATGAGTCTGGATATTGTCACTGTGAAGGGGATGTATAATTGAGTTATAGTTCCTGACTATACAATGAGTCTGGGTATTGTCACTGTCAGGGTGATGTAACATTGAGTTATAGTTCCTGACTATACAATAAGGTGGGTATCTTCACTATTAGGATGATGTAGCATTGAGTTACAGTTCCTGACTATAGAATGAGTGTGGGTATTGTTACAGTCTAGGGGATGTAACTGTGAGTTACAGTTCCTAACTATACAATGAGTCTGGGTATTGTTACAGTCAAGGGGATCTAACATTGAGTTACAGTTGCTGACTATACAATAAGTCTGGGTATTGTCACAGTCAAGTGGATCTAACATTGAGTTACAGTTCCTGACTATACAATAAGTCTGGGTATTGTTACAGTCAAGGGGATCTAACATTGAGTTACAGTTTCTAACTATACAATAAGTCTGGGTATTGTCACAGTCAAGGGGATCTAACATTGAGTTACAGTTCCTGACTATACAATAAGTCTGGGTATTGTCACAGTCAAGGGGATCTAACATTGAGTTACAGTTCCTGACTATAGAATGAGTGTGGGTATTGTTACAGTCTAGGGGATGTAACTTTGAGTTAAAGTTCCTAACTATACAATGAGTCTGGGTATTGTTACAGTCAAGGGGATGTAACATTGAGTTACAGTTGCTGACTATACAATAAGTCTGGGTATTGTCACAGTCAAGGGGATCTAACATTGAGTTATAGTTCCTGACTATACAATGAGTCAGGGTATTGTCACAGTCAAGGGGATCTAACATTGAGTTATAGTTCCTGACTATACAATAAGTCTGGGTATTCTCACAGTCAAGGGGATCTAACATTGAGTTACAGTTCCTGACTATAGAATGAGTGTGGGTATTGTTACAGTCTAGGGGATGTAACTTTGAGTTAAAGTTCCTAACTATACAATGAGTCTGGGTATTGTTACAGTCAAGGGGATGTAACATTGAGTTACAGTTGCTGACTATACAATAAGTCTGGGTATTGTCACAGTCAAGGGGATCTAACATTGAGTTATAGTTCCTGACTATACAATGAGTCTGGGTATTGTCACAGTCAAGGGGATCTAACATTGAGTTATAGTTCCTGTCTATACAATGAGTCTGGGTATTGTCACGGTCAAGGGGATGTAACATTGAGTTATAGTTCCTGACTATACAATGAGTCTGGGTATTGTTACTGTCAGGGTGATGTAACGTTGCGTTCTGATTCCTAAGCACTCATGCAGGGCCAATCTTGAACTCTGTCTCAGGTGATTTGGTGATACAGGGAGGTTATATGGGTAGCATCACTTGGTAACTTGGCTAATGAGCCAAGGGCGGCTGCCAATAGGAGCCTATAGCTTTTCTCACAATGCTGATATCTTCTGTAGTTGGATTGTAAATTCTGTACTCATAATGGTGGGATCATATCCTGTGCCAGGTGCAAGAGCTCCTATTTGTGGAGCATAACACCATGGCTGAGGATGTGTAAAACCAATATATTTGAATGTTATATATTAATTTGGATTCAAGTTATTTTATTTTTCTTTTATAGTCCTCTCACTCCTCTGGGAAGTTTAGATTCTTAATGAAAGAACACCAATATTCTCTGTTCTTTGACAACTTGTGCTTCTTTCCTAACTTTCCTCTGCCATGTAGTTTATCCAATTGAAATCTGTTTTACCATCTTCTTTTCTCTTCTCATCACATGGCCTATATTTCAGCTCTCCGCAATTTCTTGGCAATTGAGCATGTAAACTTGACACACCCATATAGTAAGACAGATTTCAAATTCATATTAAATATTCTAAGGATATTTTTTTTGATTTCCTGTCGGTTATAGTAATGTCTGATTTGCAGTATCACTCTCACTCAGTGGGAGTCAGAACTGTCTTCATGTACCATTGAAAAGTGCAGTGCCTGGGGCTTGAAAGCGATTGATTTCCCAGCCAGAGGCTCATTCGATGTTCAAACTTCAGATTCTCCGCCTTTTTGTAGTGAGTACATTCATGTCTTAACAAAGCTAATGCTCCAAATTAAATGTATATCAATGAAATGGTTAATTCAAAATCTTCTCAGGCTTCTAGCCAGGTAAAAGTTTTTACCTGGCTAGAAGCCCGAGAAGATTTTGAATTAACACGTCGCCAGGAAAGCTTTAGTTCTTATTTTAATGAAATGGTTGTTAAATTGAAATTGTTTGTTTTGCAACCCCGGAATAAAAATCCAATATTTTTACAAAAATGTCTGTGTGTGTGTGCTTTTCATTGTGTTTAATGTCCTTTTTACTACTTGTGGCACCACAGGCAGTGACATTGATGACACCTGGAATGAAGATGGAGCACTGTTGGGGGAAACCGGAGAACCTGGAGAAAACTTATTACTGTGCCACTCTGTCCACCAAAAATCTCACATGCTTGGGATTGAACCAATGCCATCTAGGTGAGAGGCGAGTGGTCTAACCACAGCCTGTCCCGTGTCAAGGAAGAATATTACTAAAATACAAAACTTGATATTTAAGTAGCGTCATGAAGATTTTCAATCCCATCTCATAATATTCTTAAATGGAACATTTTGATTTTCTCAAAAGTGGCCCTAATGGCTGTTATTAAAATGTCATATGTTTAAGATATGTTCATAACAAACTAATTTTCTGGGAAAACCTCTTCGTTCTGAATGACTTTTCTATAACTAGCCAACCATAAGAGATACTACACAAAAAACATAGATGACATTAAAGCAACCAATACAGTTGGTTCTTACATAGTTAATGATTTCTAAGATATTGCTTGCAGTTTTGAAATACTTATACTTTTCTCAAATAGGAAGTCAACCATTTTTTGTGCTGTGGTGAGGCAAACAGAATGGAGTTTCAAGATTTTCATATAGCAATCAACTCTAAAAACAGTTGATATATACGCCTATGGAGATTAATTCAGCTTTATTGATATAAACTAGTTAGAAGGTTTTAATTTAGGTCTCTGACTTTAGTTAAGAAAAAACAACTCTTCTAATAGAAAAAGCTATTAAAATAAAGATAGAGGAAACAAAGTTTTGAACTACCTGACTTAGTTCCAGTAGTAGTTAAAACATGAGCCAGAGTTCATCACGACTTACGTCATAGGAGAACTGTAGTAAACAGACTTGTTAACTATTCCATTTGTAAACGTTACAGCACCTACTATTGCACAAAACAATCAGATGTCTTCCACTCATATGACTTTCTCTACCTCTCTTTAACAAATTATTGTTAATAAGCTTATAAACATTAGCAGAAACGGTCTTATTACTTAGTTCCTTATAAGTAGGAGGGAAATAAGGAAATACACTATGATAAACCGACAGTCAAATGTTTTAAAATGACATTGCTATGGGATTGAAATCCAATTCTTTACATAGCCAGGCGTTGACAAATTCCCTTGTGCGAAAAGTGTTATTTTAAAACTGAAATCAATAACAATGAATATCTTAAAATCAGTTAACTCCAGGAAACAAATGTATGTAACATAAATTGTGTATTTTGATGAGCTCTACATTTTTATGCAGTAGGTTTTTGTCTATCTCTTACAGTTTAGCAGTTATGCAATATCCCAGAAATTTCATTCAGAACAAAGATCGCTTCAAAGGCTGTTCCTAGAAACTTCAAGATATGCACTTTATTTGCCATGCAAATATCTTTAATATACAGTATTTTAATTAAACTCGTTAGAGCCATTTTTAAGAAAATAAAATGTTTGAAAATTTTTCCACACAAACGGTAATTGAGGGTAGGGGATTTTCTTGAAAATCATGTCACATCCTTGCAAGATACTGAACTTAAATACCAAGTTTGGTATTTAACAGACTTTTCGTTTTTCAACTATGATACACACACGCACGCACGCATGCACGCACACACACACACACACACACACACACACTACTACACACACACGCACATGGACACACACACACTACTACTCCACACACACACTACTACTCCACACACACACACACACACACACTACTACTACACACATGCACACACACACACACTACTACACACATACACACACTACTACTACTACACACATGCACACACACTACTACACACACTACTACTACACACACGCACACACTACTACACACACACACGCACTACTACACACACACACTACTACTACACACACCACTACTACACACACGCACACACACTACTACACACACACACATGCACATGGACACACACACACTACTACTACACACATACACACACTACTACACACATACACACACTACTACACACACACACACTACTACTACTACACACATGCACACACACACACACTACTACATACACGCACACACACTACTACACACACACACACACACTACTACACACACACATGCACACACTACTACACACACGCGCACACACTACTACACACACGCACACACACTACTACACACACGCACACACGCGCACACACACTACTACACACACGCACACACATGCACACACACTACACACACACTATTACACACACATGCACACACACTATTACACACACATGCACACACACATGCACACACTACTACACACACGCACACACACTACTGCACACACGCACACACTACTACACGCACACACACTACTACACACACGCACACACACGCACACACACTACTACTACACACGCACACACACATTACTACACACACACTACTACACACACTACTACACACACTACTACACACACACTACACACAATACTACACACACACACTACTACACACACATGCACACACACACTACTACACACACTACACACAATACTACACACACACTACTACACACATGCACACACACGCACACACACTACTACACACACGCACACACACATTACTACACACACACTACTACACACATGCACACACACTACTACACACACATTACTACACACACACTACTACACACACATGCACACACACTACTACACACACATTACTACACACACACACTACACACAATACTACACACACACTACTACACACATGCACACACACGCACACACACTACTACACACACGCACACACACATTACTACACACACACACACTACTACACACACATGCACACACACTACTACACACACTACTACACACACTACTACACACACACTACACACAATACTACACACACACACTACTACACACACGCACATACACACTACTACACACACAAACACACTACTACACACACAGAGGAATGGACTTCTTCAAAAAATCTGATGTGTTCCATTCACATGACTTTTGCTACATCTGTGCAACAAATATTTATTAGAAAGCTTATGCTTGTTTATTACTTCATGCTAATTGAGAAAAAAATAGCAGAAATAGTCTTATTACTTGCTTCCTTGTAAGTAGAAGTGAAATAAGGGAGTACCATAGGTTAAAGTGATAGTCAAAAGCTCGTTGCTATATGATTGAAAGTCCTTTGTATGTATGGACAGCAGTTGACAAATTACTGTATGAATAAAGTGTAAGTTTTTTAAAGCTGAAACCAATACCAAGGAATATCTCAAAAACCATCAACTCCACACAAAAAATGTATATGACATAAATTGTGTGTTTTAATGAGCTTTAAATTTTCTGTTAAGCAAGTTTTTGCCTATCTTTTGTGGTTTGCCAATTATGCAGAATTCCGTAAAATTCATCCAGAATAAATCAGTCTTCAGAGGCTATTCCCAGAAAATTCAAGATATGCATTTTATTTGTCAGGTAAATATCTTTAATATAAAATATTTTAGTCAAAATTGTTGGAGCCATTTTTGGGAAACCAAATATATATGTATCACACACACACCCACTCATCCACCCACACACACACCCACCCATCCATACACATACATATATATATATATATACACACATACACACAGACATACATGCATGCACGCAGCACCTTTTTCAAAAAAAAGCTTGTTTGGATTCAGGATGTATTTCTGGTGAAATCTTGGTATCAAATTTTCAGTACAATACCTTTTCTATACATTATGTATGTAGTACGTGTAGAGAAAGTAAAGATAATCTTGAGGGGAAGATTCACCCACAAGTTTGTATTTAGTACTGTTAAGTATGGCAGCTGTATTTTCCTAAGCTGGAGAAACAAGTAAATGAGCAAGCCCATTGCTATGGTAACAGTCGCCAGAGTTATTGATAGCACATGCTAATTCAATCCTCATTTTATGCTTGGCTTCAACTCCCTTTTGTTTTACATCTGTGCTATTTGTCTGTGTGGCTGTGAGTGTTATTTGTCTGTAAATCATTGACTGTAAGTAATATTACATACGACCTAGCAAGGTCAAGTAACGATAATTCTGCCACCAGGGGGAGTTTAAGCGCTAGTGTCCCGTTAATCCACCGCCATAAGAAAATGTAGGGAAATTTGAAAATTGAAAAGGTGTATCCGCTGATCCATACCTTTGCAAAATTCAAATTTCCCTCCATTTTCTCTTAATGCGGTGGATTAACGCGACACTAGCGCTTATGGATAACTCTACTTGCCAAGCCGTATGCAAAACCTAAAAAACAACAAGTTCATATCGCAGATATACTTATTACATATACACATGCAATACAATATTGAATACATGCAAACACTGATTTTTATCCTTTCTTTTTTAAGAAACCACATGCACAATTGTTTATATATATATATATATATATATTTGTCTTTAGCTTGTTTTGAATATCACACGCTCACTGGTCATAGCACAGGATAAAAAATAATTATGAAAGTTTAAGAGATAATCCGCCATTTTCTCTTAAGGCGGCGGAATAACGCGACACTAGCGCTTAACCCCCTGGTTGCAGGATTATGGATACTCGACCTTGCTAATCCGAATGATAAAAGGAGAATTGATGGCGATGATTGGAAAATGGAAGGGGTACATCGGCGATGGTGGACCCGGTGGACGCTTCATAAATGATGTCCACTGCGCTGATGGGAAAAACGATCGAGCACTGACGTCTAAAGAGGAAACAGGTGATGCAGATGTAGAAGAAGAAGAAGAAGAAGAATCTGTGGATTGTACACTAGCCATGCTGAACACTGAATGCCAATGCTGCAATTATATGTAGCAGAGAAAAGCAAGAAGGCAATGGGTGGGGGGAGCTGTTCACACGGAACAGAAAGCAATGTCAGCACTCCGACCGGTGATGGTGTAAGATTGCGTCAGCCAGAAAAACTCCACCGGATGTGAACCAGATACCCACTTGGTGTGTGAGAGTAAATGAAAACGGGCCGTGAAGGTAATGTGAGCGTAAAAGAAGAACTGACCGGGAAGGCCATGTGAGCGTAAAAATTAAACCGGAACGAGAATGTGATGTGAGTGTAAAAGAAGAAGAACGTGCAGGGAAAGCGCCGTTAATGTTAAAGAAGAACGGGCCGAGAAGACGGTGTGAGTGTAGAGACGAACCGGTCGAGAAGGCGATGTGAGTGTAAAAGAAGTACGTGCCGAGAGTGTGATGTCAGCGTAAAAGAAGAGGGGGCCGAGAAGGTGATATGAGCGTAAAAGACGAACTGGCCGGGAAGGCTATGTGAGCGTAAATAGGAAACCGGAACGAGAAGGTGATGTGAATGTAACAGAAGAAGAACGTGCAGGGAAAGCGATGTGAATGTTAAAGAAGAAGAACGGGCCGAGAAGACTATGTGAACGTGCCGAGAGTGTGATGTGAGTTTAAAGGTAGAACGGGCCGAGAAGGCGATACGATTTGAGTGTAAAAGAAGAACGTGCAGGGAAAGCGTTGTGAATGGTAATAAAGAACGGGCCGAGAAGATGATGTGAGTGTAGAGATGAACGTGCCGAGAGTGTGATGTGAGTGTAAAGGAAGAACGGGCAGAGAAAGACATCAAGTGTCCAGACCAAGCAAAGAAGTGATTTACAATGACAATCGCATAAAGACAGCAATTAAAACATTTGACAATGCATAGACCGTAGCTATCGCTCCCTTCCAGTTGAATAAGAAGATCTGCTAATGTTTATCTCTATTAGCATGGTGTTGAAAATGCAAGAAGGCGATCGATCACACGGAACAGAATGTGGAGTCAGCACTCCGACGCTGCAACATTGAGCAAGACAGACAACCACTTGGTAGGTTGTGCAATAAGCTGAGCTAATGACGTGCGGATACAGCGGTGAAAATGAACAAATCTCTGTGAGAATTGCACAGTATAAGTGTGGTATGCGTTCTTTAGAGAATACATTGTTTGTACAACGAATATAATATAACATATTGAGATAAAAACACACATTCTTTCCTAATAGTATTTGAGCCTGAAAAGTTAACATACACAAACACATATACACTGTACACATTAGTGGGTTGTTAAAACATACATTAAACATGGGTAATATACACAGTACTAGCACAATGGTGGCGCAGGCGGATAGCCAGCAGATAGATCCGAGAGAGGCTAGATTCGAAATTACTTCAGTTTTGGGAAATAAATTATTAAATTTGGAAATATCTAGAGTTCTGGAGAGTACGAAATGTAATTGTTGTTCTACAGTAATTAGGGTGAATATAAACATGACAGATCTATTTTTACTTTCTCGATACACACTATGTATATAAATAGAGAAATTATTGCACTCCACCACAAAAGTCAATACCGAGATATCACCGGAAATATATGTTTTAGGACACAACAAAATATCCATTCTAAAATACATATTAGCTGATGTAAATCTCTGCAAGATGTCTTATATACTGTGGATTTATAACGTTTAAGGGAGAGATAATTTCTTTTTCTTAATGACAACGTTTTACTTTCTCTATACGCACTATGTACATAGTGTAGAGAGAAGGTATTGCACTCCACTAAAAAATATGATATCGAGATTTTACCGGAAATATATGTTTTAGGATCCCCTGTATCCAAAAAAAAGTACTTTCAGAAAAAGGTCCGTGTGTCTGTGAACACGATAACTCAAGAACGAAAAGTCGGTAAAATACCAAACTTGGTATTTAAGTTTAGTATCTTCCATGGATGCGACACGAAGATTTTGAGAACATGTTTCGAAAATTCTTGGATGCCGGGAATCGAACCCGGGACCTCCGCTTTTCCTGATGACAACTTTCTACTTTCTCAATACGCGCTATGTACATAGCGTATAGTGAAGGTATTACACCAAACCCAAAAAAAAAAAATTCGATACCGCGATTTCACCGGAAGTATATGTTTTAGGATCTCCTGTATCCATAAAAGGTACTTTCAGAAAAAGGTCCGTGTGTGTCCGTGTCTGTGAACACGATAACTCAAGAACGAAAAGTCTGTAAAATACCAAACTTGGTATTTAAGTTTAGTATCTTCCATGGATGCGACACGAAGATTTTGAGAAAAATCCCCCCACCACCCCAAACTACCTTTACATGGAACATGTTTTGAAAATTTTTGGTTGCCGGGAATCGAACCCGGGACCTCCGACAGCCATATTAAAATACATATTAGCTGATATAAATTTCTGCAAGATGTCTTATACAGGATGTTTCAAAAACACGGGGCATAATTTCAGGTATGTATTTCCCACATGAAGACAATCAAAATATTTCAGTATAACATGTGTCCAGAAATGCTTCATTTCCGAGTTAATGGCCTTCACAACATTGGAATTCACTGGAACGTTTTTCTTTCCGCAGGTCTTTGCCGTCAAAGGAGACATTAGGAGGGCGCTCTGGTAGTTCATTCTGAGGAAGGTTACATTCAGTGTTCTTTAGGCGTTAAGACTGTGCGACATGTATTCAAATCAAGAGCTGGCAGAGATACACTTCATGTACGGTAAGGCGGACGGCAATGCTGCGCTGGCTCGTCGTTTGTACCAGGAGAGGTACCCACAGCGACAATGTCCAGATCGGAAGACATTTGTACGTCTCCATTCCCGTCTGTGCGAGTATGGAACATTCACCTCTCCTGGTTTGGGAAGGGGACGACCAAGATCTACAACTCCAGAAGTGCAGGAGGAGATTCCGGAGGCTGTGGACGGGACCCCTTCTATCAGCACACGACGGTTAGCGTTGCAAGTCAATGTTCCTCCTACGACTGTCTGGAGACTGTTGAACGAGTATCAATTGTATCCTTATCATTTGCAACGTGTACAGGCCCTGTCATCAGCAGATTACCCTGCACGAGTTAGGTTCTGTCAGTGGTTCTTGCAGCAGTGTGGTGTAAATCCGAACTTTTCTGCCGACGTATTATTTACAGATGAAGCACAGTTCACAAGAGATGGCATAACAAATTTCCACAATCAGCATGTATGATCGCAAGAAAACCCACGTGCAACTGTTGTATCTCATCACAAGGTGCGGTTCTCCCTCAACATGTGGGCCGGTATCATCGGTGATCGATTACTTGGACCCCGTGTACTTGTAAACTACCCCCCACCGGAGGTCCCGGGTTCGATTCCCGGCAACCAAAAATTTCGAAACATGTTCCATGTAAAGGGTAGTTTGGGGTGGTGGAATTTTTCTCAAAATCTTCGTGTCGAATCCATGGAAGATACTAAACTTAAATACCAAACTTGGTATTTTACCGACTTTTAGTTCTTGAGTTGTCGTGTTCACAGACACACGGACACACACACGGACCTTTTTCTGAAAGTACTTTTTTTTTTTATACAGGGGATCCTAAAACATATATTTCCGGTGAAATCTCGGTATCGAATTTTTTGGTGGAGTGCAATACCTTCTCTATACACTATGTACATAGTGCGTATAGAGAAAGTAAAAAGTTATCAAGAAAAAGAAATTATCTATCCCTTAAACGTTATAAATCCACAGTATACAGGATGTTTCAAAAATACGGGGCATAATTTCAGATATGTATTTCCCACATGTAGACTATCAAATTAGTTCATTATAACATGTGTCCGGAAATGCTTCATTTCCGAGTTATGGCCTTCACAACATTGAAATTCATTGGCACGTTTTTCTTTCCGCAGGTTGTTGTCATTACAGAAGATGTTCAAAATGTCCACCTCCTGCACGAATACAGACCTCACATCGATGTCTCATTGACCTGCGAACACGATCTCAAACTCCAGGAGTATTGCGTATGTCCTCACAGCTTGCCACAATTCGATTCCGAAGGGATTCCAAATCCGGCACCGGAGACGAATAAACCAATGATTTGAAATGGCCCCACAAGTAGAAAACGAGAGGGTTCGGATCAGGTGAGCGTGGAGGCCAAGCAATTGGGCCACCTCTACCTATCTATCGATCAGGAAACCTTCGATCCAAGTACCGGCGAGCCGTAAGACTGAAGTGTGAAGGAGCGCCATCATGCAAGAAGTGAATGTTTTGATGATTGATCAGTGAAGTGTCTTCAAAAACGTCAGTTATGGTGTTTTCCAGGAAATTTGTGTACGCCTGCCCCGTAAGTCTGTTTACAAGTACATGGGGTCCAACTAATCGATCACCAATGATACCGGCCCACATGTTGAGGGAGAACCGCACCTGGTGATGAGATACAACAGTTGCACGTGGGTTTTCATGCGACCATACACGCTGATTGTGGAAATTTGTTATGCCATCTCTTGTGAACTGTGCTTCATCTGTAAATAATACGACGGCAGAAAAGTTCGGATTTACACCACACTGCTGCAAGAGCCACTGACAGAACCTAACTCGTGCAGGGTAATCTGCTGGTGACAGGGCCTGTACACGTTGCAAATGATAAGGATACAATTGATACTCGTTCAACAGTCTCCAGACAGTCGTATGAGGAACATTGACTTGCAACGCTAACCGTCGTGTGCTGATAGAAGGGGTCCTTCCACAGCCTCCGGAATCTCCTCCTGCACTTCTGGAGTTGTAGATCTTGGTCGTCCCCTTCCCAAACCAGGAGAGGTGAATGTTCCATACTCGCACAGACGGGAATGGAGACGTACAAATGTCTTCCGATCTGGACATTGTCGCTGTGGGTACCTCTCCTGGTACAAACGACGAGCCAGCGCAGCATTGCCGACCACCTTACCGTACATGAAGTGTATCTCTGCCAGCTCTTGATTTGAATAAATGTCGCACAGTCTTAACGCCTAAAGAACACTAAATGTAACCTTCCTCAGAATGAACTACCAGAGCGCCCTCCTAATGTCTCCTTTGACGGCAAAGACCTGCGGAAAGAAAAACGTTCCAGTGAATTCCAATGTTGTGAAGGCCATAACTCGGAAATGAAGCATTTCCGGACACATGTTATACTGAACTATTTTGATTGTCTTCTTGTGGTAAATACATGCCTGAAATTATGCTCCGTGTTTTTGAAACATCCTGTATAAGACATCTTGCAGAAATTTATATCAGCTAATATGTATTTTAATATGGCCGTCGGAGATCCCGGTTTCGATTCCCGGCTACCAAACATTTTCGAAACATGTTCCATGTAAAGGGTAGTTTGAGGTGGTGGGGGAATTTTTCTCAAATCTTCGTTTCGCATCCATGGAAGATACTAAACTTAAATACCAAGTTTGGTATTTTACCGACTTTTCGTTCTTGAGTTATCGTGTTCACAGACACACGGCACACACACACACACACGGACCTTTTTTTGAAAGTACTTTTTTTGGATACAGAGGATCCTAAAACATATATTTCCGGTGAAATCTCGGTATCGAATTTTTTTGGTGGAGTGCATTACCTTCTCTATACGCTATGTACATGGTGCGTATAGAGAACGTAAAAAGTTGTCATCAAGAAAAAGAAATTATCTCTCCCTTAAACGTTATAAATCAACAGTATATAAGACATCTTGCAGAATTTTATATCAGCTAATATGTATTTTAGTATGGATATTTAGTTGTGTCCTAAAACATATATTTCCGGTGAAATCTCGGTATCGAATTTTTTTGGTGGAGTGCAATACCTTCTCTATACACTATGTACATGGTGCGTATAGAGAAAGTAAAACGTTGTCATTAAGGAAAAGAAATTATCTCTCCCTTAAACGTTATAAATCCACAGTATATAAGACATCTTGCAGAGATTTACATCAGCTAATATGTATTTTAGAATGGATATTTTGTTGTGTCCTAAAACATATATTTCAGGTGAAATCTCGGTATCGACTTTTTTGGTGGAGTGCAATAATTTCTCTATTCACTATGTACATAGTGTGTATCGAGAAAGTAAAAATAGATCTGTCATTTTTATATTCACCCTAATTACTGTAGAACAACAATTACATTTCGTACTCTCCAGAACTCTAGATATTTCCAAATTTAATAATTTATTTCCCAAAACTGAAGTAATTTCGAATCTAGCCTCTCTCGGATCTATCTGCTGGCTATCCGCCTGCGCCACCATTGTGCTAGTACTGTGTATATTACCCATGTTTAATGTATGTTTTAACAACCCACTAATGTGTACAGTGTATATGTGTTTGTGTATGTTAACTTTTCAGGCTCAAATACTATTAGGAAAGAATGTGTGTTTTTATCTCAATATGTTATATTATATTTGTTGTACAAACAATGTATTCTCTAAAGAACGCATACCACACTTATACTGTGCAATTCTCACAGAGATTTGTTCATTTTCACCGCTGTATCCGCACGTCATTAGCTCAGCTTATTGCACAACCTACCAAGTGGTTGTCTGTCTTGCTCAATGTTGCAGCGTCGGAGTGCTGACTCCACATTCTGTTCCGTGTGATCGATCGCCTTCTTGCATTTTCAACACCATGCTAATAGAGATAAACATTAGCAGATCTTCTTATTCAACTGGAAGGGAGCGATAGCTACGGTCTATGCATTGTCAAATGTTTTAATTGCTGTCTTTATGCGATTGTCATTGTAAATCACTTCTTTGCTTGGTCTGGACACTTGATGTCTTTCTCTGCCCGTTCTTCCTTTACACTCACATCACACTCTCGGCACGTTCATCTCTACACTCACATCATCTTCTCGGCCCGTTCTTTATTACCATTCACAACGCTTTCCCTGCACGTTCTTCTTTTACACTCAAATCGTATCGCCTTCTCGGCCCGTTCTACCTTTAAACTCACATCACACTCTCGGCACGTTCACATAGTCTTCTCGGCCCGTTCTTCTTCTTTAACATTCACATCGCTTTCCCTGCACGTTCTTCTTCTGTTACATTCACATCACCTTCTCGTTCCGGTTTCCTATTTACGCTCACATAGCCTTCCCGGCCAGTTCGTCTTTTACGTTCGCATTACCTTCATGGGCCCGTTTTCATTTACTCTCACACCACCTTCCCAGGCCCGTTCTTCTTTTACGCTCATATCACCTTCTCGGCCCCCTCTTCTTTTACGCTAACATCACACTCTCGGCACGTACTTCTTTTACACTCACATCGCCTTCTCGACCGGTTCGTCTCTACACTCACACCGTCTTCTCGGCCCGTTCTTCTTTAACATTAACGGCGCTTTCCCTGCACGTTCTTCTTCTTTTACACTCACATCACATTCTCGTTCCGGTTTAATTTTTACGCTCACATGGCCTTCCCGGTCAGTTCTTCTTTTACGCTCACATTACCTTCACGGCCCGTTTTCATTTACTCTCACACACCAAGTGGGTATCTGGTTCACATCCGGTGGAGTTTTTCTGGCTGACGCAATCTTACACCATCACCGGTCGGAGTGCTGACATTGCTTTCTGTTCCGTGTGAACAGCTCCCCCCACCCATTGCCTTCTTGCTTTTCTCTGCTACATATAATTGCAGCATTGGCATTCAGTGTTCAGCATGGCTAGTGTACAATCCACAGATTCTTCTTCTTCTTCTTCTTCTTCTTCTTCTACATCTGCATCACCTGTTTCCTCTTTAGACGTCAGTGCTCGATCGTTTTTCCCATCAGCGCAGTGGACATCATTTATGAAGCGTCCACCGAGTTCACCATCGCCGATGGACCCCTTCCATTTTCCAATCATCGCCATCAATTCTCCTTTTATCATTCGGATTAGCAAGGTCGAGTATCCATAATCCTGCAACCAGGGGGTTAAGCGCTAGTGTCGCGTTATTCCGCCGCCTTAAGAGAAAATGGCGGATTATCTCTTAAACTTTCATAATTATTTTTTATCCTGTGCTATGACCAGTGAGCGTGTGATATTCAAAACAAGCTAAAGACAAATATATATTTGTATATAAACAATTGTGCATGTGGTTTCTTAAAAAAGAAAGGATAAAAATCAGTGTTTGCATGTATTCAATATTGTATTGCATGTGTATATGTAATAAGTATATCTGCGATATGAACTTGTTGTTTATTAGGTTTTGCATACGGCTTGGCAAGTAGAGTTATCCATAATCCTGTGACCAGGGTTTAAGCGCTAGTGTCGCGTTAATCCACCGCATTAAGAGAAAATGGAGGGAAATTTGAATTTTGCAAAGGTATGGATCAGCGGATACACCTTTTCAATTTTCAAATGTCCCGCCATTTTCTTATGGCGGCGGATTAACGCGACACTAGCGCTTAAACTCCCCTGGTGGCAGAATTATCGTTACTTGACCTTGCTAGGTCGTATGTAATACTACTACTGTACAAGCAGCTTTTCTCCTATATGGTAGGCTTGCTTTTCAACTGACGGGCATTAAACTAGTATGTCTCTTTATTAGTTAAATATGCTGTTCACACAGTTTTGGTGATATTTAAACGGCATTTTGTGTGATGTGTTATGTGACAGCTTTTGGAATGAATTACTTACAGTTTGTTTCACTTTATTTTTGGAATGAATTACTTACAGTTTGTTTCACTTTATTTCCAGTACCAGAAACACATGGACACCGAGCTGGAGAACTACAACTCGCTCCCAAATATTTATAATTTTATTAAAAATATGTTCAAAAGGAACCAGCAATATTGATCAAACAATAAAACCATGTTCATGAAATGAACACTTCACTCAACAATAATGCCAACTGCATTCCATCAACTCACCTTGTTTTCCCTTTATCTAGCATATATAATGTATATACCAGGTAGAGAAGGTACTGTATTCCACCCAGAAATCCAATACCAAGATTTCACTGGAAGTGTATGTTTAGAGTATCCCTGAATGTAAAAAGGGCAGTTTATATATTTACACATAGAAGGTTTTTCAACATTTCTGATTTTCTCTGTAACGATTTTGATTAAAATACAAGGTGTACAAGATATTTTCATGACAAATAAAATGTACATATTCAATTTTGTTGAAAGAGTCTCTGATCTCCTCATTATTTTGGACCACTTTTACATAACTGATGATCCAAAAGAGGTAGACAAAAACTTATTGCACAAAAAATGTAGATCTTATTTAAGTATAGAAATTATGTCAGATTCTTTTTTTTGAATTAGAGTTACTGAGATATTTCTCCTTTTGATTTAAATTTCCCAATACATTAATACATTAATTTTTCTTTTTCTATCATCCTGGTCTCCAAATAGAATGGATTTTGAAGAACATCACATAGCAACCAGCTTTTAAAAGATTTGACTATAAGTTAAAGCTGGCCCCAGAGAGAGTTCCCGAACCTCATTGACACCCACATCCTATAATTCCTGTCATGTCTAAGACAGGCTGCCCTTGGCCTGTCAACTGCTCATACGGAGAGTGTCAGTTTGGAGTCTGCAGTAATAGTCACTGCCAAAAGAAAACTGCATGGCAGAATAGTTGAAAAGCATCAGATATAGATATTTATTTCAAAACAGATTGTTTAATAGTAATCAGTTTGAGCAAAAAAGAGTTGTTTGAGCGATACACAGCAGCATTTTATTACATTGGTGTCAGGAGTGAGATATAGCCTGCTACAGCAGCACATTCTCCAAGAATATATTTTCATTGTTACAAAATGTAATAAAATATTTGATATATTTGTATAAATACATTACCAATATTAATGTATTTAATTATATAGTCAAATATTTGTGCATTTTTGACCTACCATTCATAGATTAACCTGTACTAACAAATTTGCATTATTGCATCTGTACCATGTGCTTTCGGTAGGACTTGTAGTCTCGGAGTTGGTTGGGCTGCTGTACGTCTCTGGAACTCACCGTTTCTTGGGTATGGTAGCTGTGTTTTATATGTTTGAATTTGCCGCTGTTGCTCATGCTTACAGTTGGCAGAACTGGAAATTCTGTGTAGGTCCGAACCAATTGTTGAGACTGTTTTAACGTTGCAAAAGTTTTAGTAAGCCTTGGCTTACTTCAAGTAAGTACTAGCTGATTGTCGCTGAGTAGAAGAATCTCAATCCCGGAGCTTGGATAGTAGGATCTTATAGCAGAGCATGAAGTTAAAAGTAATTTAGCAATGTTAAAACTTTTATTTGTGGACATTGTCATATCAAGGCACGCAACTTGAACTGATTTCCTCTACAGAAATTGTGCTTAGTATTTGTCTTATGATAGGTACTTACAAAATTTATTGATGAGAATTATTATATTACATAATTTTATATACAATTACTATAATATTAACCTCAATTTCTGAGATGAGATCATAGCGTCTTTGGCTACGTCTTCACTAATTAGAGGCTGTTCACCTCAACTTTTTTTTAAGAATTTTCACTCTTATAATAAAGTTGTAATAATTGTAATCTGTGTCATCATGGGAACGACTGATTTACTTGTTCCTACTTTTCGTGAAATACACATACAAAAATATACATTTTATATGCTCATAGTAATTAAAATTAACAAATTTAAATAACTTACACAATAATGTTCCTTCAATTATGATTTTTTTAAATTAGTTATTTGTTAAGTTTTGTGCTCCTCCTTTGTTACATTCTTAAAAAAGTGTCACGGTGCATCGTAATTTCTTTTGTTCTCCTCCTTCTGCTCCTCCCATATTACATGTTTATTTAAGTTTAATTTGCTTAATAGGCTTTCATAAACAAAAATTTTAGTTATTTCATGCATAATAGTGACGAGTTATATTTATTATACATCGTCAACTATGTTACTTTTGTTAAACACGCCATTTTAAGAAGTTTCCGTGCATATCATGGAGTAATGATATCACAATTTAATTTCTTCACATATATTTCCTTGGCTTTCACGTGCCAAACAATATTATTTTATGATTTTTAGTAGTGTTTTAGGGCAGTATGGTTTTACTTAGATTACTTCAAGCTTAAATTCTGCATCAACCAGCATGTAAGAAGTACATTGTTGCCACATCCTTCCCCATATTCTCCTGACTTGGTTCCATGCAATTTCGTATTGTTTGCAAATCTGAAAAATGGCTCGCGAGAATAAAACTTAAATTATTTGAAGTCATTGAGACGAGGCGTATGTTGAGAATTCCTATTTTTGCAGAGGTTAAACATGCCAGGAACGTTGAGAGAAGTGAACAACAGGATTATGCTTGAAACAAAAATGGCATCTTCAGTCCAAACATGACTACTTATTGAACTACACTTCTGCTTTTATCATTATTGTAATATAAAATGTGAGTTTCAAGCTAAACAGACAGGAGAGAGCCTGTGGTAGTGTTCCAGCAGGGCATGATTGCCTGGCATTCCAGAAACTTTGGAATAGGACAATTAATGAAGAGTGAGGCAAGAAGACAATTGGATGACTTTGTGACCAAATGCAGTTGCCTGGCGGCCCTGAATTGTTGCAGGTGGGCGAAGAGAGCTGAACATGTACACAGGTCTACTGCAGGTCTGGATGCCTGGGTAAAATGAACACATCTTTCCCCAGCTCTGGAAGCTTCTTGGGGGCTATGTAAGGGTAGCTGCATAAGAGCCCAGTTTCGTCATCGAGTGCAAGTGGATCATGGAGCATCTGAAACAGTTCAGCTTCTGTAAGAATTGAAATAAACAGTTTTTGTTGCAATTCATATCAGTTTTTATTTTAATTTCATCATAATAACTACAGGGTGCTTTATTTTCAAACAGCATATTTTCATATTATTATTGCTATAAATATTCTTTATTCACACTTCCCAAGTACTTAAAGTAAAATGCAGCTTAGATACAGAACGCAAGCAAGGTATTGGAATTCACCAAAAGCCAGGTATGGCATATTTAACCTATTATAGAGCTCTCTGGTAACTTTTGGTAACATTCTGTTTGGTTTAGTTGACATTGCTTTGGTTGTACTTGATGATACAGTAAGATGTGAACTGTTGAGTTTAAGGCAAATATTCGTACCAGCATTCCCGGTTGTTGGGGTAAACCTTGATAAAACACAACATTTCTGGAAGTAAACAAATATTTTCAAATAAGAGCTGAAGCTTTTCTGGCAATGAACACACTCTGGGTGTTTCTCAAGCCAGTTGAGGTGATGTGGAGCTATCGACGTTTTGGAGCATAAGCTCTCCCATTATCAGGATGTTGAATGACTAAACCAGGTAATTTTTTTTTGAAAGAGAGAGAGAGGGAGGGAGGGAGGGTTGAAGGTCAGAAAGATTCTGGGCTATTTCTCCAGGGGAAGAGCTTTGAGAAGGTTGAGGGCGAGTAAAGAGGTGAAATTGGAAAAAAGGAGAATTAGAGGTGACAATGAAATAGGAAATACCGCAGATGCACCTCCATTAGTCACATTGCTGTTGGACTCTATCCGAGAACGGGTAAAGGAAACTTGGTTAGGCAGTACACCAAAGCTCTGAGCAATGTCGTGGGAAGTTGGGACTGCAGGTGATATCTTTAATCTATGTTTCTAATTTGGAGGATGGAGTTGTTAGAAATTCAGTGTAGTTGTTCTTTTTTTCTTTTTGGAAAGGGGGAGACAGAAAGAGAGTTGGAATGGAAAAAGATCCTGAGATATTTCCTCAGGGGCAGAGCCTGGTGAAGGTAAGGAAGTAGTCGAGGTGAAAATGAGGAAAGGGAAATAAAAGGAGAGGGGAGTGATGGAGTACCGCTTATACACCTCCGTTAATTAGGACAGTCTGTGCTGCTGCCGGACGATGTCCGGGAGCGGGAAGGAGATGGATATCTAGACATTACCCATGACCCAAAGGCCCTGAGTAATAGCACATAGGAAGTAGGAGGTGAAAATGGGAAAGAACATGAGGTGGAGTGAGGAAGAAGTAAGGGGTGATTTTATTTGTTTGCAGGGGAGTCTGCATCAAATTGGCTAGTTGCTCTAATGAATTTTTGGGCGTGAGTGTTTCCTTGCTTTTTTTTTTTTTTTTTTTTTTTTTTTTTTGCGGGGATTTGTCTGGCAGTCTGTGGTCAGTACGTCACTGAGCGGTTGTGGTAGTCATCCCTATTGGCTGAAACATAGGCGTCGAAGAAGGCCAGTTTGCGCTTTCTTCTGACGCTTCTGGGTGTGGATGGTCGGTGTTATTCTGTCGCAATAGAATGCGGAGGTGTGTCTGTCCGTGGTGTGGTTGCAGTTGGGGTCGATGTGTTGGAAGCTGCGTCTGTGTCAGTGTGGAGTGTCGGTCAGTTAGATAGTTGTAGCGTGAGTCAGCTGAGGCCTTCCTCCAGGGACTTGTGGATTGCTGCGGTGGCGTACATCAGGGCATTCTCGGTGGCGGCTGAAGTTTGTTTTAAGTCCTGGATTCCGGCCTCGATGGTGTGGAGTTTCCGGTGAACTAGTTCTGGCTCAGGGGCGGCGGCGGCGATGGCGGCTACAGCTTCCTCCAAGGCCGTCAAGCGGACGCTAATGTTCAGGACCTCGCAGTGCAGGTCCTGGACGGCGTCCCGCGTGGCGACGTGGGTAACGGCTGCAGGCTCCGTTGGGTGGTGTGTGGAGGTCGGTGTTGTCCTCTTCGGTGATGCTGCTGTGTTTGGAGCTTGTGTCTGTACAACTCGGCGGTGAGGGTACAGTGGAGACGTAGTAGTTCTGGTGGTAGTGGTGATGGCTGGCGTCCCTGCTGCGGTTTTGAAGGCGGCGGTTACTGGTCTGGCTGACGGCTGTGAGTGTCTGCTGCGGGGTACTTTGTACACTGCACCTGGCCCGTAGAGTGGTGGAAGCCTCTACAGGAGGCGCAGTATCTGCGGCGGTCCGTCAGCACATGTGATGTGCTGTTAATGAAAGCGCGCCACAGTAATGGCAGCGCGTTTGTGCTGCGCAGGTTTCCTCTTGATGGCCGAATGCACAGCAGGGGCGTTGTTGGGACCCTCGGCTGGCCTAAGAGCTCAGGCGGCGCCCAAACATGAGCAAGCCGTCCGCAAGTTCCAGCCGGGCAAGCGGAGAGGGGCCACGTCCAGATTGAATTCTCGTGGCCTTCAGTACTGAAGGCCAGCAGAGGCGAGCGGCGGTGGCTAGCAGGCGCATCGGGAGGTCACGCGGGGCTCCCTTGATGACCACGCTCAGACGTTGTAAGTTAGGCAAAATGGCGGTCTGCGGCGGCTGGTTCAGTGGTTGAGGCCCTGATGGATTAGTCCGGTTGTAAGGTGTGATGCGTTGTGTCGGCGTCGTCGGTTGGACAGCGGTGGCTACGACCGGAGAGATCGCAGTAGGCCGTGAGGTGAGCAGTTGCCGGCATTTGGCGGCAGCAAAGATTCGAAGATGTGTTGCGGTGCCGGCACCGGCGGTTGCAGGAGTCTGATGACGGCGTCGTCAGCGTCGGCGGTAAATTGCGGTGCCGGCAGTTGCGGCTGCACCTGCAGGGAGTTGGCGACGTCGGCTGCGGTGGAATGTTGTAGTGCCGGCAATAGCGACTCCACCTGGCGGGAGTCAGCGTCGGCGGCGGTATGCAGCCGGGAGCAAGCGGAGGCGGCGATGAGTTTCGGTGCCGGCAGCTGCAATAGCGGCTGAAGGCGCTGGCTCGTCCGTTGCAGTAAGTCCCGGCTGAGCGCGGTGATCTTCCGGCTAGATGGCGGAGCTGGGGGCGGCGGCTGCGACTGCTTTCGCGGCGCGATGTTTCTTCTTCGTCATCCTGCTCACAATCCTCTCCCCTTTTTTTTTTTTGTTAGTAGTGGGGAAAAGGCTACTGACGCCCTAACCCCAGGCAAGCCTGGGAGTGTGAGACTCCCCACCCTGGACTCGAACCAGGGCAGCACTACCCACGAAAAACTTCCACCGGAAGTAGGAGGCCCCTGTCTCGCTTGTGCAGTACCGCATTAAGCACCTGCGCATTTCTGGTGATGAATGGATGCTGCGTGCCAGTGGCAGTAACAGCGAGTGAAAGACTGAAGTGCCAGGGGACACACATGACTCGCGCCCTGAGTGCACCCTGAGAGGAGTTGGTGGTGATATAGGTTTTGTAGTAGATGGTGGTATTTTACATATCAGCCTGCGGGCCTCGTCCCTAAAGAGTCAACTTAAAGTAAGAGTTATACATTCGCCTAATATCTTCATCAAGTGTGCTTAGTTTAATTTGAGGGTGTGCATATTGCTACGTTGGAGTGTTCATGCAATGATGCGCCCAAAGGCTGCATCTTGCAGTTATGACTACATTAGTCTAACGATTACATTTATGTGTATTTATTTACAGGTATTTACAGTGTATATAATGATCCGCCAAAGGCTTCATCACAACTTTCTTAGTATCTATATTTAATTAATGTATGTTTGCTTATCGCTATTAAGTTAAGGTGTACTTGTGTAAGTATCCGCCTGACGGCTTCATTTTGACTTTATATATGTGTATTTATTGCTATTATCTATTAGTATATAAATTGTAAGGATTGCCGCCTGTCGGCTCCGTCAATTGTTACCATCTCGTTAACCAGTGTGTAGCAGGGTTATATGTAGTGCACACATGGCGGACTATCTGCCTTAGTGCAGGAGCAAGCCTGTGCCACTTGGGGGGGGGGGCGCCTCAACCCCCGGGGCCGCCTTGGTTGTGTAACACAAAGACTTGTGAGGGCAGCTGAATATTGGTATGTGTGTGTGAGTGAGTGACGTGTGCCTGTGAGTTCCTGCGTCCTCCATCATGGCTAGTGCATTAAGATGTTTAAGTAGGCAGTCTTCTATATTAATTTCTGGTTCGCCAATCCCAATAGTGCGGTCAAATAGTGACAGAGGGCGGAGGTGCTTGTGTGCCGTTTCGTATTCTCCTAGCATTCTTATGTGATCGTTGTAGTTTTTTTTTTCGCATATAGGTTGTATGCTAGGTGTTTCATGAATTGCTCGATTGATGAATGAATGACAGCTAATTTTATTTTAATTGATGATGGGGGGAAAAGGCAACTGACGCTCTAACCCTAGGCAAGCCTGGGAGTGTGAGACTCCACAACCTGGACTCGAACCAGGGTGGCACTACTCACAAAATACCCCCACCGGAAGTAGGAGGCCCATGCCTCTCTTGTGCAGTACCGCATAAAGCACCTGCGAATTTCTGGTGAACATGATTGCTGCCTGCCAGTGCCACAGCAGCGTCGGCAAGGGCGGTGGCGCTCTGTTCTGCTAACTTCGACGCTCAGGAGTCGCCCTAGAAAGGGTAACCCTGATGCCAAAGCAGCTTCCATATCGGCAATGCCTTGGAGCTCGATTCAGACGAGTGGCGTTAGTCCCCGGTCGCTCAGGATGCGAGTTGCCCTCCAGCAAGAAGGCAACTGCGCTGCGTCGATTACATACTTGGTAGAAAGGTCTCTAGGGACCCCCCTAACCACAGCACTTAACTGCGGTGGTAGTGACTGCGGCTGCAGCTGCCGAGAGGTTATGCTGGCTGCCGGTGAAATACCGGCTGTCTGCGGCGGTGTTGACTGGGCTTGCTCCGGTGATGTTGAGGCTTCCCTGCCGGCAGTTGCCGGAGGAGGGCTGGGAGCTGGGTTGGCAGCGAGTCTGCGTTGCGTCTTCTTTCTCGCCATCTCGAAGCTACCACAAACCTTCAGCTATATATATATATATATATATATTTTACCGTGGAGGGGAAAAATGCATTACGCATTCAACTCCCAGCCGAAGTGCAATGGCTGGGAAGATATGTGGGTTTCTCCGCCCTGCTGCGGCATACCCACTAAAAAACCCACCACGTTACATCACGTAGTTTGCTGTATTTCACCGTGCTCGAAGCTTTGCGCGGTCCCGCAATTACACCCGCGGTAGTACGTGGAATCTAGGATGCTACCGCACTATGTGCGGGTAAAGGTTGTTTCTAGGCTATAGCCATGAGAACCTGACTGCAGCCTAGGGAATTAAAGGTGATATTGGGAAGGAATGTAGGTGAAGGTTGTGCAGGAGTTTAGGTGGTGAACTTACAAGTGAATCTGACGATTCATGTAGTCATATGAGAACTTTGACCACGCTGCCCTGGCGTTCCAACGGAGTTGGACAGGAGCGTTCCGGAGTTCAGTGTTGTGTCTGGGCCCCTCAGCCTGTGCAGGCGGAGGAATGCTGTTGTGTTGGCGATTTGATCGGAATAACTCGGCGGAGTAGGCAGCCTGCTGCAAGAGAACCTGCTTGAGCTGCGTTGAGATGCCTTCCACACGTGCTGACAAGTCAACTGCTGTAGACTGCAATGTTGTGATCGCTGTGGTGGTGGAAGCTTGTAGCTCCTGTAGCTTCTCGTGTATGACGCTGGAGAATGCCTCTTCTAGCGCAGCTCAGCGGGCGCTGACGTTTAGGATCTCCGAGTGGAGGTCCTGAATGGCATCCCACGTCGCTGCGTCAGATGAGTGTTCAGGTGGTGTGGCGTCGGCGTTGTAGTTCTGCGGTGGTGTTGTCCTGGTCCTCGGGTATTGAGGGCACTGGGATTGTCCCCTGAAGTGACCTGGGCCACGACAGTTGGCACAGAACCGGCGACGATGACGAAGATCATGCCCTGTACAGTCTGCGGTGCCGGAGTTTGCACCACAATAGTGGCACCACGGCGGAGAGGTACAGGTGTCGGCCGTGTGTCCGAAGGCACAGCAGCGTCTGCAGGGCCTGTGTCGTTCCCTTTGGCTGACCGCAACAACAAGAAGTTGCCCTAACAAGGGCACCCAGTCGCTAAGGCAGCCTCCAGATCCGCACGATCCCGCAGCTCGACCCTCATCAGTGGTGTTGGTCCCCGGCCGTTGACGATGCGAGTAGCCCTCAAGCATGAGGGCCACTGCGACTTC
The DNA here is from genome assembly GCA_030762935.1 of Hymenopus coronatus. Classification (NCBI taxonomy): domain Eukaryota; kingdom Metazoa; phylum Arthropoda; class Insecta; order Mantodea; family Hymenopodidae; genus Hymenopus; species Hymenopus coronatus. Next base: position 158,584,112 of record CM060895.1, read on the forward strand.
GCTGCGGCGTTGAAGAGCCGGGTGGAAAGGTCCCTAGGGACACCCCGAACCACGGCGCTGAACCGGGCAGTGGAGCCCTGCGCAGTCGGCGACTGCGGCTGCAATCGCCGAGGTTAAGCGCTGCTAATGGTCGGTGAAGTAGCGGCGGCTGGAGGAGGCGATTCAATCAAGGCAGTAGTTGCCTCGGGTGTCGCCGTCAATGTTGAAGCAATACTCGCGGCGGCGGCGGTGGCCTTCCTAGAGGCTGCGGCTCGGCGTTGTTAGTTCTTCCCCATCGAAGCAGAAGACTTTCAGCTAATTTTTTTTTTACCGTGGAGAGGAAAAATGAATTACGGATTGAACCCCCTGCCGAAGTGCAATGGCTAAAAAACCCCTCCACGTTATAACAGTAATTTGTTGTGAATATCGTGGCTCAGTGCGGTCCCGCTGATGCACCCGCGTTAGTAAAAGAAAGATGGGATGCTGCCGCACGTTGTGCGGGAGCGGGTGAAAAGTTATTTCTAGGCTGTTAGCCATGGAACCTGACTGCAGCCTAGGGAATGCAGGTGATATTTGGAAGGAAATTAAGGGTGGAATTTGAGGAGAGAATAGGACGTAGAAAACTTACGGATTATGTCTGCTTCGGTATTGCTCAGCGTAGCTCCCAGTCGTCTTCGAATGGGTTGACGGTCTAGGTTCCGCTGGCCGTGCGTGCCCCTCAGCCTGTACAGGAGGAGGAGCGGTGTTCGGCTGCTGACGTCTTGACTGGAACATCTCAGCAGAGTAAGCAGCTTGCTGCAGGAGAACCTGCCTCAGCTGCTGCGTGAGGCCGTCGATCCTGGTGGGCAGATCGGCAAGTGTGGACTGCTGGCTGATGACTGCAGCGGTGTTTGAAGCTTGCAGTTCCTGTAGCTTCTGTGTGAGGGTGCTGCATGTCTCTTCCAGGGCACCTAGTCGAGCGCCGACGTTCAAGATCTCCGTGTGGAGGTCCTGAATGGCATCTCGTGTCGCTGCGTCTGTTGAGAGTGCAGGTGGTGAGGCCTCGGCTATTGATGTCTGCGGTGGTGTGGTGCGGCGGGCAGGAGGTGGCGAAGAAGTGCTTGCCCTTGGGTAGAGAGGGCACTGGGCTTGCCCGGTGAAGTGCCTGTGCCACAACAGGTGGCATAGAAACGACAACCACGGCGGAGATCGTGCCCAGTGCATTCGGCGGTGTTGGTACCACAGTAGTGGCACCGCAGCGGCGATGTGCACACTTCAGCTGCATGCCCGAAGGCACAGCAGCATCAGCAGGGCCGGTGGCGTTCTTGTCGGCTAGCCTTGACGACCAGAAGTCGCCCTAATAAGGGAAACCCTGACGCCAAGGCAGCTTCCAAGTCAGCCTGGTCGTGCAACTCCAGGCGAACAAGCGGCGTAGGCCCCCGGTCGGAGTATATGCGGGTAGCCCTCAAGCAAGAAGGCCACCGCGAATGCACGGCGGTGAGCAGATGCCGGGTGGAAAGGTCCCGAGGGACCCCCCGTACCACGGCACTGAACCGGGGCGGCAGCGTCGTGGAGCTGGGTGGAGGCGTCCGTGGCAGCGGTGATGGCGGCAACTGCGGCTGCAGTTGCGGCGAGACTGCGCTGGCGGCCAGCGGCGAAGCAGGGCTTGCCGCGACCGGTAATGTCGGAGATTTTACCTCCTTGGCGGCTGCCGGGGAAGAGGCGTCGGGTGCTGCATTAGCCGCGGTGAGTCTGTGCTGTCTCTTCTTGGCCATCCTTACAAGTATTTTTTTATTGATGATGGGGGAAAGGTAACTAACGCCCTAACCCCAGGCAAGCCTGCGAGTGTGAGACTCCCCACCCTGGACTCGAACCAGGGTGGCTCTACTCACAAAAAAAAAAAAAAAAACACCGGAAGTAGGAGGCCCATGCCTCGCTGTTGCAGTACCGCATAAAGCACCTGCGCATTTCTGGTGATGAATGCTGCCTGCCAGTGGCAGTAACAACGAGTGATAGTGAAATTAGCCAGTGGACACACATTACTTGCGCCCTGAGTGCCCCTCTGGAGAAGTGGTTGGTGAAAAATGAGTGGTTATTTCCGGTGATTGTTTCTCAGTGCTCTGCAGTACTCTTGTGGAGAAATAATCCTTGGTGTAGAGTCGATTGAATCAGGAGTTGTGTATGATAGGTGGTTCCTGAATAGAGACCGCTCGGCGGCATGTTGCTCAGCGGTTGGACAGCTCAGAGGTGGAGGACTGTAGAGTGGAGATGGCGGCGGTAGTGGCAGCTTGTAGTTTAAGACGCTGGTGAAGGCCTCTTCCAACGCAGCTAAGCGAGCACCGATATTCAGGATCTCCGCATGATCGTTCTGGCGGCGGAGAGGTGCGCCCGTCCCTCGGGTAGAGGGGACACTGGGCCTGGCCCTAATAAGGGCAACCCTGACGTCAAGGCAGCTTCAAGGTCAGATGGGTCCTGAAGCTCCACTCTTACCAACGGAGTTGGCCCCCGGTCGCAGAAAATGCGGGTGGCCCTCAAGCATTAAGACCACCGCGGCGGCGGAGAGCAGATGCCGGGTGGAAAATTCCCGAGGGACCCCCCGTACCACGGCACTGAACCGGGGCGGCGGTGTGAAGCTCGGCGGAGACGGTGATGTAGGTACCGGCAACTGCAGTTGCGGTGCAGCTGCGCTGGCGGCTGGTGGCGAGAGGAAGTTAGCCTCAGCCGGCGGAGACGGAGGTACTGCATCCTCGGCGACTGCCGGGGGAGTAGCGATGAGTGCTGCCGTAGCAGCGGCGGTTCGGCGCTGTCTCTTCTTAACCATGATGTGTCGAGAAAAGTAGTTTTTTTTTGGAAAGGGGAGACAGAGGGAGAGAGAGAGAGAGAGAGAGAGAGAGAGAGAGAGAGAGAGTTGGAAGGTAGAAAGAATGGCTTATCTCGTCATTGGGTGAAGTGCGGGGTTGGGAAGGGAAGTGTCGTATTCGAAGGAGATAGGTCGGGATGGTCAGGTTCCGCTGAGCACCCTCGTTAGTGCGGGAGTTTAGCTGCTGGCCGAACTAAGCGGCAGCCCAGCAGAAGTGGAGAAGGGTTCCGGGAGAGAGACATGGCCGAGGCCCTATCTGCCACCCGGGGAGTTAAGGAAGGTTTTGTAGGAGTGCAGGGTGCTTTTTATTTTCTGATTTTTTGTGGTTTTTGCCAGCCTTAATAAAGGCTTGGGCTAGGCTTGTTTGCTGGGAATGGTCGGTTAGTCAGTCGTCAGTATGTCACGGAATGGTTTTTGTAGTCATCCGTATTGGCTGCAACGTAAGCGTCGAAGAAGTCCAAGTTGCGCTTTCTTCGGACGCTTCTGTGTGTGAGTGATCGATGTGAAAGGCGAAGATGCGTCTGTCAGTGGTGTGGTTGTAGCCGGGGTCGATGCTTCGGAAGTTTCGTCTGTGTGCAGTGTCGGTCGGTCAGATAGTTGTAGCGTGAGTCGGTTGAGGCCTTCTTCCAGGGACTTGTGGATTGCCGCGGTGGTGTCGAGAAGCGTGTTCTCGGTGGCGGTGGAGGTTTGTTTTAAGTCCTGGATTCCGGCCTCGATGTCCTGTAGTTTATATGCAATGGTGGTGTGTGTGTCTGCGATGGCTGCGGTGATGGCAGTCAGCGCTTCTTCCAGCAGAGACAGCCGGGCGCTGATGTGCAGGACCTCAGAGTGCAAGTCCTGCACGGCATCCTTCGTGGTGCTGGCGAAAGGCGCTGCTGGTGCTGGAGCCTGTCGAGTGGTAGTGGCGGCAGGCTGGTGATGGATAATGTTGATGGCTTCTGTCTGCGTCGAGGTGGTGGTTGTTGTGGTCTTCGCAGTTTCAGCTAAGGGCGTGGCGGCGGAGGCTGGTGTCAAGTGTTGAAGGAGGCGGCTGCGAGGGTAATAAGGGCACTGCGCCTCTCCTGTGAAGTGGCGAAGGCCATCACAGGTGGCGCAGTACCGGCGTCGGGTCCTTAAATCATGGGCTGCGCATTCAGCTGTCATTCTTGGCGCCCCACAGTAGTGGCACCGTGGGGGCCCGGCGCAGGTGTCAGCGGTGTGGCCGAATGCGCAGCAGCGGCGGCATTGTGAGGGTCGGAGTTCCCGGCTAGCCTCGATGCTTAGGCGCTGCCCAAACATGGGCAGGCCCTCACGCAAGGCAGCATTGAGGCCGCCGGCCACGGCAAACACAATCCGAACTAGAGGGGACATCCCCCTGGTGGACATTATCCTGGTGGTCCTCATTACTGAGGGCCATCTCTGGCGTGTTGCGGCGGTGATGAGCCTTGTAGACAGGTCACGAGGTACACCTCGGATGACCGCGCTGTATTTCTCGAGGAGTAGCGGCGGTGGCGGCAGAGGCTCTGTAGGCGTCGGTGCTTCGATTGAAGGTACGGCGGTGATGGCTGGTAGCTCTGGTGATGATCTGGTGGCAGGAGTAGAGGCCGGTAATAGCGGGCGCAGTTGCCGGGCTTCAGAGGTGGTGGCAGGATGGCTCGCCGGAAGGTGCGGTTGCATCTGCCGGCATTCTGCGGCGGCTGGTTGGCAGTACTCTCAGCCGGTTTGGCCGGCTGCCACCCGGCTTCGGCGGTCGGTGTGGGGGTCCTATGATTTCGCTTCTTCTTCCCCATGTTCTTCTGCGATGGTCGACTGACAGCTCTACCCACCAGAGAGGATTCCCTCCACTAGTCCCTATTTACACTCGTTTTTTTTAGGGGCGGCCCCACACCCGCCGCCCCCGGTGACGATCATCCTCGGAGGCTACATCGTCTCCCCATGCACATGCTGTTAGGCTAGAACATGCGAAACATGCAAGAGCAAGGGGTGCTTGTTAGTATAATGCTGGCGTTAGTGTTCGGGTTCCACTGAGCACCCCGGTTAGTGACGGATAGACTTCCTGGCTTGGCGCACACGCGCACAAGCAAGTACGGGAAATTTCTGGGTGCTACTCATACCTAGTTCTGAGCAGCACCCAGGAGTACTGGATTATTAAGTGAATTTTTGAGGTGGTTGTGGTTTGGGTTAGTTGGTGACAATACGGACGGACTGATTTGACCTCATTCTTGAAGCTATCATGCACACAAAATACTCTGTAATATATACATGCTCTTGGCTACGTGAGACGGGCGGACTTGACATTAATACAGTTCATGCATTGAAGTACGGGAATGCCTTGGTGAGGGTGGTTTTTAGGTTTGGTTGACGGGTTTGTGTGTGTGTGTGTGTGTGTACCTGTTTGTCGTCATCTGGGCACAGTTACCTTTGAGTTAGTTGATGCTTGTGACAGCGGCGGCTATTCTGGTGTTGGTCTCCTGACCGTTCATCGGGATGCGTTGTGTTGGTTGCTATGCAGGTAGAAAGAAAAGCAGAATTTGTTTAATTAGTCGGGTTCATGAGACTGTATAGGTGTACAGCTATATCTATTGCTGAGGTGTTGCTTGATAGGGATCTATCAAACAGGTAGAGTGGTCTGTGATGTTTATTGTCATCAGTTGTGTAGTTGCCTATTTGTTGTACAAGTGGGTTGTGATGTAGTTTGATGCGGTCATAGAGGTCCGAGGCCAGTTTTTTAATGAACTCTTCGAGTGTGTACATCTTGAGTTCCTCATGTAGCTTTTTTGCCGGTGCGAAATTTGGTAGTTTGGTGGTCAGACGTAGGATTCTATTTTGGAATTTAATTGGTGATGTGATATGAGTTGGTGCAGCGTATCCCCATACAGGGCAGGTATTCGTTAGTATTGGTCGGATTAGAGTTTTATACAGTGTAAGACCAAGTTTAGGACTGAGGGCACTGTGGAGGTTAATGAGAGGATGTAGTTTGCGTATTTGAGACTGAGCTTTGTGTCGAGTGTCGGCTACGTGATCTTTCCAGGTTAGACTTTGGTCCATTGTGAGGCCCAAATATTTTATCTGAGGCAACCAGGAGATGTCTTCGCCAAATAGGTGCAACGGCCGGAGTGCATGTGTAGGATATCTGTGTTTGTTTCTTTTTGTGAAGATGATGGCTTGGGACTTTTGGTTGTTTACCTTTATACGCCATTTTTCAAGCCAATGCTGTAGTGTGGTCAGTGCAATTTGGAGTCTACTACGAATTAACGTGGGTTTACCAGATTGGGCTGTGATGCAGGTATCATCAGCATATAGGGATAGTTTGGTGTTAAGAGTTTTGGGCATGTTGTTTATATAGATGTTGAACAATACGGGTCCAAGAAGGCTGCCCTGGTGGACTCCCGCTCGCATTTTATGTGGGTTGGACATGGTGTCGTCCACGGCTGAAACGAATTGCCTATCTCGGAGACAGTTTGCAATCAGTTTGATCATAGTGTCTGGTAGGCGGATGTTAATTAATTTCCGCAGCAGTCCACTATGCCACACCCGATCGAACGCGTTCTCTATGTCGAGCAATACTGCTCCTGTGGATTTGTTTGTGTTGAATCCGTGTATTCTATGTTCAGTATTACGTAAGAGTTGAAGCGTGCTAGAATGTTTAGCACGGAAGCCGAACTGCTCATTAATGAGAATATTGTGTCTTATCAGGAATGCGTTTAGTCGTTTTAGAATAATATTCTCACTGAGCTTGCTCAGTGTCTTTAATAAGCTGATAGGTCGGTAGTTTTTTGGGTTAGTTAAGTTTTTATTCTTTTTAGGGAAGTGAAGAATTGTGGCTGTTTTCCAGGATTCTGGGAAGAACCCGTTCTCAAGAGAGAAATTGAAGATTTGGGTGATTCTTTCCAGTGCTGTATCAGGAAGTTTTTTGAGTATGATGTTAGGTATGTCGTCAAGTCCTGGTGCTTTACGATTGGTTAGGTGCCGGATGATCCATTTTATTTCAGGGTTGCAGGTTTTCCGTATCTTGCTATCCGTGTGAGCAATGTGCAGTTCGCGGGTAAGAATTTCCGTATCATGTATGATATGTGCATTTGAGGGCACCATATTCGGGGTTAGAGTATCTTGTAATGCATCCGCGAGCACTTCAGCTTTGTCTCGATCAGAGGTTGCTACAAGTTGGTTCATTTATAGGGGAGGGACAGTGGTTTTCTCTCTGGTGAGATATCTGGAAATGCGCCACACATTGGCGTGATTGGAGTCCAGGTTTTCGAGTGTGTGAGCCCATTGGTTGTGAATGAGCTGTGTTACGTCTAAGGAGGCATTGTGCGTGATGTAGCTCATCTAGGTCTCTGGGCTGTCTTGTCTGCTGCCACTTACATCTAGCGCGGTTTCGGAGTCTCGTTAGATTCTGAACGTTCGGTGGTAGTTGAATGTCCCTGTTGGATGGAACAGTGAGTGGGACTGATTTATTGTCGCAAATTTGATGCAGTTTTCTAGGTTTATTACTCCCTGGTATAGTTCTGCCATCGATGTGATGGGCTCATGTGTGATTTCCGCAGTCATTGTGGCTTCAAATTGAGTCCAGTTGGTCTTGTTGTAGTTGCGCCGAGGCGGGAGCACCTTAGGAGCTAGTGAACCTTGAATGGTGATGATAACTGGCAAGTGATCGGAGGAAAGTTCATTGGCAACAGTGAGGGTAAAACGGTAGTTAAGACCGCGGGCGAGTGTTATGTCAAGTACGTCTGGATTGAGTTGTCTGTTGTTGGGGATAAACGTGTGCTCTGCTGGGGCATGTATTACATAGTCTGAGTTATTTTCGTGTCGGAGGAGGACGGTACCTGCCTGATTTATTACGCGAGAGTTCCAAATTTGGTGCTTCGCGTTCAGATCTCCTGCAATGACGATAGTGTGATTTAGTGGCAGAAGGGCATCTAGCTCTGCGGTAATTAGGTTGCCTGGAGGGTTGTATGCTGATATGATTAGTGTTCTGGTCCGATTTAGGTTAACATATATCCCCGTGGCTTCTGTCCTGCTGAGGGCAGGCAGAGGGGCAGCTTCATGTTGTATTGTGTTTCTGATAATGATCGCTGTGCCTCCGCATCTTCTGCCTCTGTTGGTGCGGTAGATGTTGTGGTCTGGAATGGAGTATCTGGTGGTTTTGCAAGTCGCGTTTCCTGTATGAGAAATATGTCTATTTGGTGTCTGTTGATGAAGTCTGTGAGTTCGAATTTTCCTCTGTAAAGTCCATTGGCATTCCACGTCAGTATTTTTGGGTTTGGGTTATCGATCAATAGTCATATTCAGGGTCAAAAAGGTTGGCTTCCGGGTCGGTGAAGAGGGCGAAGAAGCCGGAGTAAGTGGAGAGGAGAGTGTGGGTGTTTTGTGGTATGGTAAGGAGTTGGATGAGGATGTTCACAGCCTCGTGACGTGCCTGGTACCAGGTCATCCTTGGGAATTTACACTCTTTTTTTATTTTGGAAAGGGGAGACAGAAGGAGAGTTGGAAGGTAGAAAGAATGGCTTATCTCGCCATTAGGTGAAATGGGGGAATGGGAAGGATGTAACGGGTTCGATGGAGATAAACCGGGATGGTGAGGTTCCGCTGAGTACCCTCGTTAGTGCGGCGGTTGCTGCTGGCCGAATTGGCGGCTCAGCAGAGGTACGGTAGTTCCGGCTGACATTCATGACCGAGGTCCTGACTGCCACCTGGGGAGTAAATGATGGTTTGAAGGGATTTCAGGGTGTCTTTATTTGTTAACTTATTTGTTTTTGCTTAATAAAGGCTTTGTTGATGGGCTGTTTTTTGTGGCTTGTCCTAGTGGAGGGAAGTTGTCGGTCCAGGTTGCTGGTTGGTTGTTGTGAAGTACTTTGATGAAGTGGTGTGAATAGGTCGGTAAGTGATGGGGAAATGAAGGGCAAAAATGTCAGTGCTCTGAATATTTTTTTCTGCAGTCTGTTTGTTGGTATGTGTGCTCTGTTTGAAGTCACTGGTGCCGGTCAGAAGTTTGGCGTCTAGCATGGTGGTAAGTCTAGAGAAGCCTTTGTCCAGGGATACTTGTGTGGCGGCTGCGTTGAGACGTGTTGCTGTTACGGTGGTCATCTGTTGTAAGTCCTGGATTCCGGCCTCAATATCGGGTAGTCTGCGTGGTGTCGTGGTGTGTGTCTTGGTGATGGCAGTGGTGATGGCAGTCAGCGCCTCCTCTAATAGAGCCAATCTGGTGCTGATGTGTAAGACCTAGGAGTGGAGGTCCTGCACGGCGTCCTTCAAGATATCAGTTGCTGGCGCTGTTGGTGTCAACGGAGTGATGGTGTTTGGTGTCTGTGGAGTGCTGATGGTGTGCGTCTCTGGAGCGGTGATGACTGCTGGTGGAGTCCTCGTGTTCTCTGCTGCTGGTTGAGCGGCGGTGGCTAGCGTAGAGGAGGCAGGCGGCGGCTACGAGGATAAAGGGGGCACTGTGCCTGTCCTGTATAATGGCCGAAGCCATTACATGTGGCGCAGTACCTACGTCGGAGCCTCAAATCATGAGCTGTACATTAGGCGGTGGATGTTTGGGGCGCCACAGTAGTGGCACCGTGGATTGTTGGAGCATGTTTCACTGGAGTGGCCGAATTGGCAGCAGCGGCGGCATGGAGTAGGCCGGGGTTCTCGGCTAGCCTCGATGCTTAGGCGCCGCCCAAACATGGGTAGGCCCTCGCGTAAGGCAGCCTCGAGGTCCCCGGCAACGGCGAATTCTAGTCTCACCAGAGGTGACCAACCTTTGGAAGACATTATCCTTGTGGCCCCCATTGCTGAGGGCCAGCATTGGCATGCGGCAGCAGTGATGAGCCTGATTGGGAGATCTCTAGGTACCCCACGGATAACCGCACTGAGTTTCTTGTGAAGTAGCGGCGGTGTCGACTGCGGTGGTAAAGGCTGTGGTGTGGTTGGTGCTGCGCTGGTATTTGTGAGCGGCGAAGTTGCGGAGGCCGACAATTGCGGGTGCAATTACCGGGCTTCATCGGCGGTGGCAGAATGGGTTGCCGGCAGTTCTGGTTGCAACTGCAGGTAGTCGGCTGAGGCGAGAGGCGGTAGGGTGGTCATGCTTACGTGTAAGATGGCCGGTTGACTCTCGGAAGCAGGTGGAGGCAATGGTGCTGCGCTTGTAGTGGCTGCGGTGGCTATTGGAGGATGTGATGGAGAAAAGTCTATTAAGTCCGGAGACTGCGATTGCAGTTGCCGGGCTTCTGCGGTGGTGACTGTATTGTGTGGCGGCTGCTGCGGTTGCAGCGGCCGACAATCTGCGGCGGTGAGAGGCGGTTGGGTGACCGAGGTGCCAGCTGGTATGGCCGGCGGTTTGTCTGCGGCGCCGTCGGCTGTTGTGGGTTTTTCAGTCAGATGCACTGTGCTGGCGGTGGTGGAATGTAGCATCATCGGCGACTGGTGTGGTTGCGGCCCGGTCTCCGCCAACGCAATCGCCGGAGACACCGTCCAGAAGGCACTGTCGCGCTCCGGTGATGACTCCGGCGTTTCATTGATAGCAGGAGAAAGTACTGCTGCGTTGGAGTTGCTACCGCTTCGGCGATTCTTCTTTCCTGTGCTCTTCTTAGGCATGTTCCTCTGCGATGTCCCACCTTCGTCCCGGTCCTGCCAAAAAAAAAATTACACTCGTAGCTAATTTGTTTTTTTACCGTGGAGGGGAAAAATGCATTACGCATTCAACCCCCAGCCGAAGTGCAATGGCTGGGAGGATATGTGGGACTCTCCGCCCTGCTGCGGCATACCCACTAAAAAACCCTCCACGTTATATCACGTAGTTTGCTGTATTTCATCGTGCTCGAAGCTTTGCGCTGTCCCGCAATTGCACCCGCGATAGTACGTGGAATCTAGGATGCTGTCTCACTATGTGCGGGATCGGGTAAAGGTTATTTCTAGGCTACAGCCCTGAAACCTGACTGCAGCCTAGGGTATTAAAGGTGATATTGGGAAGGAATGTAGGTGAAGGTTGTGCAGAAGTTTAGGTGGTGAACTTATATGTGAATCTGACGATTCATGTAGTCATATGAGAACTTTGACCCCGCTGCCCTAGTGTTCGAACGGAGCTGGACAGGAGAGTTCCGGAGTTCAGTGTTGTGTCTGTGCCCCTCAGCCTGTGCAGGCGGAGGAATGCTGTTGTGTTGGCGATTTGATCGGAATAACTCGGCGGAGTAGGCAGCCTGCTGCAGGATGAACCTACTTGAGCTGCGTTGAGATGCCTTCTACACGTGCTGACAGGTCAACTGCTGTAGACTGCAATGTTGTGATCGCTGTGGTGGTGGAAGCTTGTAGCTCCTGTAGCTTCTCGTGTATGACGCTGGAGAATGCCTCTTCTAGCGCAGCTAAGCAGGCGCCGACGTTCAGGATCTCCGCGTGGAGATCCTAAATGGCATCCGGCATCGCTGCGTCAGTTGAGGGTTCAGGCGGTGTGGCGTCGGTGTTGTAGTTCTGCGGGGGTGTCGTCCTGGTCCTCGGGTATTGAGGGCACTGGGATTGTCCCGTGAAGTGACCTGTGCCACGACAGGTGGCCCAGAACCGGCGGCGGTGACGAAGATCATGCCCTGTACAGTCTGCGGTGGCGGAGTTGGCACCACAATATTGGCACCGCGGCGGAGAGGTACAGGCGTCGGCCGTGTGTCTGAAGGCACAGCAGCGTCTGCAGGGCTTGTGTCATTCCCTTTAGCTCACCTCAACAACAAGAAGTGGCCCTAACAAGGGCAACCCAGTCGCTAAGGCAGCCTCCAGATCCGCACGATCCCGCAGCTCGACCCTCATCAGTGGTGTTGATCCCCGGCCATTGACGATGCGAGTTGCCCTCAAGCATGAGGGCCACTGCGACTTCGCTGCGGCGGTGAAGAGCCGGGTGGAAAGGACCCTAGGGACTCCCCGAACCACGGCGCCAAACCGGGGAGTTGAGCTCTGCGCAGTCGGCGACTGCGGCTGCAATCGCCGAGGTGAAGCGCTGCTAGCGGTCGGTGAAGTAGCGGCGGCTGGCGGAGGCGATTCAATCTAGGCAGGAGTTGCCTCGGGTATCGCCGTCGATGTTGAACCAATACTCGCGGCGGAAGTGGCCTTCCTAGAGGCTGCGGCTCGGCCTTGTTTGCTCTTCCCCATCGAAGCAGAAGACGTGAGTGAACTGAATCGCTAAATGTTTTCTTTTTACCGTGGAGGGGAAAAATGCATTCCTGCATTCAACTCCTAGCCTTTAGTGCAACGGCTAGGGGGATATGTGGAGCTCCCCGCCGTGTGCGGTATATCCACTAAACCCCCCCCCCCCCACGTCTTAAACGTTAACATGCTGTGGGTCATCGTGCATTATTCATGCATTAGTCGGGTCCCGCATAGCACCCCGGTTAGTAAGTGTTAGCTAAAAAGCTGGCATGCGTTGCATGCGAGCGCGTCATAGTTGCTAACTAGGATTACCCATGAAACCTGAGCAATACCAGAGGATTTTCATGCGTTTTGTATGGTATAGTGTTACAAGCTACATAAGTACTAATTTTGTTTAGTGCAGGGTGAGTGCCTGCTTGTCAGAGTATATGCGTGTAACTTTAAATTTTTAAAATTAACATGCTTAATTCTAGTTTGGATTGAGTGGCTTGTTAGCTTCCTGTGCTGAATTGTTGCGGGAAGTGTCCCGCTCGTCTATGTTTGCACGGATGCCCGTCTTATGTGTTCGGCCTTGTGGTCCTTCGTCTAGGCTTTCGGGCGGTCCATGTCATTCCGGTCGTCATCTGAGTGACCGACTCCATATGCAGCTACCCGAAGTTCGCTGCCACGTCGATCACGGTGGGACGACCTTTTCTCCCAGGCCGCCTCAGCTTTCGCTGAGGGCTTGAGGGCTCTGCAACGGGCGTGTCTGTAACAAAAAAGAATATCATTGTGAAAGATTTTTGCTGGGTATTTAAAGGTGTAGGAAGGTTTTTTTTTTTTTTGGTATTAGGAGATTGTCAAGGAAAGGTTGTATATCATCTTGTGTAGTGTCATGCGTCAGTGTTCTATCAAATAGAGAAAGTGGTCTGTTATGTTTCAGTGGTGTAGTTTCCTAGTGTTGTTGTTAGTGGGTTATGATGTGTGTGTGTGTGTGTAGCTTTTTATATGTGTAGTAAGCGAGTTTCTTAATGAACTGCTCGATTGTATGTATTTTAAGTTCTTCGTGTGAATGTCGGATAGAGCTTTGTAGGGAACGTTAGCAACAATTCGTAATACTTTATTCTGAAATGATTGTAGTCGTGTAGTATAGCATTTGGCGGCATAGCCCCATACCGGAGCGGCATAGGTTAATATTGGTCGTATGAGCGTTTTGTATAAAGTGAGTCCCATTTTGAGGTCTAGATGAGAGCCCATGTTGATGAGTGGGTAGAGTCTGCCGAGTTGTGCGTTGGCCTTTCCCCGTGCTTGTAATATGTGTTGTTTCCAAGTTAAGCCTTGATCCATTTTGAGACCTAGCCATGTTACCGTGTTCCTCCATGCTATATTTTCGCCAAAATACGGAGAGTGGCGGGAACTGGTGTCTTGGAAATCTGTGATTATTGCGTTTTGTGAATATTATTGCTTGTGTCTTTCTTGCGTTAACTTTTATGCGCCATTTTGTGAGCCATTCCTCAAGATTACTGAGGGCGCTCTGTAGTCCTCTGTGTATAAATTCGGTTTTCCCCGATTGAGTCATTATGGCCGTGTCATCTGCGAAGATGTATAAGTTCGTGTTTTCGGTTTTTGGAATGTCATTTATGTATATATTGAATAGGGTCGGCCCGAGTAAGCTGCCTTGAGGCACTCCTGCTTCGATTGGGCGCTGGCTAGATAGGTGGTTATTCACCTTCGATTGAAATTTGCGATTATGTAGATAGTTAGCTATTAGTTTTATCGTTGTGTCGTGTATATTAAGAGTTTTGAGTTTCTTTAGCAGGCCAGCATGCCACACTCTGTCAAAAGCTCGTTCGACGTCGAGCAAGAGTGTGCCTGTCGATTTGTTAGTATTGAAACCATGCGTTATACTTTCTGTAGCTCTGATTAGTTGAAGTGTTGTTGAATGTTTGGCTCGGAAACCAAACTGTTCCGGGATTAAAATCTTTTGCTTAATTAGTTGGGTATTGAGTCGTTTTAGGATTACTTTTTCTAATAGCTTTCCTAATTACTGAGTAGACTAATTGGTCTGTAGTTTAATGGGTTTGACAGGTTTTTACCCTTCTTGAGAAAGTGTGCCACTATGGCTAGTTTCCACCTGTCTGGGTAGTACCCGCTAGCCAGTACGAAATTGAAGACTTTTGATAGTATCTTGAATGCATTCTCCGGTAAATGCATAAGGGCAATTGTAGGAATGCTATCCGGCCCTGGAGCCTTTCTCTTTGGTAGATGTCTAATCAGCCATTTAATTTCGCTGGGGTTTGTTTGACGCAACAAGTTGTGCGTTTGCATATCCTTATAGTTTACCGTTTCTGTTTCCGTTTCGGCCATGAATTGTGGGCAAGACGGAACAGGATTTGGTACTAATGTTTGCTGTAGGGCATCCGCTAATGTGTCAGCTTTTTGTTGATCTGTTGTAGCAATTGTTTGGTTAAAGTGTAATGGGGGGATTTGTGTTTTATCTCTCGTGAGACAACGTGCTATTCTCCACACTGAATCTCGTTCATAATTGAGATTTTCGAGTGTGTTTTGCCACTTTTGGGAAATGAGGTTTTTGCTCTTTCTCCAATTAGAGCATTTAAGTAACGGAGATATTCTTGGTCAGCTAGGTGGCGTGATTTCTGCCATCTTCGCCTGACTCGATTTCTTTCTGCAGCTAGCATTTTAATATCTTGTGGTAGCTGGAAAGGTGTATTTCTCGGCTTGTTTAATGGTACCGCTACGTTTGTTGCAGTCTTTATGGCTTGTTCAAGTTGTGTTATTACTGTGTTTACATTTTCAATTGTGTTTGGTTCTAACGTGGGAAGATTTTTGTCTACGGTATTTGTGAAAGTGTCCCAGTCAGCTTTGTTGCAGTTTAGTCGCTGTACTGGTGGTCGTTGGGCAGCAAAGCCCTCTAGCGTGATTAAAACTTGTAGATGATCGGAGGATAATTCATTCTTTACTTGAACTCTTAGTGTTAGGTTACGTGTTAGTGCAATGTCTAGTATTTCGGAGCTTTGGTTTCTCATGTATGGGATGTGTGTTCGGTAGGAACATGTATTATGTAATCTCAGTTATTTTCTAAATTTAGCAGTCCCTTCCTTCGGTGTTGGTTTCCTTGCAATCCCAAATTTGGTGTTTTGCATTAAGGTCACCTGCAATTATTGCTCTGTTATTTAGTTGCATCAGCGCTTTTATTTTTTTTTTTTTTTTTTTGCTAGTGTTTAACGCCCGCTTTAACTACTAATGGCATCGCAGGCGGGCAGCGCTTTTATGTCCGCAATTTTTAAGGTACCTGGTGGGGCATATACCGCCGCTACTAGAACTTTATTATTGTCTAACGAAATGAATATGCTAGTTGCTTCGAGACTTATAAATTGAGGTTGAGGAGCTAAATCATGTGTAATATTATGTTTTATTGCAATTGCAGTACCACGTCTGTTTCTATCGTTACGGTGAATTGTGTATTCCAGTATATTTAGTCTATCTTTATCGTTAAGGTGTGTTTCTGTAATTAATCCTATGTCTGTATTGTTCTGAGTAAGGAAGTCTTTTAATTCGGTCTTACGTCTGCGTAGTCCATGGGCATTCCATGTCATGATTTTTAGGATAGGTGTAGGGTTCATAGGAAACCAGGAGAGAGCAGGATTTGGAAGAAATCTCGATAGGTAGCGAGGTCGCTTCGAACCTCCGATTCACTCGAAGCATACAACTTTTCCAGAATGTCTACGCAGGTTTCTTGGATGCGCTAAATGTTTTTTTTATTAGTGGTGGGGAAAAGGCTACTGACGCCCTAACCCCAGGCAAGCCTGAGAGTGTGAGACTCCCCGCCCTGGACTCGAACCAGGGCGGCACTACCCATGAAAAACCCCCACCGGAAGTAGGAGGCCCCTGCCTCGCTTGTGCAGTACCGCATTAAGCACCTGCGCATTTCTGGTGATGAATGGATGCTGCGTGCCAGTGGCAGTAACAGCGAGTGAAAGACTGAAGTGCCAAGGTGCTTGCGCCCTGAGTGCACCCTGGGGGGAGTTGGTGGTGATATAGGTTTTGTAGTAGATGGTGGTATTTTATGTGTAATAGCCTGCGGGCCTCGTCAGTAATTAGTTAACTTAAAGTAAGAGTTACCCTAAATAAGTGTTATACATTTGCCTATTGGCTTCATAAAGTGTGCTTAGTTGAATTTGGGGTGTATATATTTTGAAGTGTTCTTGCAATGATGCGTCCATAGCTACATCTTGCAGTCGTACTGTGTTATCCTAACGAGTACATATACGTGTATTTATTTACAAGTATTTACAGTGTATACAATATCCGCCAGAAGCTTCGTTTCAAATTTCTTAGTATCTATGTTTAATTAATATAGGTTTGCTTATCTCTAATAAGTTTAGGAGTGTTTGTGTAAGTATCCGCCTGGCGGCTTCATGTAAGTAATATTGCTATTATCTATTACTGTATATGTATAAGGATTTCCGCCTGTCGGCTCCGTCAATTGTTACCATCTCGTTAACCAGTGTGTAGTAGGGTTGTATATAGTGCACACATGGCGGGCTATCTGCCTTAGTGCAGGAGCGAGCCTGTGCCACTTGCGGGGGGGGGCCCTCAAACCCCGGGGCCGCCTTGGTTGTGTAACACAAGGACTTGTGAGGGCAGCTGAATATTGGAATGTGTATGTGTGCCTGTGAGTTCCTGCGTTCTCGCATCATGGCTAGTGCATTAATGTGTTTAAGTAGTCTTCTATAGCAATTTCTGGTTCGCCAATGCCAATAGTGCGGTTGAATAGTGACAGAGGGCGGAGGTGCTTGTCGTGCGCCGTTTCGTATTCTCCTAGCATTCTAATATGATCGTTGTAATTTTTGTTCTTTTTCGCGTATAGGTTCTATGCTAGGTGTTTGATGAATTGCTCGATTGTCAGCATTTTCAGCTCTTCATGCATTTCAAGCGCAGGAGCTTCTTCGGGGAGTTTGGCAATTGTTCGCAGTATTTTGTTTTGCATTGTTTGGAGGCGATTTATGTGCGTTAGTGCCGCATATCCCCATACGGGGGCAGCGTAAGTTAGGATGGGACGGATTAGCGTCTTGTATAACGTAAGTCCCATCTGTAGTTTAAGGCTGCTATTAAGATTTATGAGTGGGTAGAGTCTGTCAAGTTGGCCATTGGCCTTTGCTCTAGCTGAGTTTATATGGTGTTTCCAGCTAAGATATTCATCCATCTTAACGCCTAGGTATGTGACATTTGTCTCCCACCCTATTGGTTCCTGTCTGTAGGTGAGGGGTGGGAGGATTCGCCTCCTGTGTCTATGCAGGTTTCTTCGGCTAAAAATGATGGCTTGGCATTTTCTTGAATTGAGTTTAACCCGCCATTTAGCGAACCACGGCTCCATAGTGTTAAGCGCATTCTGTAGCCTTAGATGTATGATGCGCGACTGGGTTGATTGTGTCGCTAAGGCTGTGTCGTCAGCATATATGTATTTATCTACTCTGACCAATTGGGGAAGGTCGTTGATGTAGATGTTAAACAGCGTGGGCCCCAGTAAACTTCCTTGGGGTACTCCAGCGCCAATTGGGCGAGCAGTAGATTTACTTTCACCTACGGAGATGCGAAAACTCCTTCCGCTAAGATACTCTTTGATTAATGTGATCATCGAGTCTTGCACGCCTATGTTTATTAGCTTTCTAAGTAGACCTGCATGCCAAACTTTGTCGAAGGCGCGTTCTATGTCCAATAGGACTATGCCCGTGGATCGCTTGGTATTAAACCCTGCAGTTATTTTCTCTGTTATTCTGAGTAGTTGTAGCGTTGTCGAATGATTAGCCCGAAAACCAAACTGTTCACTGATTAGGGTGTTATTTTTCACTAGGAATGAGTTTAGGCGTTTCAGAAAGACCTTTTCCAGGAGTTTACTCAAAGTGTTAAGAAGGCTAATTGGCCTATGATTTGTTGGAATTGAGGGATCTTTATGTTGTTTGGGGAACATCAACATTTGCACTTCCTTCCAGCGTGTTGGGAATTTTCCATTCTGGAGGGCATGGTTAAATATGTCCGCTAGTAATTTTAGTGCGCTTGGTGGAAGATGTTTGAGCACCAGATTGGATATAAAAATAATATAAATTTTTTTTTTCGAGTGGAGGGGAAAAATCCACCTTATGGACTAACCCGGGCAAGCCCGGAGTGTCGGGGTCTCCCATGTGGGCCTACCGACTAAAAAACCCCTCCACCGGTATTAGAAGGAAGAAAGGAGAGGCGGTACCGCATGATTGCACCCGCGGATTCAAGGCGATAATGTAACTGACTGCAGGGTGCAGTCAGAGAGGCGAAATGAGGACCGGGAGACAGACTTGACCGAGGCCCAGACTGCCACCGCGGAGTATTCGGGGTGAGGAATGAAGGAATTCTAGGGTGATGGATGGAGTTAGTGCTGGTTGACTCTGTTGAGCCAGTCGTTGTATCCTGGGACGTTTTCGAGCCTAAGCCCTTGGCGTCTACTTTGGATGTTGATCTTGGAGGTTTGAGGTGCCGACTTCTCCAGTAGAGCTCTCACCTCCTCCCTGAAGATGAGTCGGATATCGGTGACTGCTGTTGCTATTGCTTGGTGAAGTTCTGTGTGTGAAGTGGTGCCGTCCTGTTCCTGAAGCCTGTCCTCCAAGGCCGTCAGCTTAGCCGTAAGGATCAGGACCTCCGCGTGGAGGTCCTGAATAGCCTCACTTAGGCCTTGGATTTCCTGCTGCAGGATGGTTGGTGTTCGTTGTTTAGTCTGCGGAGATGGTTGTGTGGTTGATGGTGT
Organism: Hymenopus coronatus; assembly: GCA_030762935.1. Lineage (NCBI taxonomy): Eukaryota > Metazoa > Arthropoda > Insecta > Mantodea > Hymenopodidae > Hymenopus > Hymenopus coronatus. The sequence goes on from CM060895.1 coordinate 158,602,798, forward strand.
CCGGGCTGGTTTAGGTGATGAGTGCCTGCTCTTTGGGTAGCTGGGGCACTGGGCTTGCCCGGTGAAATGTCCCGTACCACCACAGGTGGCACAGAACCGGCGACGGAGGCGGAGGTCGTGCCCAGTGCACTCCGATGTGTATGCGTTGGTGCCACAGTAGTGGCACTTCGGCGGCGAAGAGCAGTTTTCTTGGCTGTGCCCGTAGGCACAGCAGCGACGGCAGGGCCGGTGTCTTTCCTGCCTGCTTTCCTCAACGTGCAGAATTCGCCCTAATAAGGGCAAACCTGACGCCAAGGCAGCCTCCAGGTCTGATCGGTCCTGTAGCTCCACCCTAACTAGTGGTGTCGGGCCCCGGTCACAGATAATTCTAGTGGCCCTCGAACATGAAGGCCATCTAGATTGAGCAGCGGCGAGGAGGTGCCGGGTGGAGAGATCCCGAGGGACACCCCTAACCACGGCACTGTACCGGGGCGGCGGCGGTGTGGAGCTCAGCGGTGGCGGCGATGAAGTGTTAGCTGCCGGTGAAGCAGCGGCGGTAGTCAGCGGCAGTGGTGATGGTGAGCGCGGCAATGGTGCAGCGCTCACTGCCGGCGTAACGGCAGGTGACGGAGATGCCTGTGAGCGCTTCCTACCGGCGGTTGCCGGAGAAGCGGTGGCTGCTGTAGGAGCTGCTGGTCTGCGGTGTTGCTTCCTCTTCGGCATCTCGAAGCGAAGTCCGCGTGCCGATTATATATATATATATACTCTGCACCGGATGGCACGAACCTCATAGAAAACACATCTATTCTGGCTGCAGCTTAGATTGTGTGATTTTGTGTTTTTTGAGCTCTCTCTTCAAAGAACTTCGCTTAGCTCAGCCCTGTGCTAGCGAGCTCAACTGTATAGCAGGGTAGAGGAACAAGGCCGCCGCCAACAGTCTGCTGACTGGTACCATAGGCGCCTTCGGGCAGGTCCTCTGTTCTTCGGGCTTTTTAGCGCCCTCTAGCAGCTCTTTCTCTTTGACTATCACTATCTTCCTCTTTTCTATCTAGGTTAAGCTCCCCGTTAGGCCCCTTATTTTAAGATCTAGGCTTTATCACTCTTCTTCTTCCCTCTTCACATTTAGCTTAGAGTAAGTCCATAAACTCATTTCTTTCTAATAAAATATTTAACTGTTAAACTCACGAAGTCCTACACACTACCTAATCCCAATGGCCCGAAGAAAGCACAAGAAGCACTCTCCATCGGAGATGCCTGTCACCAGACAGATGGTAGTCAAGACACGGCTAGATTTTGGCGCCACTCCTTCTACGCATCCCTCAGCCCCTTCTGCTGCTCCTCCTGCCACCGTTCCACCATCCACTGCTCCTGCCTCCTCTGTTTCACCGGCCACCATTCCTTCCTCCCCATCCTTAGCTCAGGTCACTTCACGTTTCACCACTCCTCTGCTCCTTCTTGTTTCCATCCGTCGTCCGTCTCTGTGGTGGCTCAGAGACCCCCCGTCCTCTCTCCACTTCCTGCTCTTCCGCCTCCTCTCCACGCCTGCCAACCCCGCCTCCTCATCCCGTGTCCCCGATCCCTGGACCATCCTCTCCTAACCCTAGGCCTCCCCCCGCCCCTTTCTACCCTTCTGCCTCTCAACCTAATCCTGTCCTTGGCTCCTCATCTCGACGTCCAATGCACCCAGTCTCAGCCCCTCCCAGCGCCCTTTCTTCCTATTCCCAAGCCCTCACCTCACGTCTCCAAGCTCCCATCTACATCCCCCACCACTGTGTTTCTCTGTTACAGAACCTCCGAAACTTCGACGCCCTGCGTCCCAACGGAGGGTATGTCAAAACAAGAGGCCCCATTTCGGGTGACTATATGGTGCGCACTAGATCCGCGGAGGATTATCAGCGCATGACTGCCTTCCTGAGGAAACTTAGGGTCCCCTTTACGCTGACAAGGACCTCTGGGAAGAACGAGACCTTCCGTGCTGTGTTAAAGCACGTCTACGTTGACGGCGCGGAAGAGGAAATTAGGGCTGAGCTGCACTCCGCGCACTTTTCAGTGCTGCGAGTAGTGCAGCTCAGGCGTTACGACCGAGCCCGAACTCCTCTCCCGTTATACCTAGTGGACCTGGCAACAGCTGAGGACCTGGCCCGGTTGAAGTCGTTGGAGCAGGTGTTAAACTTTCGTGTGAAGGTGGAACCCTACTGACGACCCTTCATCCCCATCCAGTGTAATCGGTGCCAGCAGCTGAGGCACACGGAGGTAACGTGTAGTGCGGGTGGCGTTGTGTGCTCTAAGTGCTCGGCCTTCCACGACTCGCTGAGCTGTAACGTTCCCCCACCCCAAAGGAAATGCGCGCTGTGTCTCAATTCGGGCCACGGGGCCAGGTACCGGGCTTGTCCCGCGTACCATAGACAAGTTGCGGCAGCGCGCAACTCCCAGGGGACGGGGGCACGGGGACCTCAGGTGGGAAGTGGGGGTCGAGTGCGTGGAGAGGCTCCTGTGCGCGCGCCGCCTGCCGCTCGTGGCTTGGTGATGGGCGTCGTTAGCGCTGAGAGGGTAAACGAGCCGAGGACCCGAAGGCCAAGCCAACCACAGGTAAAGCTACGTCAACCCCCGCAGGAAGTGCCGACGAGGGAGGAGACCCTGACTGACCCTTGCCTGGAGCACCAGCGGAACATGTTCCGACGTGCGTCTGCTGAGCACTGGAGGGACGCCGACATACAGGACGTCTGTATGCACATCCTGGAACTACTGGCCACTTCGCGGGAGTCGGAGACCCGGAGCATCCTGGCCTGCTACAGAGACTTCTTCGAACTCCTCAGCTCTCCTGGCTTCCTATGAATCACACACCCAAACTCAATTGTATGACATGGAACGCACACGGCTTAAAAAGACGAAAGACTGAACTTAGAGACTTCTTAACACGCAACAACATACACATAGCGTTAATTACAGAAACTCATTTAAGCGACAAAGACAGATTTAACATGCCAGGTTACACTACCCACCGCAACGATCGAAACAGACGCGGTGGCGGGACGGCCGTAATAATAAAACATAACATTGCCCATGATGTTGCTGCACAGCCGCAATTTTCAACTCTAGAAGCTACCAGTATTTACATCACCATTGACAACAACAAGGTTCTAATCACGGCGGCATATGCCCCCCCAGGCGTACTAAACATAGCGGACATTAACTCAATCTCGCAGGTAAACAACAGGGTGCTAATAGCCGGAGATCTCAACGCAAAACACCTCATTTGTGACTGCAATGAGACTAACCCTGAAGGCACGGCCCTCCTAAACCTTGAAAATAATTCTGATATAATAATTCACACTCCTACGGAACATACGTATATCCCGTTCAGCCGAAACCAAGGGCCTGATATTCTAGATATTGCAGAGACGCGTAATCTCACTCGTAGGATCAACCTACAAGTTAAGAACGAACTCTCTTCCGATCACTTGCCAGTGATCATAACATTAGAGGGCACTGCAGCCCCCAATCCACCAGTCGAGCGTCTAAACTGCAATAAAGCAGACTGGGATAGGTTTGCAAACACTATCAACAAGCATCTACATACTACACAGCTAAATACAGCAGAAAACATGAATGAGGCGGTAGCCCAACTAGAAAATGCAATAAAAACTGCAACCAAAGAAGCTGTTCCAATAAACAAACCTAAGCAATACCAATCACAACTACCACCTGACATCCAAATGCTAGCAGCGGAAAGAAACCGAGCTAGACGGCGATGGCAGAAAACACGTCATATTGTACACCAGGAATACGTTAGACACTTAAATACCCTTGTCAGAGAGAGAACAACAAACCATCTCTCTCAACAATGGCAGAATACACTTGAGAACCTCGACTACGAACGAGACTCGGTGTGGAGAATTGCACGCTGTCTAACACGCGATAAAACACAAATACCACCATTACACCACAATCAAACAATCGCATCCACAGACCAACAAAAAGCAGATATGCTCGCAGACACACTGCAAGAAATCTGCACGCCTGATCCTACTCCCTGCTGCCCTCAATTTACGGAGGCAACGGAAGAGGAAACGGAAGTTTTCAAAGAACATGTAACCCACAACTTAGTGAGAAAAACCTGCCCGAGTGAAATAAACTGGCTAATCAGGCATCTCCCAAAGAGAAAAGCCCCGGGCCAGACAACATCCCAACAGTGGCACTAATGCATTTGCCCGAAAGGGCAATTAAGCTACTGGCTGACATATTCAACTACGTGCTCATTAGTGGACATTACCCTAAAAGGTGGAAACTAGCCACCGTGGTCCACTTCCCCAAAAAGGGGAAAAACTTGTCCAAACCGCACAACTACAGACCAATTAGTCTACTAAGCACACTCGGAAAACTTCTCGAAAAAGTAATTCTCAAACGTCTCAACTCTCAACTAAACAAACAAAACATACTAATTCCAGAACAATTTGGATTCCGAGCCAAACACTCAACAACTCTACAACTAATCAGGGCAACCGAATCTATAACGCACGGTTTCAACATCAACAAATCAACAGGTACTTTATTATTATATGTCGAACGAGCCTTCGACAGAGTATGGCATGCTGGTCTACTAAAGAAGCTCAAAACAATAAATATACACGACTCACTCATTAAACTCATAGCAAACTACCTAAGTGATCGAAAATTTCAATCCAGAGTAAACAATCACCTGTCATCCGAACGCCCAATCAAAGCCGGAGTGCCACAAGGCAGCATACTCGGGCCAACGCTATTTAATATCTATATAAATGACATCCCAAAAACCGAAAATACAGAACTATACATTTATGCGGACGACACCGCCATAATGACCCAATCAGGAAAAACGAAATTCATTCACAGCAGACTCCAGAGGTCCCTTAATAACCTAGAGGACTGGCTTACCAAATGGCGAATCAAAGTAAATGCACCAAAAACTCAAGCAATCATATTCACAAAGCGTATCAATCACAGATTTCCCAGACACTGCCTACCTCCACTTACCATATTTGGTGAAGATATTGGATGGACAGATACGGTAACATGGCTAGGACTTAAAATGGATCAGGGTCTAACATGGAAAAAGCATATTACCCAGACTCGTGGAAAAGCCAATGCTCAATTGGGCAGGCTATACCCGCTCATCAACATGGGCTCACAGCTAAGCCTTAACATGGGACTCACACTTTACAAAACATTAATCCGACCTATAATTACTTACGCATCCCAAGTATGGGGGTATGCCGCCGAAAACCACATCAAAAACTTACAAAGATTCCAAAATAAAGTTCTACGATTAGTATCTACACAGCTCCAGCTGACATACTTCACGAAGAACTCAAAACGATCGAACAATTCATTAAAAAGCTAACCTATGACACGTATCAAAAATTAAATGCACATCACAACCCTTTAATAGAAACGCTAGGGAACTACGACACACAAACAAACAAACACAACAGACCTTTATCACTTTTCGACAGGACTATAACACAAGACACCACTCCAGACGAAATACAACAATACCTTACAAACCTCCTTTCCTAAAACCTCTCCTCTTTTCTAACACACAACTATATTTAATCTTTCTCTCTCCTCATATGTTTCAGTACCAGCCCGTCGCAGAGCCCTAAAGCCCCAGGGGGAAGGGGCCTCCCATTGTGAACGACGCGGGCAGCCTACTTCGGGCAGCTGCAATATGAAGTCATTCACTTAGACGACCTTGGCAACTACATGGTAAACGAGATGACGAAGGCCTAAAAAGCCCGGTACTACTACCAGCGACGAGCGGCTGCGCAACCACTGACGGATGGAGAAATCTCCCGAAGCAACAGCGCAGAAGCGTAACTCCAAATATATGTCTCATTCTAAACATATACTATAAGACTAAATTTAATACATGTCGAATAACATTTACCTAATATGACAAGCAGGCACACCCTGCAGAAGTAGAACATAATTATTAACGAATAAAACACCTACAAAGTAGCGCATGATTATCCACTGGTATTGTTCAGGTTTCATGGACAATCCCAGTAAGTAGCATTAACGCGCTCGCATGCAATGCATTCCAGCTAAGTAGCTCTCACTTACTAACCGGGGTGCTATGCGGGACCCGACTAATGCATGTTTGCACGAAAGTACTCTATATATAACGATTAACACGTGGAGGGGTTTTTAGTGGATATACCGCACTCTGCGGGCAGCTCCACATATCCCCCAAGCCATTGCACTAAGGCTTGGGGTCGAATGCAGGAATGCATTTTTCCCCTCCACGTAAAGAAAAAAAAAAAAAAAAAAAAAAAAGAGCCGGTTAGTTTCAATGTTGATAGCTAACTTTCATGAAGAACTAAACTGTAATCCACCATCCCGGTTTAGTGTACCCCTCTTGGAGGAAATAGCAAATGCCTCCTCGACTCTGCGTTCGCTTCCAGAGACTGTAACATTTGGCTAAGATGGTGATGTCACAGAAGTTGGGTCTATGGTCCTGTTCTTAGAAATGTTCTGACAAACCATTGTATCAAATGGCTGGTCCTGCCAGTTTGAGCTATGTATGGGATTCTGCCCTCGCATGGAATGTGGTAGGCACCAGGTGCTCTGAGCTCTGATTTGTCTTTCACTGGTCTTACTAAGCTTTTTAGCTTTAGAGGTGGTTTGTGAATGGTCCTGATGATGTTTGGCCAGTATTCTGGCAGACAAGTTGCCAGTATATGAAATTGACGCTGGGGCGGTTAGCTTTTCGGTGTCAAATTGAATTTTGACAATTCTGATAGCAAAACTACATTCCCATGCAATAAAGAATAACATATTAAATTGGTTCATTTCATACATAGAAAACATAAAACAAAGGGCCGAAATTAATAACTCCAGTGTGATCAAAACAGTGCCTCAGAATGGAAAACAGTAAAACATGGTGTTCCCTAGGAATCGATCTTAGGACCTCTTTGTTATTTATTTAATAAATGACCTCCCATTGTACATTAACAGTATTGCAAGTATTTATTTATTCGCAGATGACACTAGTGTTCTAGTAACAAGTAAAGATATCAATGACTAAGTAGTAAATTAAACTATGTTCTAAATTGTATGTCAAATTGGTTAAAAGCAAACAAACTCTCAGCAAACCTTGAAAAAACAAAAACATTAAAGTTATAACTACTCGCTCACCACAAACACACGTAAAAATAGGAATTAATTATACATTATTAGAACAGCTAAATGAAATCAAATTTCTTGGCCTTCAGGTAGATGAGCATTTGGACTGGAAGTCACATATTAGCTACATCACACCTAAACTTAGCTCAGCATGTTATGCTCTCTGAGCACTGGTTAAATTTCACTCAATTGATACACTTAAAATTAGCGCATTTTGCCTACTTTAACTCCATCGAGTATGGAGTAATATTCTGGGGTAATTCAGTGGATAGTAAATGCATACTCCAGATACAGAAAAAGGATACACGAATAATCTGTAATGCAAATAACAGACGAACATGCAAAGAACTATTTCAAAGATTGGCCATGCTCACCTTACCTTGTTTTCATATATTATCCATTTTAAAATTCTAAGCAGTTAATCGAAATCTTTTTTTAAAAACATGGAAACTCATAACATTAATACTAGACAAAATGGATATATTTATCGTCCCAGTACTAATCTTTGTTGTTTTCAGAAAAGTGTAGGCATATTACGAAACAATCAAGATATTTAATGCTCTTGCCAATAATTAAAAAAAAAAAAAAAAAAAAAAAAAGTTGCAAGTTCCGAGCTTTTAAAGCTTCTCTTAAGGAGTAACCATGCAATAAATCATTTTACTCAGTAGATGAATATTTAAGTGGCAAATGTGTCTGAACAATACCCTAATAATTAAAGTATTATAATGTATTTCATTTTGTGCTTATTAGTGCAAGTGTTTTATACTCAAATTAAACTTTGATTTGTACGAATGTGTCCAATGAAGTAATTAGCAATGACACAAGGTCTGTAAACCCTATTCCTATGATATTCTACACTCTAGTACATAATTGTAAATTTGTGCATTTTTGCACTGTAAATACTATAACATATTTGTAAATATGTATTGTAAATTGTTGGCATGTATGCACTTAGGAGTGTACATAATACAGTAATCATATTTTAGTTTTATATAGTCACTAGTAGTAACTATTACGTCGATAATTAGAAAACTATCATCTGACATCAGTGATACATAATGAAATCATATTTATACATTTTAACATTAATTATTTATACGCTTTGCCTATATGTGCATGCAAAAAAGGAAGTGCATATGCTTTTATTGAGCACATTAAGTATAGTGCATTGGCATACTGACCTCAAAAGCGAAATGATGTGATTATATGTCTATTCTACTGTTTTTGTAATCCGTACTTTTAGCACTAGAGCTTTATGCATCTCCCCCCCCCCCTTTCGTAGTGTATACGTTTATATCCCTTGACAAGTTCTATGTTGAGTGGAGTGACTTGCTGGCCTAAACGAACCTACAGAATGCTTTCTAATCTAATCTAATTTAATCTAGAGCCTAGGTGCATAATTGTTCACATCTGAAGATAGGTCTAACAGCAGTTTTAACACCTCACATGCAACTTGGGGGGTTAGTCTGTTTTACTAATAAAATGTTAACGGCCCAATGCATCACCTCTTTTGCTTGTACATGTTGACAGCATCGTTCAATTATGTTATAATACTGTTATTGTACTGACACTAATATTTTCAGTGCATAAAAATCGGTGCAACTTTTGCAAATTGAAAACAAAATATGCCTGAAATTTCTTAATGTAAAGGGGTGATTATTGTTGTGAATATGTAGGTTTACTATTTCATCAGTCTATATATGTGTGTGATGTTAATTCTATATACTTATATATTAAAGCCTGATTAGATAGGTTGCATTGTGATATTTTAAAGCAAATGTAACCATACAATCCAAAATCGCATTTCCTGGTGGATCCGTCCAGCATGGCCGTACAGATAGCAGACGACGACTCGCATTCTCAGTATAGAAGGTGAGCGCTCTAGCTGATATATACATCCGTGGTTTTAATAAGCTGAGAAAGGAGAAAAGAAATTGAAATCTTGACTAGGTGAGCCGATTATTAACTTAAATATGCCCCAGCTAAAGTGTTCAAAGTTATACCAAAATATGTACGAAAATTTAAAATAAAAATTTAAATAGGTTTTTCATATTGGGCTAAAATAAATCTCCAAAGAAACAATTAGACATTAAAAATCTTTGGACAAGAGGTCTTTAAAGAAATGACAACAACAACAACTACAAACACATCAACAAATGAATCGACCGATAGCAAGAAGAGACAAGAGAACCAACATGGATAGAAATAAAGTTATGATAGTTTGAAAGACAGCAAAAAGATTAAATTACAAAAGGATGCATTGAAGGAAATGAGCGGAGAAGGCAGTAATACTTTCATAGGTATTTTAGTGTACTATATGTATTGTATTACCTTTCATTTAATTTTATTGAAAATTAGGAACCTATTTTCATCCATGCAGGATGACAAAGCCATACAAAAGTTGACGTAAGTTATAAACACGTATTTAATCGTGTTTTCCTTTGTTTAATAGGTACCCTGTTAAGTAGCAATGGTAAAGAGTAAAATGGCAGCCTTCTTTGTAGCGCAAGTTGTGGACTTTTACTGGCTCATAAGACCCTCTTCATGAAGGTTACTTCAACATTTAACTTCTGTAAACAGGCGAAGAAAGGCGCGATTTAGAAAAGGAAGATGATCCAGTACGAGTACTACTAAAGGTTAGAATGACATTTATTTAGTTTCCAACATGTGACTAGCAGTTTAGTTTAAATGTAGTTTAAATGTAAAAGTTTTTTGTAATAAGTAATGTATATTAGCGGCCAGTCGTCTGCAGTGGACAGGGTTGGAGTCACATTGCTTTCTTACCAACTGTGTGGTTCGAAAAATCAATAACGAAGTCATGCCAACCAAAGTGTAGAATAAGGAGCGAATTTTTTGGTGCTTGTTCATTATCTAATACTCCATAGAAATTATATTAAAACACACGAAAGTAGCACGTCTTGTTTAGGGTGAAGCGCTACTGAAATTTGGAAGACTTTGTTATCCACCAAAAAAATCTATGGTTTCATAAGGAATCTTAAAAGTTTCACATTAATAATAAAGGGTTAAACACTTGAAGTAGCATTTACGATCCATTATGTATTTATTTAGGGGAGTGGCGCATGAGTTTTCAGTGTACAATAGTCTTATTTTATCTACATTAAAACACACAATTATATTCTATCACAGCTGATACTTTAGCTGAACACTTTCTAGATATAAATTGGCAACCATGTTCTTTTGGGTCCATTACCTTTACGGATGCTTCCTCTCCTACTTTCAGATTCACCTCTTTTCCCCCACTACTGGTGTTATTCTCAAGACAGTTGACTGTTACTACCCCCACCACCACTGTTTTGATGCGTGTAAAATGGGATTATTGTTATTAACATTTAGTATTCATTATTTGTTTCACATATCTTCCAAAGAGAAACAAACATTTAAAGGATTGTGAGAATGATGTTATACTTTATACATGAAAAAATGCATATTTATTTATTTAAAATTGTTGAGACAAGAAAATGTAAATGGCGTGTTATTTATGGACGCTCTTTAACTGCTGTGGTTCTCAACGTCCCATTCTAAATTGTGTGTGAAAGACCACTTAATTTTGTTCAGATGCCTCTCTATCAGGCTTGAGGTTCTTTTACGTGCCGTAAATATATGACATGGGACCAACGGCTTTACTTCTCTTCCGAAGGAAGCCATGCTAAGGATTTTTACACCCGAAAAAATCCATCATTCTCCGCCGGGTTTGAACCTGCAACCTTGGGTATAAGAAGTTAGCATAGTAACCATTACACCACGGAGGGCGACATTGGAATAAGGCAACACAGTTTATGTTCTAATGCAAAACTTTTTAATTTATTAAATTATGTGGTAACCCTTCTCTTCTGGTACGTATTATTAAGTTGCTGTGTGTGAGTTTGTCAAAGAACCTCATATACACAAATATAAGATAGGGGAAACAAATCAACACTTATAATAATTTGTCATTCTTTAATTTAATGATTCCGTGCTGTTTTGTGTAATTCGAAAACAAAATTGCTTAAACATTACACAATCTTGTGATAATGTTATACAAATATTCCAGCTGCCGAATGCAGGCAACACCTGTTTGACAGCAGAAGGTCAGTAGTTGCAGCATTTACATTGAGGAAAGAGATTAGTACATCTCTGTCACCACCAATTTCCTGGTGTCTTTTGGTGCTGTCGCGCACCAGAGACGGGTTAGTTCACAGTGTGAATGGAAAACTTTTTTGTTTATTGATAATAAATGGAGCAAGCAAACCCTTTCACTTCCTTTCCCCAATCATTTATTATTAATGATTGACATATACCCAACGTCGTGGGTTCAAACCTGGCGGAAGATGATGGATTTTTTTTGGGTGGAATGGTGCATGGTTTCCTTTGGAAGGGAAGTTGGTCCCATGGGACATAGAAGAACCTCAAGCCTGATAAAGGGGTGTCTATCAGTCTTTCTTGCCCAATATAGAATGTGACGCTGAGAACCACAGCAGTTAAAGAGCATCCATTACCTCAGTTACTTAAACTTAACAAATAAGATGTAATGGGAACAAATGTAAAATAAATAAGTAATTTAAAACGTGAGGATTTTGTTGACATGAGAGTATTTCTGAGACATAACACCAGTGGTGCAGGAATGCAGCCATTGTTTGCTGCCTTATTACCTTTACCTGCTGTAGTGAAACTTCATAAACCCAGAGGTTAGTTGTACAGTATCTATCACCACGTTTCCATCTCAATACAATACACATTTCACATGAGATGGTTTTCAATATGCAAGCTTTGAAAATAATTTAATCAACCATTTATGTTGGTCAACTTGGAATTGTGTTGGCAAATCTGTTAAACATATAGGGTGACAACTCTACCAGTAGTTGAACACTTAGACATGTTTCATACTTACTCTTTAATGACCTTTGAATGGCTGTACCAAATTAATGTACAAAAAAGTGTTTGGAAGTGCAAATATTATTGTCTAAGATGATGTGCAAGTATTAGGTGTACAAAACTGTTTGTTAAGAGGTGTTATTAGTAAAACAAAAAAGGCATTTTTCAGCAATAGTTGAACATCATGTTCCTTAAAATGAACGCTGGTTGAACATGTTTATATAATCCAGGTACAACACAGGAGCAACCTTCTCATAAAGCTGCTTTTCCTCCATCAGCAGGTTGGTACTTACTCTTCCCTGTGATATTCTACTGATCACCTCTTTTAATGCCAGCACTTTATCATTTAAAACTTTCTGTTTCGGATGTTTTTGTTTTCTGGAAAATTTATTAGAGCGAAAATCCTTCTTTCGAGACCCCTCTTTCTTCATTTTCAGATGAAGGTCAACTCATCCAAGCAGTCAGCAGCACTTTTGAGAATCACTGTTCACTGGTTTCAGAATATATCCAGTTTGTTACTTTCCATTGATCATATTTATAGGTGTTACATGGATCTGTTTGGATGCTTCTTCTTAGCATTCAGCTACTTAAATTTCTTCTTTTTGTTGAATCAACTCCAATAATTTTGTTAATGTAAACATAGCATCTTCAGTTTCAAATACCACATTTTTCTTCTGTGTTATCTATTGTCTTTGTCAGAAACAAGATTTTCATTTAATCCATCCATTTCATTTAGCTATAGGAGAAATAATTTAAATTAAAGTTTGATTTATTGGAAAGCTTTAATTCATTTTAGCGTACCAGTACCAAAACCAACTATTGGTACCAGCAACAAATGTTTATCCTACTCTCAAATTATGATTTTTCTACATGTATATTAATTGAAATAGCAGCACCTCTTGAAAAACACCAATAGGTGTTCAACTGCTGGATTTGGCTTCTTATAGCATATCAGAGGTTGAACAACAATGTTGTTAATTATGATACTAACCAGCTTAGACAATCTCTAAGGAACAGAATTGTTTATAAAAAATTGCAACAATAAGAGTGTCACTTAGCATTTCTTAATCTTGAAGGAATGGTGCATGTGTTCACTTAAAATTTAATTTGTTAACAAAATCACTAACATGAAATTGAAAAGCATTGGAGCTAGCTGGCCAACCTACAAACTATTCACATATCTTTGGAGCTATGTTAAACAAGCCACCAATAAAACTGTTCATAGTTTGTAGTAATGGAAATTCATGTTAACAGATAAAACAATAGATTTCTGCTGGAATCTAGTTTGTGATGTCTTATAATTGGTGAGACATTCCTGCTGACACATGGCTGGCTCAGTACACTGTTGCCATATTTACTGCAGCGCCACTGCTTCCTCTAAAATATCTTCTTCTTTCCATGTATTTTCTATCACACTTCACTAGTTACCTCATCTATTCCTTTCAACATTGGGTCCTCTACTTCACTAAACGTAAAAGTTTTATTATTTTGGCTAATGTAACCTCAACTATAAGACATTTTCAGATGACATTGCCACTCGTGATAGTTCTAGGATGAGAACAAGAGCAAAGGTAGTAACAATTATAAATGTAAATCACAACCAAACTTTTCACTGAAAGTGAATCTGCACTGAACCTGTAGATGTTGACATCATATCTCTATGAGCCCTGCCAGCACAAGGAAATATCAGCGACCTTAAGTGAGTTCATGTATATGAGGTTTTACAGTCTGTTTCCTTGTTGGTATTCTATCTTTTATTTGATTACACATTTAAGTAGTAATGAGAGTTTTGTAATAAAACTAATGTTGCTGTCAACACAGTCACAGCTTAGAAATAAACTAACTGCTATCTTGTGTAGAAAATAGGGCCACAGTTGATGCTTATTAGGATTTCCATGATGAAATATTTACATCAAATCCAGGTTTAGGGCAACATTGTTGAGAGCTGCACCAGTTCCTTTCTGCTGCATAATATATCCAGCGTTATTCTTGGCATTCCTACTTTGCTTATTGTTTTATTTTTTTTTAACATACATGCCTTAAATAAATAGCACGTGATATTGATAAATTGCAGTCAACCGTTACAAAGTTTATCAGCAAAATTTAATGTTAGGTTTCAAAATGGGAAATAGTGAATTATCTGCGTACTAAATTAGTGCACTCATACACGTGACAAATGCGAGGGCTGTTCAATAAAGAATGATCATAATTTTATTACGGTCATAAAATTCAATCTTATTATATTCTGTTAGCTTAATGTGAAACAAACACGCTGTAGTAGTTTCATTGTTGGTACTCCTGGTTCCCGCAGGTGAGAACCAGGCAGTTTAAACATGTTCAGTATCGCCTACCGCTACAATGAAGGTAACATGCGAGGAACAATATGTGGCTTTGAAATTCTGCTTTCGTCTCAACAGATCTTCAGTTGAGGCCTATACAACGTTACAGGAGGCCTATGGAGAGCCTGTTCTTCCCTACAGTACAGCTCGAAGGTGGTTTAAAATGTTTAGAGAGGGGAGACAATCAATATCAAAGGAAGGTGGACCCGGTGCTCCAGTTACAGTCTCCTTCATCAGAAACCCCCCGAAAAGCGAAAGTGGTTGCTTCTGCTGGGAAAGTTATGGTCATCTCAATCTTTGATATTCATGGAATGGTTTATCAGCATGTTGTACCCGCACATACATCAGTAACTGGACAATACTACAGGGATGTCCTGAAAAGATTGCAAGTCCATATCAGGCGCAAAAGACCACATTTCCGTGAAGCAGGCTGGATGCTGCACCACAATAATGCGCCGCCGCATATTGCCAATGTTGTTGCTGAATATCTTGCAAAAAATCAACGTGAAGTGCATCCCTCACCCTCCCTATAGTCCGGATTTAGCCCCATGTGACTTTTTTCTATTCCCTAACTTGAAGAAACGCCTTCGTGGGAGGCATTATCCATCATCAGAAGCAGTGGTGAAGGCTGCGGAGGCGATTTTGAAGGATCTCTCAAAAGATGGTTTCCAGCATGTGTTTGAAGACTGGCAGAAATGCTGGGACAAGTGCATCACATTCATGGGAGACTATTTTGAGAAGGACCATCAAAATTATGAGGAGGAGTAAAGGTACATTGTCAAAAAAAAATTGTGATCATTTTTTATTGAACAGCCCTCGTACATCAATGTGCAACTATCCGTTCCTGTTGTCCTAACATGGTAGCCTCTTGTTCCCAAGGTCGTGGGCTGAGACCTGATGAGTGTAAAAATTGTTAGTATGCCTTTGTTTGGAAGGGAAGTAAAGCAAAGCCATTGGTCCTGGGTCAAAAGATAAAGAGGCCTCTGAGTAAAATTAAGTGCTCTTTCACGTCCAATATAGAATTCTACACCAAGAGCTACACAGTTAAATAGCATCCATAAATAAAACTATTTTTAATATATGCACCATTCCTTCAAAGTAAATACATTATTCTTTCCACATGCAAACTATCATTTGTCCTGATTTCTTCAAAATTAATAAATAAAAATCAGATGTTATCCATTTAGCTGACTTTCTCAACATCTCTGTAACAAATTGTTGTTAATAAGCTAATTCTTCTATCCACTTCATGATAATTAAGATAAAAATTAGCAGAAATTGTCTTATTACTTACTTCCTTGTAAGTAGAAGAGAAAAAATTGAATCTGTTCCATTCACATGATGTCCTTTAGCTGTTCGGCAAACAAAGTTTTTATTCAAAACATTAATCTGTTATCTACATCATGCTAATCAAGATAAACGTAAGCAGAATTAGTCTTATTACTAGCTTCCTTGTAAGTAGAAGAGAAATAAAAAAATGCATAGGCTAAAGCCATAGTCTCATTCATTAAAAGCTGGTTGCTATGTGAAACAATTGCAATTCCAATCTCTTTGCTTGCCAAGAGGAAACAAATAAGCATTGAGAAGGAAGATGTCTTCCCATTTAAGAAAAGTTTAAGTGGTTTAAAATTGAAACTAATAATCCGGAATATCACAAAAATGGTTAACTCTACAAAAAAAATGTATATGACATAAATTGTGTGTTTTAATGAGATCTACACATTTTGTGTATTAAGCTTTTGTCTATATCTTATGTTTTGCCAGTTATATGAAAGTTGTCCAGAACAAAAAGAAGTCTTCAGAGGCTCTTCCCAGAAAATACAAGATATACATTTTGTATGTCATAAAAATATCTTAAACATAAGGTATGCATGTGCGCTCACACACACATGTACCCCCCACCCAACCCCACACACATCCGCCCACACACATCCACCCACCCCCACTCACCAAGACCCTCTCGCCCCCACCCCCACACACCCACACCCCCCACACATACAGACACACACCCCAGACCCACCCACACACACACAGACCCTCCCCACACACCCCAGACCCACACACACACACACACCCACCCACACACCCACAGACAGACACTCACCCCAGACACACACACACCCACGCAGACGCACACCCACAGACAGACACACACCCCAGACACACCCACGCAGACGCACACCCACAGACAGACACACACCCCAGACACACCCACCCACACACATACATCCACCCAGACATCCACACACACACACACACACACACACACACACACACACACACACACACACACCCTGACCCTCCCCACCCACCCACACACCCACAGACAGACACACACCCCAGACCCACCAACACACACACCCACACACACACACACCCACTCAGACATCCACACACACCGACACACACCCACACAGACACCCACCCACCCCCACACACACAGTCACACCCACCCAGACACCCACACACACAGACACACCACTGCACACACCCACACACAGACACACACCCAGACCCTCCCCACACACCCACCCACACACAGACCCTCCCCACCCACCACCCACACACCCACCCACACACACAGACCCTCCCCACCCGCCACCCACACACACACAGACATACACCCACCCAGACACCCACAGACACACACCCAGACACCCACACACAGTCACACCCACCCAGACACCCACACACACAGACACATCTACCCAGACACCCACACACACAGTCACACACACCCACACACCCACCCACACACACAGACCCTCCCCACCTGCCACCCACACACCCACCCACACACACAGACATACACCCACCCAGACACACACCCAGACACCCACACACACAGACACATCTACCCAGACACCCACACACACAGTCACACACACCCAGACACCCACACACACAGTCACACCCACCCAGACACACACCCAGACACCCACACACAGTCACACCCACCCAGACCCCCACACACACAGTCACACACACCCAGACACTCACACACACAGTCACACCCACCCAGACACCCACACACATACACACACCTACCCAGACACCCACACACACAGACACACCTACCCAGACACCCACACACACAGACACACCTACCCAGACACCCACACACACAGACACACCTACCCCCACACACCCAGACCCACCCATCCACCCACAGACTCACACATGCCCGCCGACACATTTTTCTAAAATAGTTTATTTGGATTTAGGGGGACCCAAATCATGTATTTCTGGTGAAACCTCAGCATGGAATTTTTGGGTGCATTACAATAACTTCTTGTACATTGTGTACATAGTACATGTAGGGAAACAAAATATGTATTTTTTTTTTTGGATTCATGGGGACCCAAAACATGTATTTCTAGTATAATCTCAGTACTGAATATTTGGGTGCAATACAACACCTTCTGTATACACTATGTAAATAGTATGTGTAAAGAATGTAAAAATGTACATGTAACAAAAGAGGAAAATACAAAATAAAGTAATTTTAATTAAAACATAAATACTAAATTTGTGACTGGTCAAACAGTGACGTTTCATTACATTTCCTTTTGTCAGCATTTATGGCTTCAAAACAGTGATGGTGTTGGAACTGCTGTGGCTGAGAACATACTATAAGATTTGCCCCAATTTATATCAGAAAGTAACAAATTTGCTTCTTTGGTAACAAAAGGCCACAATGGTAATGAAAATACCTCAATCAGAGTAAATGAGCTTCTGTGTTACAAGGTTGCTGGCACTGCGATGTGATTCAGCAAAAGGATCTCACCTAACAAACACTAATGTAGATAAAAACCAAAACAATTTGAGTCGGTTCTTGTAACACAAACATTACCAAGAACACTTGTTCCCATTTTCTACCCTTAATTCAGACTAAATCTTGCTTCGTTGGGGGTGGTGGTGTATCATCTGTTGCTGGATTTATAAACTTCCAGAGGTTACTGTATGGTGGTAAATCAAAATTCATGTTATGGTTCTTTTTCTTCATGATGTAGATCTTCTCCCAGACATCTAATATAAGCTGCTTTTGACAGTTTTATATTTGGTGTGATTTCATGTCCTGATGTACAACTGCTGATTTTTCTGTTTGCTTGTATTTTAGGTTTCTCATGAGTTCCTTTAATCTCGTCTCCAAACTTCCTAACTAGATTACAGTGTTAGCATTTCATTTCATACATTCCCAGTTTTTTGTTTGCAGGGATAGAATTTTTTAAATTTCTGCACAGCAGTTTTTGAATGCTGTAGTTGTTTTTTGGAACTAAGGTGATGTTCCTGAAGATTTGCTAAAGTTTGTTGTGTGCCCAGGGCATAGGTGAATTTTCTGAACTGAGGTTGGTCACTGGGGTTCTGTGTGTGTTGTGTGGTTCAGTTTTTTTGTATTTATGTTTTCTCTTGTGTACTGCACTTTTTTGGTAACTGTTGGTATTCCATGGGAATATATGTTAAACTGTTCAGGACTGCATATGTGTGTTGTAGCTATCAAACTTTATGCAGTTATTTATATATTCCAAATGTCAGGTTATGTTTTTCTGTTCTTATTATTTTGATGTCTAGGACTCGTTCCTGTTCGGTCTCTATACTGAAGTGAATGGACTTGTTTTGTAAGTTTGAGTGCATCATTTACAAGTTTCGTGGCAATGACATCATCTATATACCTAGAGCATTTTTTGTATATATGTGGGAATACCTCAGTGATGTTACTCGTGTATTGGTCAACTAGGAATGGTGATAGAGGATTCCTCATTCTTTGTTGGTAACATTTATTCTTGAATGTGAAGTAGTTCTGTCTTACACATAAATTGGTTAGCTGGACAAGATGTTCTATTTCCTCTGTTGGTATGTCTCTGGCTTTTAGAGTTTGTCTCTTGGAATAGGGAGGTGACATGATCATATCTTTAGGTGCAATGAATTTATTACACCTTTACTATTGAACTTTGGGAAGGAGCTTGATGGGAACTGAAAGTAGCTGTTCCATTGTGTGATATAAATTGAATGCATTCTCAGATATAAATATCTTTAACACATAGTATTGTAATAAAAATCCTTAGAGCTATTTTTGAGTATAAGAACATCACCTGACACAGATGACAAGCCCTGTCCCTCAGGAACAGTTTGATGCAAGCTTTTTTTGGATACAGGGGACCCTAAAACATATTTCCAGTTAAATCTTGGTATGGAATTGTTTGTTTCAATTTGCTATCGCAGAGTTTGTACTGTTTACTTAACCACAGGTGTAAGACATTACAAGGTGGTGCCATGGTTGAGTGGTTGGATTGATTGTCCCTGGGACTCATGTGGCATTTGTCATGAATGAGGAGCCAAACACCTTCTCTATACACTATGTAAATAGTATGTGTAAAGAATGTCCCCTGTATCCAAAAAAAGCATTTGTAGAAGAAGGTCTATATGCAGGTGTGTGTGTGTGTGTGTGTATGCGCATGAGAGAGAACAAATCTCAAAAATGAAAAGTTGGTATTTAAGTTTAGTATCTTCCAGGAATGCAACACAAAGATTTTGAGAAAAATCCCCCCCACCTCAAACTACCCATCATATGGAAAAAATGTCAAACATTTTGATTTTCTAAAAATGGCTCTAACAATTTTGATTCAAACACTTTATAGTAAAGATATTCATATGGCAAATAAAATGTACATCTTGAATTTTCTGGGAATAGCCTCTAAAGACCTCTTTATTCTGAGTGAATTTTGCTGAATTTTGCACAAGTGGTAAACCGTAAGAGATAGGCAAGAACTTACTACACAAAAAATGTAGATCATGTTAAAACACACAATTTATGTCATATATGTTTATACATGAAATTGATCATTTCTGATATATTCCTTGTTATTTGTTTCAGATTCAAAATACTTAAATTTTTCTCACATGGAAAGTTGTGAACTGCTGGTAATGCAAAGAAACGATTTCATCCACATGGGAATGAGATTTTATCCTAGTATATTCCATAATTTCCCTTCTTCTTACAAGAAAGCATTTGTGCTAATGTTTATCTTGATTAGCATAAAGTAGATAGATGCATAAGATTTTTAACAATAATGTGTTACAGAGATGTAGACAAAGTGATGTGAATGGAACACATCAGGATTTTCTGGCCACATGCCAACAGCTGTAAAAGGGGGCAGCTTGGCTCAGACAGTGTAGTGGCATGAGAGAGCAGTGTGTCAAAATGACAATTGTTATGAAAGCAATGGCATAAAGACTTTGTAAACAGTCTGAAATAATAAAGAACAGTTTTGTTGATGATGTCTGGCATTGTTTCTTAGTCGTGGGAGACAAATTCCAGCTTCACTCCATCCCAGCTTTGTTATGATACGTTATTTCTTGGAATGGTGTTACTTCACCCCATCTTGTTCACAACCTGGAGGATATCTATCAGGAACAGCTTCAAGTATGTGAAGTTGTACCACCGCATCTCAACTATCAACAGTGGCGCACACTCCCTTTGGTACCAGTCAATTCATGATATCGTAGCAGCGTCTGACAGTGACTCCCCAACATTGTCATCAACTGTAATACATTGCTCCACTGTGTCATCGCTATAACCTTTCTGGGAGCTTTGGGTGTTCCGGAAACCTGTCTTTGTTTGGAGGCAGAATACTTTGCTATGGATCATTGGACACATGATCTCAATCTGGTACAGTAAATGAGGAGGGCACTTTGGCAACTGCTTGCAACTTCTCAATACTTAATAACTAAAAAAATGATACCATCTGTTTTGAAATTCTCAATTTTTATAATACTATTACTGTCTTACTAGTATTATTTGTTACAGTGTTACAAACTGTGATATATTTTCATAATATTTAAATTAAAAGAAAGTACTTGTACAAGATACAGATCTGATTCAAGTTTACATGTCTCTTTGTCCACAGATTTGTTAAGAAGAGGCTGAGTTGTAAAATGGGCACCAAAACAGCAAGCGAGAATGAGAGAAACTTCCTTACAAACAGAGATGCTGATGATTGTCACATGACAATTACATCACACATAGAGAGTGAATATTTTCCAATAGCGCAGATTAAGTGTGAAACTGTTACATGCAGCAACAACTGCAAGACAGAAAATATGCAACAGGATCCTGTACTGAAGGTTAACAGTCATCTTGAAGTGCATAACAAAATAGAAATTAAAGAAGAGGGTTCCTGGCGCCAAACAGAATGTAATGATATTAAGGTAAGTTAGAATGTTTCTCAGATGTAATATTTTAAAGTTTTTCACTGGTGCATTTTGGTCATATATGCATCACAGGTTTCAGGTCTCAGAAATACTGAAAGCGAAATCTTGCAGTGTAAAGAATGTAGATGAATGCAAATCACATGTTCAGCTTTAAAATTGGGCTGTAATCCAGAAATTACAAATAAAACTCTGATGTGTTCCATTCACATGACTTTCTCTACCTAACCTACAAACAAAGCATTCTTATGCAGGATTTTTCTTTTATCTACATCAAGTTTAAGATAAATATTACTAGAAATTGTCTTATTACTTGCTTCCCTATAAGTAGAAGGAAATAGGGAATACAATAGATTAAAACAATAATCAAATCTTAAAAACCTATAACTAGGTGAAACAATTGAAATTCAGTTCTCTTTGCATGGCTAGGAATAAAACAAAATATTGATGAAGTGAATGATGACTAGAGAAATGTTTAAGTGGTTCAAAATCAATAACAAGGCGTGTATGGGAAATAATTAACTGTTCAAACAAAGTGTATAAAACATAAATTGTGTGTTTTAACGAGATCTACAGTTTGTTGTAGTAAGTTTTATCTATATCTAATGCTTTACAAAAGTCATCCAGAAAAAGAGGACTTCAGAGGCTATTCATAAAAAATTCAAGATGTACGAGGGCTGTTCAATAAAGAATGATCATAATTTTATTACTGTCATAATTTCTCATACTAAAATTCAATCTTATTATATTCTGTTAACTTAATGTGAAACAAACACGCTGTAGTAGTTTCATTGTTGGTACTCCTGGTTTCTGCCTGTGAGAACCAGGCAAGTTCAGACATGTTCAGTATCACCTACCGCTACAATGAAGGTAACATGCGAGGAACAATATGCGGCTTTGAAATTCTACTTTCGTCTCATCAAATCTTCAGTTGAGGCCTATGGAGAGTCTGTTCTTCCCTACAGCACAGCTCGAAGGTGATTTAAAATGTTTAAAGAGGGGAGACAATCAAATTCAAAGGAAGGTGGACCCAGTGCTCCAGATACTGCTCTTATGGAAGAAAACATCAACACTGCTGCTGTCATTGTGAGAGAGGATCGACGAATTACCTTAAGATCACTTTCTGAAATATTGAACATTTCATTGGGTGCCACCCACATGTTGGTGACAGAAACATTAAACATGAGACGCGTCTGTGCGTAATGGGTTCCAAGACTCTTGATTCCCGAACAAAAGGACATTCGCATGCAGGTCTGCATGCAGTTAAAGTTGATGTTAGAGGAAGATCCGGAGTTTCTTTCAAACGTAATCACTGCTGATGAAACTTGGTTACATCATTTTGATCCTGAGAACAAACAGCAAAGCTCAGTGTGGAAATCTCCTTCATCACCAACCCCCAAAAAAGCGAAAGTGGTTCATTCTGCTGGGAAAGTTATGGTCATCTCATTCTTTGATATTCATGGAATGGTTTATCAGCATGTTGTACCTGCACACACATCAGTAACTGGACGATACTACAGAGATATCCTAAAAAGATTGCAAGTCCATATCAGGCGCAAAAGACCACATTTCCGTGAAGCAGGCTGGATGCTGCACTACGATAATGGGCGGCCGCATATTGCCAATGTTGTTGCTGAATATCTTGCAAAAATCAACGTGAAGTGCATCCTCACCCTCCCTATAGTCTGGATTTAGCCCCATGTGACTTTTTTCTATTCCCTAACTTGAAGAAACGCCTTCGTGGGAGGCATTATCCATCATCAGAAGCAGTGGTGAAGGCTGTGGAGGCAATTTTAAAGGATCTCTCAAAAAATGGTTTCCAGCATGTCTTTGAAGACTGGCAGAAATGCTGGGACAAGTGCATCACATTCATGGGAGACTATTTTGAGAAGGACCATCAAAATTATGAGGATGAGTAAAGGTACATTGTCAAAAAAAACTGTGACCATTTTTTATTGAACAGCCCTCGTACATTTCTTTGTCATGGAAATATCCTAAAATGTGTTATTTTGAACCATTTTTAAGAAATGTCCCATGTAAAAGATATTTGCCATCGTGCAATAACCAAGCTGAGGGTAATAGTAATTGATAGCACACTATATTTACGGTCTATCTGATATTTTGTTTACATTGATATCTTCTGTGTTATATACATATTACAGATTATAGTGATGGGAAGGTGTTCTCCTTATTTGTATGCTTTAAATTTGTATCTGTCATTTTCAGGATGTCAGTGCTGTCCATCACAAAAATGCAAAAATACAAGATAACCAAATTGACATTTTATATGTCATTAATATCTAGAGAATAACAAGTTTGTGCACAAGTGTATGTACATTTGTTAAATGTTCTGTGCAATTGAAGAACTTCAGCAATCTTCGTTTCTGGAGTTGGTACCACTGAAGTTTGTCTTTGGTTACTTTTGCACTTGTTTGTAATGGCTCTTAGTTAAGGTCACTTACAACAAAAATGCTCTTTATTGCTCCAAATTACCCGGCTGTTGGCGTGCCACTTACCATCTGGATGTGTTGACACATCATCTCATGCATGTCGTGAAGCTGATCTATCAGATTCTCCATGTAGTCCACTGCTGGCTACTCTGATGATTGGTGACAACCTTCCTTGATATACTGCTCAACCATATAGTCCACTGCTGGCTGCTCTGATGATTGGTGATAACCTTCCTTGATGTACTACTCAACCATGTAGTCCACTGCTGGCTGCTCTAATGATTGGTGACAACCTTCCCTGATATACTGCTCAACCATATAGTCCACTGCTGGCTGCTCTAATGATTGGTGACAACCTTCCTTGATATACTGCTCAACCATACAGTCCACTGCTGGCTGCTCTAATGATTGGTGACAACCTTCCTTGATGTACTACTGAACCATACAGTCCACTGCTGGCTGCTCTGATGATTGGTGACAACCTTCCTTGATATACTGCTCAACCATGTAGTCAACTGCTGGCTGCTCTAATGATTGGTGACAACCTTCCTTGATGTACTCCTCAACCATGTAGTCCACTGCTTGCTGCTCTAATGATTGGTGACAACCTTCCTTGATATACTACTCAACCATACAGTCCACTGCTGGCTGCTCTAATGATTGGTGACAACCTTCCCTGATATACTGCTCAACCATATAGTCCACTGCTGGCTGCTCTGATGATTGGTGACAACCTTCCTTGATATACTGCTCAACCATGTAGTCAACTGCTGGCTGCTCTAATGATTGGTGACAACCTTCCTTGATGTACTGCTCAACCATGTAGTCCACTGCTGGCTGTTCTAATGATTGGTGACAACCTTCCTTGATATACTGCTCAACCATATAGTCCACTGCTGGCTGCTCTGATGATTGGTGACAACCTTCCTTGATATACTGCTCAACCATGTAGTCAACTGCTGGCTGCTCTAATGATTGGTGACAACCTTCCTTGATGTACTGCTGAACCATACAGTTCACTGCTGGCTGCTCTAATGATTGGTGACAACGTTCCTTGATATACAGCTCAACCATACAGTCCACTGCTGGCTGCTCTGATGATTGGTGACAACCTTCCTTGATGTACTGCTCAACCATGTAGTCCACTGCTGGCTGCTCTAATGATTGGTGACAACCTTCCTTGATATACTACTCAACCATACAGTCCACTGCTGGCTGCTCTAATGATTGGTGACAACCTTCCCTGATATACTGCTCAACCATATAGTCCACTGCTGGCTGCTCTGATGATTGGTGACAACCTTCCTTGATATACTGCTCAACCATGTAGTCAACTGCTGGCTGCTCTAATGATTGGTGACAACCTTCCTTGATGTACTGCTCAACCATGTAGTCCACTGCTGGCTGTTCTAATGATTGGTGACAACCTTCCTTGATATACTGCTCAACCATATAGTCTACTGCTGGCTGCTCTGATGATTGGTGACAACCTTCCTTGATATACTGCTCAACCATGTAGTCAACTGCTGGCTGCTCTAATGATTGGTGACAACCTTCCTAGATGTACTGCTGAACCATACAGTTCACTGCTGGCTGCTCTAATGATTGGTGACAACGTTCCTTGATATACAGCTCAACCATACAGTCCACTGCTGGCTGCTCTGATGATTGGTGACAACCTTCCTAGATGTACTGCTCAACCATGTAGTCCACTGCTGGCTGCTCTAATAGAATAGAATAGAATTTATTCACCTTAAGAAACACAATGAATTCATGGCTTCGTCAAAAACAAATAATACATAATTTAACTAATCTCTTACACTATATACATTATATTTTACAGTATTGATCAAAACGAGTACAATTGTTGCTAAGCTAATCTTGTCTTGAGGCAGTCATTAAGGTTTCTCTTGTGCCGAAGTACATCTTCAGATGAACAGGACCCACGCAACAAACAATGTTTCAGTGTTAGAGAAATCAACTTATTTACACATACAGAGCTGGATGGCTCATGTGGCAAAGTTTTCCAAATAAACAAGTATTTTTAGCACATAATCAAAAAGATGTATTCATGAATTCATCAACGGAATAAAACATATAGTTTAGGAGTAGATCTTTAACCTTCTTCTTAAATGCTTTGCTCTGTGGAACTTTGATCGCATCAGGGAGTTTATTATATAAGTTAACACCTTTGTGGGAAACTGAATTTAAGCTTTTAGTTAATCTGTGTTGTTGGAGATGGATTGCTGTTGATGTTCTTGTGTTGTAAGAATGGTATTCATTGTTGAGTTTAAAAATTCTTTTATTGTTATGTATAAAGGAAACTGTCTCTAAGATATAAATACATGGTAATGGTAAAATTCTTAAATCCAAGAAAAGTGGTTTACTTGGGGTACATTGGTTCACTTGCTTGATTATTCTTTTCTGCAGTTTAAACACCTTAATACAATTGTTGGCAGATCTTTAGAAGGGGATTCCATATGTCAGTAATGAGTATATATAAACAAAATACACTGTTTTTAGGACATCTAAGCTGCACGCTTTAGCTAGTAGCCTTATAGCAAAGCATATACGACTTAATTTATTAGTAAGAAAATTGACATGCTCTGTCCAACTGAGCTGAGAATCAATAACAATCCCTAAGAACTTGGTAGAATGACTCTCATTAATCAATGTATTAAAAATTGAAATTTGAACAGGATTATGAACTCCCAATTGTTAATTGAAACTAAGAGATATAGTTTTACTTATATTTATATGAAGTTTATTACTTGTCATCCATTTCTGCAATTCAGTGGTAGTATAATTGATTTCTGCCTGCATAAGTCTTTCTTCACTACTTCTGAAAATAAGGTTTGTATCATCTGCAAAGAGAACACTACTAATGGGTGATAAGTGAGAAGGAAGATCGTTGATGTAGATTAAAAATAGAACTGGTCCTAGTATGGATCCTTGAGGAACGCCGCTTTCTATAGCAGCAGAATTTGAACGTACACCTTCTATTTCAACAATTTGGTATCTGTTTTCAAGATAGGAGACAAACCATTTGTTGGCTAGTCCTCGGACACCACAGGCATGAAGCTTCTGTATCAGAATTTTATGATCTACTGTATCAAATGCTTTAGTTAAATCTAAGAATAGACCTGCCACTTGCTCTTTTTTGTCCTTAGCATTAAGGATATTTTCTATGAAAAAAAAATTGCACTATTTATTGATTTTTCCTTTCCTGAAGCCAAACTGAGTTTCTGATATAATCTTATGCTTTTCTAAGAATGGAACAATTCTATTGTACATAATTTTCTCAAGGATTTTTGAAAAGACAGATAATAAGGAAATGGGTCTATAATTTTCTACATTGTTTTTTTCCCCTTTCTTGAATAAAGGTTTTACTTTAGTTGTCTTAAATACATTTGGAAAGCATCAATGATTGGTGACAACCTTCCTTGATGTACTGCTCAACCATACAGTCCACTTCTGGCTGCTCTGATGATTGGTGACAACCTTCCTTGATGTACAGCCCAACCATACAGTCCACTGCTGGCTGCTCTGATGGTTGGTGACAACCTTCCTTGAAGTACTGCTCAACCATGTAGTCCATTGCTGGCTGCTCTAATGATTGGTGACAACCTTCCTTGATATACTGCTCAACCATGTAGTCCACTTCTGGCTGCTCTGATGATTGGTGACAACCTTCCTTGATATACTGCTCAACCATGTAGTCCACTTCTGGCTGCTCTGAAGATTGGTGACAACCTTCCTTGATGTGCTACTCAACCATGTAGTCCACTGCTGGCTGCTCTGCCCCAAACATTAAGTCACGTACCAAATACCAAACTGGGTTGAAGAGCGGTACAAGACCACCCTCACATCCCAATCTCTCTGATGATTAGTGACAACCTACCTTCATATACTACTCAATGGTTGGCTCCCAAAATCCCTGCATGTACTTTCTCCAGGAGTTCCCTGGGAAGATAGCTCTTCCTCAGGGTCAGGTGACTCCCATACCAGGAACAGTACTGCTTCCTTAGTCTTCAGTGAGTTCCATTGGGCCCAGTAAGACATAAACACACTACTTCTGGGTCTAGTCTCTGCCTCTACTTATCTCAGGAGTGACCCCACGTCATTGTGCACCAGTTGTGGTATGCTGAACCTTGGTACAGTGACCACACTCCTCTGGACATGGCACCCACTTTGGAGTGGTCCCTTCCTTTCTGTTGTAAAGTTGTATTCTTACAACTTCTGGACCCAATGGGGAGGTGAGGGCAGAGTGGTCAGTCCTCAGGTGGAATGGCTGACCATACAAGTGCTCCAGAGCCTTCACTGCTGCCAGGAGCTCTCACCGTTCATTTCTGCCTTGGAGAGCATCTCATTGTAGTAGGCTATAACTTGCTCCTGGCTATCCTGGATGCTGGTTCGCTGGCATCAGTATCCACAATAAAGTCACTACCAGCTTTTGGAGTTGTAAAATAGGTTCACTGCAGAGTGTTGGCTTTGGAACTGACTCTTTGCTGCTTCTGACCACAAGTATGACTGGTGTTCTTCTATCAGACAAGTAAGGGGTTTTGTGATGTTGGAGTAACCTTTGACAAACTGGTGGTAATAGCCATATAGGACCAGGAAACTTCACAGCTCTCATTTGTCTCACACTACTGGAGCCTTCTGCATGTGTGTGAGCACCCCAAAAGGTGACACTATGTGGCCCAAATGCTTCACCTCCTTGGAGAAGAGTTGCCACTTCTTTGCATTTATCTTCAGGTCAGCTGTGTGCAGCTTTTGTATTACCTTGCTCAAGTTCTTGAGATGGTCTTCCAAGTTGTGACGTATGATGGTGATGATGTCATCCAGACTCATGAGAGGTACTGGAAGGTGACTGGCTTATTGCAGATGCCAAAGGACATAACCATAAATTGTCAAAGCTCAGTCTCATGATCTAAGGCCATTTTCAGTATTGCAGTTTCAAGTCCAAAGTGAAGAACCAGCAAGAGTGTCCAGTGGAGACAGTCCTTTCTGGTGACTGCATCCAGTCCGTGCAGAAAGTAGCTCATCGTTCTTCTTCACCAAGACTCCAGGGGAGCACCAAAGGCTGTTGGACTGTTCAATGATTCCCCTAGATCTCATGTTCTATAGTCTGCTTGTTTTAACAGTGGTCGCTGGATAGTTGGGCATCTCTGGTATTGATGTTATGGCCATAATCACTGTCACTGAAGACAGACTGGTATTGGCTAAGTAGATGCCGGTTCTAGAACAGTTATATGGTTAGCCACCCTCTTCAGCTGGGGTGCCAGATCCTGCGACTGCTGGCTGGTTGTATCTATTGTGCTTGATACACTTGCTGCTGGCGCACACTTACAAACTATCTCCATCCTGGTTGGTGTCCAGTGACTTCAGCAGCCTAATGAGCACATCCTCTCAACAAGGTAGCAATAACCGGGCAATGGTGTTTTTTGGTCCAGTACAAGGTTTCTTATCCATTAGCCTTCCAGGTGCATTTTCACCACACTACGCTTCTTGTAGGCACAATACATCACTCTGCAGGTGTCCAGAGCAACACCTCATCTCCACCAAGTTACAGCATGTTCCGCCTAGTGACTTCTGAGGGCATCCACTATCATATCGCATCTTTGACTGACGTAGTACTGAATGCCTGCAGGGGCACATACTCTGCCAGAATGCCAGCTCCAGAAAGGCCTCCCCCACTGTTAAGTTGGTAGGACTGACATCAGGTCTGATTACAATCAATATGTCTAATAATATTTGACACAGCCATCTACTCTTAGTTGGTAGCACTGTATATGATACAGCCTCCCTTGACTTCTGCTCAAAACATGTAGTCTCACTGACATGCCCCTACAGTTAAGTTGGTAGCACTGATATCAGGTCTGAGTACAGTCAAGGCTACATCTGTGTTTACCAGTATTTGACACAGCCTCCCTTGTCTTCTGCTCAAGACATGTAACCTCACTGACATGCCTCCACAGTTAAGTTGGTAGCACTGACATCAGGTCTGAGTACAGTCAAGGCTACACCTGTGTCTACTAGTATATGTCACAGTCTCCCTTGTCTTCTGCTCAAGACATGTAACCTCACTGACATCCCTCCACAGTAAAGTTGGCAGCACTGATATCAGGTCTGAGTACAGTCAAGGCTATACCTGTGTCTACTAGTATTTGTCACAGTCTCCCTTGTCTTCTGCTCAAGACAAATAGCCTCACTGACATGTCTCCACAGTAAAGTTGGCAGCACTGCCATCAGGTCTGAGTACAGTCAAGGCTATACCATTGTCTACTAGTATTTGTCACAGTCTCCCTTGTCTTCTGCTCAAGACAAATAGCCTCACCGAGATGCCTCCACAGTAAAGTTGGCAGCACTGCCATCAGGTCTGAGTACAGTCAAGGCTACACCTGTGTCTACTAGCATTTGATAGAGCCTCCCTTGTTTTCTGCTCAAGACATGTAGTAGTCTCACTGACAAGCTCCCACACTTAAGTTGGTAGCACTGTCATCAGGTCTGAGTAGAGTCAAGGCTACACCTGTGACTACTAGCATTTGACACAGCCTCCCTTGTTTTCTGCTCAAGACATGTAGCCTCACTGACAAGCTCCCACACTTAAGTTGGTAGCACTGACATCAGGTCTGAGTACAGTCAAAGCTATACCTGTGTCTATTGGTATTTGATACAGCTTCCCTTCGCTTCTTCTCAAGACATGTAGCTCACTGACATCCTCCACAGTTAAGTTGGTAGCACTGACATCAGGTCTGATCACAGTCAAGGCTACATCTATGTCTACTAGCATTTGACACAGTGTCCCTTATCTTCTGCTCAAGACACAAAGCCTTACTGACATGTCCCCACAGTAAAGTTGGTAGGACTGACTGGCTGCTCATCATGTCAAGTCTGATCACAGTCAAGGCTACTCTGTGTCTACTAGCATTTGACACAGTCTCCCTTATCTTCTGCTCAAGACACATAGCCTCACTGACATGCCCCCACATAAAGTTGGTAGCACTGACATCAGGTCTGATTACAGTCAAGGCTACATCTGTGTCCACTAGTATTTGACATAGTCTACCTAGTTTTCTGCTCAAGACACTTAGCCTCACTTATATGCCCCCACAGTAAAGTTGGTAGTACTGACTGGTTGTTCATCATGTCAAGTCTGATTACAGTCAAGGCTACTCTGTGTCCACTAGTATTTGACATAGTCTACCTAGTTTTCTGCTCAAGACACATAGCCTCACTTATGTGCCCCCACAGTAAAGTTGGTAGTACTGACTGGCTGTTCATCATGTCAAGTTTGATTACAGTCGAGGCTACTCTGTGTCCACTAGTATTTGACATAGTCTACCTAGTTTTCTGCTCAAGACACATAGCCTCACTTATATGCCCCCACAGTAAAGTTGGTAGTACTGACATCAGGTCTGATTACAGTCAAGGCTACATCTGTGTCCACTAGTATTTGACACAGTCTCCCTTATCTTCTGCTCAAGACACATAGCCTCACTTATATGCCCCCACAGTAAAGTTGGTAGTACTGACTGGCTGTTCATCATGTCAAGTCTGATTACAGTCAAGGCTACATCTGTGTCCACTAGTATTTGACACAGTCTCCCTTATTTTCTGCTCAAGACACATAGCTTCACTGACATGCCCCCACATAAAGTTGGTAGCACTGACATCAGGTCTGATTACAGTCAAGGCTACATCTGTGTCCACTAGTATTTGACACAGTCTCCCTTATCTTCTGCTCAAGACACATAGCTTCACTGACATGCCCCCACATAAAGTTGGTAGCACTGACATCAGGTCTGATTACAGTCAAGGCTACTCTGTGTCTACTAGCATTTGACACAGCCTCCCTTATCTTCTGCTCAAAACACATAGCCTCACTTATATGCCCCCACAGTAAAGTTGGTAGTACTGACTAGCTGTTCATAATGTCAAGTCTGATTACAGTCAAGGCTACTCTGTGTCCACTAGTATTTGACACAGTCTCCCTTATCTTCTGCTCAAGACACATAGCCTAACTGACATGCCCCCACATAAAGTTGGTAGCACTGACATCAGGGCTGATTACAGTCAAGGCTACTCTGTGTCCACTAGTATTTGACACAGTCTCCCTTGTCTTCTGCTCAAGACACATAGCTTCACTGACATGCCCCCACAGTAAAGTTGGTAGGACTGACTGGCTGTTCATCATGTCAAGTCTGATTACAGTCAAGGCTACTCTGTGTCTACTAGTATTTGACACAGTCTCCCTTATCTTCTGCTCAAGACACAGCCGCACTAACATGCCCCCACAGTAAAGTTGGTAGCACTGACATCAGGTCTGATTACAGTCAAGGCTACATCTGTGTCCACTAGTATTTGACACAGTCTCCCTTGTCTTCTGCTCAAGACACAAAGCCTTACTGACATGCCCCCACAGTAAAGTTGGTAGGACTGACTAGCTGTTCATAATGTCAAGTCTGATTACAGTCAAGGCTACTCTGTGTCTACTAGTATTTGACACAGTCTCCCTTGTCTTCTGCTCAAGACACATAGCTTCACTGACATGCCCCCACAGTAAAATTTGTAGGACTGACTGGCTGTTCATCATGTCAGATGTGATTACAGTCAAAGCTACACCTGTGTCTACTAGTATTTGACACAACCATGTATTCTTCTGCTCAAGACACATATCTTCACTGACATGCCCCTCCATTGTCTTCCACCTGTTTTGTCATAGACAGTCTCTCGTTAGGTGCCCTGGTTGGACACACCCCCCGAGTCTTGTCTGTCATAGCGAATACGCCTGAAATAGGACAGCTGTTGTTTTGGCCTTCTCAATTCTTAATGCTGCTGTTAACGCCTCATGGATGGATATTAGTCACCGAACATAAGGTGTTGGTGTCTCTCAGCATCATGTTGACAAAGTACATTTTCCTAGGGCATGTATGTTGCTGGTAGGTTCACTAGGGTCTTATCGACAAGCATAAGTCGACTTCCGTGTTGTAGTGATTACCATGCTAATCTCTTGTACCCAAGGTCACGGGTTCAAACCTAGCGGAGGAGGATGGATTTTATTAGGTGTAAAATCCTTAGCATGGCTTCCTTTGGAAGGGAAGTAAAGCCGTTGGTCCGATGTCGTAGATTTACAGCACATAAAAGAAACTCAAACCTGATGGAGAGGCGTATGAGAAAAATTAAGCAGTCTTTCACACCCAATTTAGAATGGAACGCAGAGAACCACAGCAGTTAAAGAGCGTCCGTAAATAACACAGAATTTACATTTATTTTTCAACCAGCATAAGGTGTTAAGGTCTCTGAGCATGATGATGATCAAGGAGTACACAGTTTCCTGGGACATGAAAGTTGCTAGTAGGATCACCAGGGTCTTGTTGACAAGGAATTTAATCGCCAGTTTGAACTCTGGCGGCATCATCTCCCTTGACTGTTACTCACTTGTAAGTTCACCAGAGTCTTGTTGACAAGGAGTTCTATCGCCAGTGTGAACTCTGGCATCGTCTACCTTGACTGTTGCAGACTGGTAGTTTCACCATGGTCCTGTTGACAAGGAGTTCAATCAGCATTATGTACTCTGGCATCGTCTCCCTTGACTGTTGCTGACTGGTAGGTTCACCAGGGTCTTGTTGACAAGGGGTTCAATCGCCAGTGTGAACTCTGGCATCATCTACCTTGACTGTTGCAGACTGGTAGGTTCACCAGAGTCTTGTTGACAAGGAGTTCATTCAATAGTATGAACTCTCGGATCATCTCCCTTGACTGTTGCTGACTTAAGGTTCACCAGGATATGGTTGATAAGTAGTTCAATCGCCAGTATGAACTCTGGCATCATTTCCCTTGATTGATGCTGACTTGAAGGTTCAACAAGGTCTTTTTAACAAGGAGTTCAATCACCAGTATTATCTTCGGCATTGTCTCCCTTGTTCTTGCTGACTGGTAGGTATACCAAGGTCTTGTTCATAAGCAGCTCTTTTGCCAGTATGAACTCTGGCATTGTCTCCCATGATTGTTGCTGACTGGTAGGTTCACTAGGGTCTTGTTGACAAGCAGTTACATCGCCAGTATGAACTCTGGCATCGTCTCCCTTGACTGTTGCTGAGTGGTAGGTTCGAAATGGTCTTATTGACAAGTAGTTCTATAGCCAGTATGAACTCTGACATCGTCTGCCTTGATTGTTACTGACTGGTAGGTTCACCAGAGAATTTTTGAAAAAGAGTTCAATTGCCAGTATGAACTCTGGCATCATCTCCCTTGATTGTTGCTGACTGATATGTTCACCAGGGCCTTGTTGATAAGCAGCTCTTTCACCAGTATGAACTCTGGCACTATATCCATTGATTGTTGCTGACTGATAGTTTCACCAGGGTTTTGTTCATATGCAGGACTTTCACCAGTATGAAGTCTGGCATCGTCTCTCTGGATTATTGCTGACTGGTAGGTTCACCAGGGTCTTGTTGGCAAGCAGTTATATTGCCAACATGAACTCTGGCACGTTCTCCCTTGATTGTTGCTTGTTGGTAGGTTCACCAGGGTGTTGTTGACATGGAGTTATATTGCCAGTATAAACTCTGGCACCTCTTGATGGCTGCTGACCAGTAGGTTCACCAGGGTCTTGCTGAGAAGCAGTTCTATCGCCAGTATGAACTCCGGCATTGTCTCTCTCTTGACTGTTGCTGACTGGTAGGTTCACCAGGGTCTTGGTGAAAAGCAGTTCTATTGCCAGTATGAAATCTGGCATCACCTCCCTTGACTGTTGCTGACTGGTAGGTTCACCAGGGTCTTGTTGACAAGCAGTTCTAATGCCAGTATGAACTCTGGCATTGTCTCCCTTGATTGTTGCTGACTGGTAGGTTCCCCAGGGTCCTGTTCATAAGCAGTTCAATTGTCAGTATGAACTCTGGCAATGTCTACCTCTATGGTTGCTGACTCGTAGAATCAACAGGGTCATGTTCATAAGGAGTTCTATCTCCAGTATGAACATTGGCAATGTCTACCTCTATTGTTTGACTGGTAGGATTACCAGTGTCTTGTTCATAAGCAGTTCAATTGGCTGTAGAATTCTGCTATTGTGTTCCTCTATTGTTGCTGACTGATAGGATCACCAGGGTCTTGCTCATAAGCAGATCTATCACCAGCATGAACTCTGGCATCAGATATCTCTATTGTTCCTGACAAGAGGATAACCAGGGTCTTGTGCATAAGCAGTTCTATGGCCAATATGAACTATGGCATCATCTCCCTTGATTGTTACTGACTGGTAGTATCACCAGGGTCTTGTTCACAAGCAGTTGTATCGCCAATATGAACTCTGACATCATCTCCCCATATTGCTGCTGAATGGTAGATCACTATGGTCATTTTCATAAGCAGTTCTATCACCAGTATGAACTCTGGCATTGTCTGCCTTAATTGTTGCTGACTGGTATGTTCACCAAGGTCTTGTTCATAAGTAGTTCCATTGCCATGGTGAACTCTGGCATCGTCTGTCTTGATTGTTGTCGACTGGTAGGTTCACCAAAGTCTTGTTATTAAGCAGTTCAATTGCAGGAGGAACTCTGGCATCATCTTCCTTGATTGTTACTGACAGGTAAACTTACCAGGTTCTTGTTGATAAGTATTTATATCACCAATATGAACTCAGGCATAATCTCCCTTGATTGTAGCTGACTGGTAGGTTAACCAGGGCCTTGTTGACAAGGCTTTCCACTGCCAGTATGAACTCTGACATTGTCCCCCCATATTGTAGCTGACTGTTAGGATCACCATGGTCTTGTTCATAAGCAGTTCTATCACCAGTATGAACTCTGGCGTTGTCTGCCTTAATTATTGCTGACTAGTATGTTTACCAGGGTCTTATTCATAAGTAGTTCTATTGCCAGTGTGAACTCTGGCATCGTCTGCCTTGATTGTTGTTGATTGGTAGGTTCACCAAAGTCTTGTTCATAAGCAGTTCAATTGCCAGTATGAACTCTGATATCGTCTCCCTTGATTGGTTCTGACTAGTAGGTTCACCAGGGTCTTGTTGACCAGCAGTTTAATCGCTAGTATGAACTCTGGCATCATCTCACTTGATTGCTGCTGACTGGTAGGTTCACCAGGGTCTTGTTGACAAGGAGTTCAATTGCCAGTATGAACTCTGGCACCGTCTCCCTTAATTGTTCCTTCTGGTAGGAATACCACGGTCTTGTTCATAAGCAGTTTTATAGTCAGTTTGAATTCTAGCATCGTCACCTTGTATTGTAGGTGACTGGTAGGTTCATTGGGGGTCTTGTTGTCAAGATATTTAAATGCCAGTATGAACTGTGGCATCGTCTCCCTTGCTTGATGCTGACTGTTAGGATCAGCAGGGGCTTGTTCATAAGCAGTTCAATTCTCAGTATGAAATCTGGCCTCCGCTCCCTTTATTGTTGCTGACTGGTAGGTTCACCAGGGTCTTGTTCATAAGCAGTTCAATTGCCAGTATGAACTCAGTCGTCTTATCCCTTGATTTTTGCTGACTGGTAAGCTCACCAGGGTCTTGTTGACAAGCAGTTCTAATGCCATTATGAACTCTGGCATCATCTCCCTTTATTGTTGCTAACTGGTAGTTTCACTAGGGACTTGTTTACTAGCAGTTCAATCTCCAATATGACCTCTGACATTATCTCCCTTGACTGTTGTTGACTGGTAGGTTCACGAGGGTCTTGTTAACAAGGAGTTCAATTGCCAGTATGAACTCTGGAAATCATCTCACTTGATTGTTGCTGACTGGTAGGTTTACATGGGTCTGGTTGACAAGCAGTTCAATCTCCATATGAACTCTAGCATCATGTCCCTTGACTGGTTTTGGCTGCTAAGATCACCAGGTTCTTGTTGACAAGGAGTTCTATCGCCATTATGAACTCAGGTATCATCTTCCTTGATTGCTGCTGACTGGTAGGTTCACCAGGGCCTTGTTGACAAGGAGTTCAATCGCCAGTATGAACTCTGCCATCGTCTCCCTTGGTTGTTGCTGACAGGTAGGAATCACCAGGGTCTTGTTCATAAGCAGTTCAATTGCCAGTATGAACTCTGGCTCGTATCCCTTAATCGTTGCTGACATGTAGGTTCAGCAGTGTCTTGTTGACAAGGTGCTCAGTTGCCACTATGATCTCTAGCATTATTTCCCTTGATTGCTGCTGATTAATAAGTTCACCAGAGTCTTGTTGACAAGCAGTTCAATCTCCAGTATGAACTATGGCATGATCTCCCTTGACTGTTGTTGACTGATAGGTTCACCAGGGTCTAGTTGACAAGCAGTTCAATCTCCAATATGAACTATGGCATCATCTCCCTTGATAGCTGCTGACTGGTAGGTACACCAGGGTCTTGTACATAAGCAGTTCAATTGCCAGTATGAACTCTGCCATCGTCTCCCTTGGTTGTTGCTGACAGGTAGGAATCACCAGGGTCTTGTTCATAAGCAGTTCAATTGCCAGTATGAACTCTGGCTTGTATACCTTAATCGTTGCTGACATGTAGGTTGAGCAGTGTCTTGTTGACAAGGTGCTCAGTTGCCACTATGATCTCTAGCATTATCTCCCTTGATTGCTGCTGATTGATAGGTTCACCAGAGTCTTGTTGACAAGCAGTTCAATCTCCAGTATGAACTATGGCATCATCTCCCTTGACTGTTGTTGACTGATAGGTTTACCAGGCTCTAGTTGACAAGCAGTTCAATCTCCAATATGAACTCTGGAATCAACTCCCTTGATAGCTGCTGACTGGTAGGTACACCAGGGTCTTGTTTACAAGGAGGTCAATCGTCCTTATGAACCCTGGCATCATCTCCTTTGATTGTTGCTGACTGGTAGGATCCCCAGTGTCTTGTTCATAAGCAGTTCTATGGTCAGTATGAACTCTACCATCGTCACCCTGTATTGTAGGTGACTGGTAGGTTAATCGGGGTCTCTTTGACAAGCAGTTTAATTGCAAGTATGAGCTCTGGCATCGGCTCCCTTGATTGATGCTGAATGTTAGGTTCACCAGGGTCTTGTTCAGGAGCAGTTTAGTTGCCAGTATGAATTCTGGCATTGGCTCCCTTTATTGTTGCTGACTGGTAGGTTCACCAGGGTCTTGTTGATAAGCTGTTCAATTGCCAGTATGAACTCTGGCGTCATGCCCTTTGATTGTTTCTGACTGATAAGTTCACCAGGGTATTTTTGATAAGCAGTTCAATCTCCAATATGAACTCTGACATCATATCTCTTGACTGTTGCTGACTGGTAGGTTCACCAGGGTCTTGTTGACCAGGAGCTCTATTGCCAATTTGAACTCTGGCATCATCTCCCTTGATTGTTGGTAACATGTAGGTTCACCATGGTCTTGTTGTTAAGCAGTTCTATCACCAGTATGAACTCTGGCATTGTCTGCCTTAATTGTTGCTGACTAGTATGTTCACCAGGGTCTTATTCATAAGTAGTTCTATTGCCAGTGTGAACTCTGGCATCATCTGCCTTGATTGTTGTTTTCTGGTAGGTTCACTGATGTCTTGTTCATAAGCAGTTCAATTGCCAGTATGAAATCTGGTATCGTCTCCCTTGATTGGTTCTGACTAGTGGGTTCACCAGGGTCTTGTTGAACAGCAGTTTAATCGCCAGTATGAACTCTGGCATCATCTCCCTTGATAGCTGCTGACTGGTAGGTTCACCAGGGTCTTATTGAGAAGGAGTTGAATTGCTAGTATGAAATCTGGCATCATCTCCCTTGATTGTTGACTACAGGTAGGATCACCAGTGTCTTGTTGACAAGGAGTCCTATCATTATTATGAACTCTGGTATCATCTCCCTTGATTGTTGCTGATTGGTAGGTTCACCAGGATCTTGTTGACAGGGAGTTGAATTGCCATTGTGAATTCTGGCATCATTTCCCTTGACTGTTGCTGACTGGTAGGTTTCTCCAGAGTCTTTTTGAAAAGGATCTCAATGACCAGGATGAACTCTGGCATCATCTCCCTATGGTGCTGGCTGGTAGGTTCAGCAGGGTCTTGTTGGCAAGGAGGTCATTCGCCAGTATGAACTCTGCCATCATTTGCCTTGATTGTTGCTGACTGGTAGGTTCACCAGCGTCTTGTTGACAAGGAGTTTAATTTCCAGTATGAACTCTGTCATCATCTCCCTATGTTGCTGGCTGGTAGGTTCACCAGGGTCTTGTTGACAAGGAGTTTAATTTCCAGTATGAACTCTGTCATCATCTCCCTAACTGTTTCTGACTGGTAGGTTCACCAGCGTCTTGTTGACAAGGAGTTTAATTTCCAGTATGAACTCTGTCATCATCTCCCTAACTGTTTCTGACTGGTAGGTTCACCAGGGTCTTGTTGACAAGGAGTTTAATTTCCAGTATGAACTCTGTCATCATCTCCCTAACTGTTTCTGACTGGTAGGTTCACCAGCGTCTTGTTGACAAGGAGTTTAATTTCCAGTATGAACTCTGTCATCATCTCCCTAACTGTTTCTGACTGGTAGGTTCACCAGCGTCTTGTTGACAAGCAGTTCAATCGCCAGTATGAACTCTGTGATCATCTCCCTTGATTGTTCCTGACTCTTAGGTTCATCAGGGTCTTGTTGACAAGGAGTTCAATCACCAATAATTACTCTGGCATCATCTCCCTTGATTGTTTCTGACTGGTAAGTTCACCAGTGTCTTGTTCATAAGCAGTTCAATTGGCAGTATGATCTCTGGCATTGTCTCCGTCTATTGTTGCTTACTGGAGTAGATGCCAGCTCTGTATTGATATTGCTAATGTTTGAATAGCATTCAGTACTTCTGCCACCTGCACCTGGAAATCAATAACAAGGAATATATTCTGAAATGGTTAATTGCAAGAAAAAAATGTATGTAACATTAAGTGTTTGTTTTAGCGAGATCTATATTTTTGTACAGTATTCTCTCCTGAATATCAGCTGCACCTAGGCTGTTGGTGCTCCTCTTCCCATGCATTTCTATTATAATTTGCCATAATTTCTTGTGTTACAGGATGGCAAGTTCACTCTCGTAAAATCGCCAAGGTAAGACTTGATTCTTGGCTAATTAGAAGGCTTCTGCCTTTTGTGTTACATTTTCCTTAAATCTGGCTGAATGGCAGAATGGGTGTATGTTTTAAGAAACTTTGTTTTTAATTGACAAATATATGTTTTATTTACTGTAGTTCAAATTGTGTAGTAGTAAGTTTTAGTGTCTAATAGTTGGTAGAAATAGTTTAAAGTGATATAAATAATGCTGAAAAGTAGCAAAGTATAAGAGTATAACACAAACAGGATTAGGAAAGGATACCTGCCACACAGTGCTTAGTAATATAGACAAGTCAACCCGACTGGCGTTGATCATGATTTGACAGTTTCACTTGTGTTTCTTTAGACACATTTACTACTCCACAACTGTAAATATATTATGTATTATTTCTTGATTGCTATTACAAAACTTTAGAAATACCTCAAGACTATTTTTAGTCATGAACACACAATTTATATTCAAATACTTCAAGAGTACTTAATTTGTTTTGCAGTTTTATTGTGCTATTTGAATCAGAGCTGTTAATATGCCACCAAAGCCATTTTAGGTCTAGATTAGTATGTGTTTACACTGATTTTCCTGCAATCCAGGTGCCAGTTTAGTTTTCATCACTGTATTATGTTTGCAGTGAGCAATAGCAGCAAAATGGTATGATTTTCTTCCTACTATGCATATTTTCGTAATTTTTAGTATTTAAGCAAGTGCCTTAACAGGGCTGATGTGGGTGTTAATTCAACACATCATGGCTTTCAGACACTGTGCACTAGATGATATGGTTTATTTTTAAATGCTCTGGGACATTTCATGAAATGGTAGCAAAATTTCCACATAATCCATTTAGATAGTGACTTATTAAAACCACAGATATAGAGAGAGATACCCTATTCTTATACATTGTGGTTGGTGAAGCAGAATTTTCATGCAGCTGCTACACTTTTGAAATTAGCATGACTTCTGTTGGTTAAATGTGTACCCAGTAGTGTTAAATGTTCAATTAAGCAGACTGTAAGTTTTAAACCAGTATAATGCCCACTACATATGTGGTATTTGGTTGTAGTTTCTTGAATAGCAAAAGCAAAAATAAGGAAAAGGAAATGTGTTTCAATACATAGGTTAGTGTACTTATTTAAGTGATTTTTTGGTGGTATACTTAGCGAGATATGTTATACATTATCAACAGAACAATTCTGTATTGTTTGTTAGATTTTAGAGTTCCAACTCAAAAAGACCGTTTAGGAGCTTGGATAAAGGCAATTTGCAGACAAAATTGGCAACCTACTCTGGTTTATAAGAAACCTCTTGCTAATTTGCCTATTTAGCAGCTATCATGAGAAATAATTATGTGCTTATGATGCCAGAACCATGAGAATAGGGGGCTTGTTCCTCTGTCACGGAATGGAAATTATCACAATATTCCTCAATGGAAATTCTTGATTAATATCACACATTCTACTAAAGCTTTAAACCAATGCTGTACAGACTTTTGTTACATTAACAGTGTTTCAGAACAAGTAACACCAATTTATCAATTATAGCTTCTGAAAGGCCAAAATGTGATTATATTAAATATTTCTTCATGTAGCGATCTCTTCCTATACATTGTCCTTTGTTTTTTACTTCAAAAACTTGGAAAAACAATTAATTTGACAGATGTTGCATATGGTAGTGTAAAGTGCCATAAGATAGTGGCTGGGCACAAAACGTACTTCAGCAAAATGCTAGCATATCTGCCCTGTGAGGTCAAGAAAGATGCTGCTGCATACGTCCATGACTGTTGCAAAACTGCATTTCTAGTTTACATTGGTGAAAGCTGAAACTTGCTGGTAATGTTACCTCATGCCTTACACTTTTAATGCACAATGTCAGCATAAAATTTGCTGTGGCCAAAGCAAATCTTGAAGAATTTATTAGAGTTGCAAAAAAGTTGTATGCTATGGCAATAGAAAAAAATGAAATATAAATAAATGGAAAACAAGGTGCAACTAAGATGCTCTTGTCCTTGCACCTCAAAAATTAATGCATTATAACACTGTGGCTTCTAGAGACTTCGAAGTGGATATAAGCATCTATCCTTTCCTTGCACCATTGCTTTAAAATAAATGCATTCATGTGCAAAACTGTCTTGAAAAGTAATATATTACAAAACATAGTATAACACCAACTCAGTCTTATTATTAAAATATTTAACATTGCTAATTTTGAAAGTGGATAATAAGAATCACTGAAGTGCTGCATTATATTAGCTGTATACAAATTACAATGCTAATTTCTCATGAACACCTCCACATTGTTATATTATAGAGAATGTCTCTTTTGGAAAGAAATAAACCTTGTTTATTCTTAGTAAGTACATACGTGAAGTAGCAATAAAATGAACAAAACTGAATATACAAGTGCAAATTATTATAGAGAATGTCTCTTTTGGAAAGAAATAAACCTTGTTTATTCTTAGTAAGTACATACGTGAAGTAGCAATAAAATGAACAAAACTGAATATACAAGTGCAAATTATTATAGAGAATGTCTCTTTTGGAAAGAAATAAACCTTGTTTATTCTTAGTAAGTACATACGTGAAGTAGCAATAAAATGAACAAAACTGAATATACAAGTGCAAATTATTATTCAAACTATCACCATTGTCGTTGACAAGGTCAGCTTTGGTAGGCATAAATATGAAATGAAATAATTAGTCCTGTGAAATGGAACAAAATTAAGCTATGGTTTTCGCCTTGTAATTTTTTAACCATCCAATCATAGCACTTAACACTTTTGTATTTCTAGTAGTACTTGTTTTTCCTATATTGGCAATGTTCGAGTTGTGTTAATAAAGATATAGATTGCCTGGAATTACATTTAATTATAATTTCTGTTTTAATAAAATTTACTTGTGTACCATTTCATTGGTTCCTACAAATATAGTAGTCGCCCTCCGTGGTGTAATGGTTACCATGCTAACTTCATGTACCCAAGGTCGTGGGTTCAAATCCAGCAGAGGACGATGGATTTTTTCGGGCCTAAAAATCCTTAGCTTGGCTTCCTTCGGAAGGGAAGTAAAGCCGTGGGTCTCGTGTCGTAGATTTATGGCACGTAAAAGAACCTCAAGCCTGATTGAGAAGCCTCTGAGCAAAATTAAGCGTTCTTTCACGCCCAATATAGAATGGGACGCTGAGAACCACAGCAGTTAAAGATTGTCCATAAATAAAATGCCATTTCCATTTTCTGTTTTACAAATATAGTTATTTTATTCTTAGTTATAATTTCATTGGAAGGAGGAGGTCAGTGATGGAATGTAATACAGTAATTGCAAACAGGAGACATCAATAAAACTTCTTTCCAAATTGCATACAATACATAGAGATTGAGAAAAAGTAGAAGTAATGAGGAATAGCCAGGAAACACTTGCAAGTCCAGTAATTAACATAGCACGTGTTTTCATTTCTTTTAGTAAAACATGTGCTCCATTTACATGACTTTTTCTATCCATTCTCTAACAAAATATTCTTACAAGAACTTATTCTTCTATGTAGTTCATGCTAATTGAGATTATCATTAACACAAGTAGTCTTATTGCTTAGTAGAAAGGAAATAAGGGAACATACTGGGATAAAGCAGTAGTCAAATCTTTTAAAAGCTGTTTGCTATGTGAAATTCAGTTCTTTTTCCATAACTGTGAGTCCTGTTTGAGAATAATTCAAGCAGT
This sequence comes from Hymenopus coronatus, assembly GCA_030762935.1. Taxonomy (NCBI): domain Eukaryota; kingdom Metazoa; phylum Arthropoda; class Insecta; order Mantodea; family Hymenopodidae; genus Hymenopus; species Hymenopus coronatus. The sequence continues at coordinate 158,646,545 of CM060895.1, forward strand.
TTAAAATTCAAACGAATAACAAGGAATATCTCAGAAACAGTTAACTCTACAAAAAAATCTGTTGTGTATGATATAAATTGTGTATTTTAATGAGTCCTATATTTTTTTGTATAGTAAGCTTTTGTCTATCTCTTATGGTTTACTAGTTATACAAAACTGATCCAGAATGATGAGGCTACTCCCATAAAATTAAAGAATTACATTTTCTCTATCATGTAAATATATGGTATTTTAATAAAAATTGTTGGTCATTTTGCAGAAAATAAAAATTCGTGGCAAATTTTCCATGTAAAGGGTACTGTGGGATGGGGGTTTTTTCTGAAAATTTTTGTGTTGGATCCTTGGAAGATTGTAAACTTATACAGCAAGCTTGTTATTTTACAGAGTTTTTTTTTACTTTCTATATATGCACTATGTACATAGTATATACAGAAGGTATTGCACTCCACCAAAAAATTCAATACCGAGATTTCACCGGAAATATATGTTTTAGGGTCCCCTGTATCCAAAAAAAGTATTTTCAGAAAAAGGTGTGTGGGTGTGGGGGTGGGGGTGGGAAGGTGGGCGGGCGTGTGAGAACACAATAACTCAAAAACGAAAAGTCGGTAAAATACCAAACTTGATATTTAAGTTTAGTATCTTCCAGGGATGCGACACAAAGATTTTGAGAAAAATTCCCCCACCCCAAACTACCCTTTACATGGAACTTTTTTCGAAAATTTTGGTTTTCTAAAAAAGGCTCTAACGATTTTGATAAAATATTGTATATTAAAGATATTTACCTGACAAATAAAATGTATATTCTGAATTTTCTGGGAATAGCCAAACTTACCACACAACAAATGTAGAGCACTTTAAAACACACAATGTATGTTATGTACATTTTTTTTCGTGGAGTTGATTGTTATTGAGATATTCCTTGTTTTTGGTTTCAGCTATAAAAAACATACTATTCTCATACAGGACTTTGTGAACTCGTGTCCATACAAACAAAGGAACTTAAGTCACATAAGAACCAGCTTTTGACTATCACTTTAACCTATGGTACTCCCTTTTTTCACTTTTACTTACAAGGAAGCAAGTAATAAGACTATTTCTTCTAATTTTTTCTCGATTAGCAGGAAGTAAATAGAAGCATAAGCTTTCTAAAAATAATTTATTGCAGAGTTGAAGAGAAAGTCATGTGAATGCAACACATCAGATTTTTTACTTTCTCTATAGGTACTATGTACTTAGTGTATAGAGAAGGTATTGCACTCCACCCAAAAATTCGATACCGAGATTTCACTGGAAATATATGTTTTAGGGTCCCCAATATCCAAAAAAAGCATTTTCAGAAAAAGGTCCGTGTGTGTGTGTGTGTGTTCGTGTGTCTGTGAACACGATAACTCAAAAACGAGAAGTCGGTAAAATAGCAAACTTGGTATTTAAGTTTAGTAGCTTCCAGGATGCTACACAAATATTTCGAGAAAAATCCCCCCATCATCAACTACCCTTTACATGGAACTTTTTTCGAAAATTTTGACTTTCTCAAAAATGGCTCCAACAATTTTGATTAAAATTTCGTATATTAAAGATATTTACGTGACAAATGAAATTTATATCTTGAATTTTCTGGGAATAGCCTCTGAAGAGTAGTTTATTCTGGATGAATTTTACTGAATTTTGGATAACTGCTAAACCGTAAGAGATGGACAAAAACTTACTGCACCAAAAATGTAGAGCACATTAAACACACAATTTATGTTATATACATTTTTTGTGGGGTTCGTCATTTTTGTAAAACGTATACGTTTCTCATACAGGAACTTGACAACTCCTATCCATATAAATAAAGGAACTTCATTGACATAGCAACCCACTTTTTACTATCACTTTAACCTATGGTAGTCCCTTATTTTGCTTCTACTTACAAAGAAGCAAGTAATAAGACTATTTCTGCTATTTTTTTGTGATTAGCATAAAGTATATAGAAGTATAAGCTTTTTAAGAATAATTTGTTGCAGGGATATAGAGAAAGTTATGTGAATGGTACACATCATATTTTTAGTTATATTTACAAACACACACCCACTTAGAGATAGACATTTTTCTAGAAATCCCTTTTTTTAGGGGGCCTTAAAAAGTGAGGGCCGTGCCATGGCCGAGTGGTTAGACCACTGGCCTCTCACCTAGACAGTCGGGGTTCGATCCCAAGCTACTGCATGTGAGATTCGTGGTGGACGAAGCAGCGCTGGGGTGGGTTCTCCGGTTTCCCCTACCATCGCATTCCACCGGTGCTCCATCTTCATTCATGTTTCATCATTGTTACCGCCTGAGGTGCCATAAATAGTTAAAGCGGGCGTTAAACACTACCAAAAAAAAAAATTAAAATGTGTATTTCCATTGAAATTTTGATATAAAGTTTTTGGGACATGCAGTACCTTCTTTAACTAAGTGGTGGGATACAATACTTTCTTTACCTATTTACATTCTAGATGCAGATTTGTTGTGTAACAACCACTAGCAGACAAGATAATAAGTTTGAAGGACAAAGGCATTAACATTGAACCAACCACTTAGAAGAAAAAATATCCCCTAATCGTTATGTACGACATACTAACAGGAACTATAGAAGAAGAATTTTTAATGGCATACTAACAAAAGGAGACTGTAGAAACAAATTTAAATTAGGATTCAAAACTGGTCCATGAAACAGAGTGCAGAAGTTTCAGGTGGGTTTAGAAAACAAATTAAATTACAATGTAATGGCTTTCAGGCAGCAAATATAAATGATTTGGTTTCCATAGCGATATGCCTTAAGTGTTTTGACTTTGGACATGTTTGTAAGTTCTGTGAAAAAGACAAGTTAATATGTTGATACTGTAGTGATAGAAAAGATTGCAGGAAAAAAGAACAACTTCCAACTTGTAAACCTAAGTCAGGAGATGGAGGCAAAAAAGAATCTCAAACTTGTAACCTGGAGAAATAATGAATAATTTACAATATGCTTCAAGGAAAAAATCCAAAAGAAATACTCCCTCTAGGGTTAGAAGAAATTTCAGAAGATAATAGAATATAGCTTAAGATTATGATAGAAGAAAATAAAGAAATAGAAATAATTTAGTAAGTTATAATTTGGACAATTTGTTGTGCAGAGTTGTACAAGAAATATCTAAAACAGTAGACATCAACGTTTTACCATTAAGAATTAACAAAGTCAAACAAGAAATGGGGATTGACAATAAAACATGTGGACTCAAGTACAGATCAAAGGGAACACCAATAACAAGTATAATTTCTAGAAATACTCTGGAGAGAAGAGTACACAACAGATGAAAGGAAGATAAAGAGAAATAGTCAAGAAGAAAGAAACAGAAGAACATTTAAATGCTAATATATAATATGAACCAGGCCAACTATCCTGGATGTGAAACAGATATACGAGGACTTTGACCTGAAAATCTGTATTATAAGGAAATTGCATGTTAATGGCGATTTAATAATATTTCCACTACCTGGATACCCAGAATATTACACCAGTCCCAAATGAATTTAGTGTTTGAAAGAAGCAATGATTTTCTGGACCCTGTACTGCGCTATCTTACAGTCAAAGATGGCCAAATTGTATATTATTATTCAAACAAAAAGGAAGCTGTTAAACCTGTATTTCCTAAAACTAATACTTGCCAAGCAAATACAACAGTAGCAAACTTTTGTTATGACAGAAGAGGTCTTCAATAAGTCCTTAAAAAAATCCAACAAATTACACTCAGAGAATTGAAAAAAGTTTACTCTTACTAGATGGCAGTTAAAGTTTCAGCTATATCCATCACGTGAATTTGTTGCCACAGGCGATTGAATAACAATCTTGTGCTTCTTTAGAAAGATGGAAAAAAAGAAGTTGGATGAAGTTGATGGCACATTTGCTCCTGCGTTTGTAACAATTTACAATTGGATAAATGAATTTAAACATGGCCATATATCCACAAATGATGAACATCGTTCTGGACGTCCAGTAGAAGTCACTTCCTCTGAAATGATTGACAAAATCCAGGATGTGGTTTTGAGTGATTGACAAATCAAAGTTTGAGAAATAGTAGAGGTCACAGGCATATCACAAGGTACAGTGTTCTTAATTTTCACCAAAAATTACATCTGACAATGGCCTCGGCAAGATGGCTGCCACATTTGCTTTCAATGGAGAATAAACACAATAGTATGATTAATTCGGAAGCTGGTTTGGCACTTTTCCGTCGCAATCATGACAAGCTTCTGTGTCCATGCATAACTGTGGATGAAACATGGATACACTACTACACTCCAAACACAAAAATACAGTCCAAACAGGATTTTTAAAGGTGAACTGGCCCTGAAGAAGGAAAAGCTGGTGAAATCTGCAGACAAGGTGATGGCCTCAGTTTTTTGGTATACACGCAGAATCATCTACATTAATTTTATGCAGAAAGGAAGAACGATAGATGGAGAGTAGTATGCATCATTATTGCATCAGTTGAATGGAGAAATAAAAAAAAAAAAAAACACCCTCATCTGGCAAAGAAAAGGATTCTCTTCCATCAAGACAATGCAAGGGTGCACATCTGCGCTGGTTCAATAGCAACAATTGTAGAACTAAGGTTCAAATTTCTCCCAAATCTGCCATAATCACCAGATTTGGCCCCCCAGAGACTATTTTTATTTCCAAACTTGAAAAAGTGGCTAGGCAGAAAATGAATCACATCTAACAAAGAGGTCATCTCCCAAACAAATGCCTATTATGAAGACCTTCTGAAATCCAAATTTTTGGAATATGTAAAACAGTTGGAGCAGTCTTGGGAAAAGTGTATTAAGGTAGAAGGTGATTATGTTGAAAAATAAAAAAAATCTACCAAAAATAATTTGTTTTTCTCTTTTTCTCCCCTTGTAGTGAAGCAGATGCATATTTGAAAATGGATTTGTTTATAAAACTAAAGAAATATATTATAAGTAATAATGTAAATAAAATATATAGATGTAAAATAAGATTAAAGATTTTATGCTATCTCGGTGTTAGTTATTAATGACGACTACATGGGATTTCAACCAAGTTGTTAAAGTCCAATTTAGCTTGTTTGTTATCATTGAAGTGATCATTATGTAGTAAACAAAAATATATGGAAAAATTATAAATAGATTACATAGGGTGTTAATAATAATTTTAAGAATGATGAAAATATTAAAATAAAATAAAAACAGTGTTATAGGAATTGAAGTTTAGTTTATACCTAAAAATTGTTTTTGAATTGTAAATTTAGTACATTAAATTGTTTAAATTTATGTTTATTTTACTTTAATTGCTGTTTATTATTTGCAGAATAATTGTATAAAAATTGTAGATATAAAGCAATTGAAAACAAATAACAACTGGATGCTATGTGACTGAAGTTCCTTTGTTTGTATGGGCAGGAATTGACAAATTCCTGTGTGAGAAAGTATAAGTTTTTCAAAGCTGAAACCAAAAACAAGGAATACCTAAGAAACGATCAACTCCAAGAAAAAAATGTATATAACAAATTGTATGTTTTAATGTGCTCTACTATTTTTGTGTAGTAAGTTTTTGTCCATCTCTAGCAGTTTAGCAGTTATGCAAACTTCCGTAAAATTCATCCAGAATAAAGTAGTCTTAAGAGGCTATTCCCGGAAAATTCAAGATATACATTTTATTTGTCAGGTAAATATTTTTAATATACAATATTTTAATCAAAACCATTTTTGAGAAAATCAAAATTTTTGAAAAAAGTTCCATGTAAAGGGTAGTTGAGGATGGGAGGATTTTCTTGAAACTCTTTGTGTCGTATCTTTGAAAGATACCAAGCTTAAATACCAAATTTGGTATTTAATGGTTTTTGTTTTTGAGCTATTCTGTCCACAGACACACACACGCACACATATATACACATGCGCGCGCACACACACACACACACATGGACCTTTTTCCAGAAAAGCTCTTTTTGCATTCAGGGCAACTCAAAACATGTATTTCTGGTGAAATCTTGGTATTGAAATTTTGAGTGCATTACCTTCTCTATACACTATGTACATAATATGTGTAGAGTAAGTAAAATCATTTTTAGAAAAGACTCATATGTATGTGTGTAGCTGTCTGTGGACAGCATAGCTCAAAAACGAAAACATGGTTAAATTTAAGTATACATTTAAATTTAACATAAATTGGGTATTTTAACAAACTTTACATTATTGGTGTGGTAAGTTTTTGTCTTTTGCCAGTTATGTAGAATTTCGAAAACCTCATCCAGAATAAAGTAGTCTTCAGAGGCTATTCTCAGAAAATTCAAGATATACATTTTGTCATGAATACCTTAAATATAAGAAATTATAAATTAAAATCGTTAGAGCCATTTTTGAAAAAATCGAAATTTTTTAAAAATGTTCCATGTAAAAAGTAGCTGTGGGTGGGGAGATTTTGATGAAAATGTTGTCACATCTTTGGAAGATACCAAACTAAAATACCAAGTTTGATATTTAACAGTATTTTTGTATTTGAGCTATGCTGCCCTCATCCCCCCCCCCACGCACACACACATCTGCGTGCGCGGACATTTTTCCAAAAAAGTGTTATTTTTATTCAGGAGGTCTCAAAACTTGTATTTCCAGTGAAATCTCAGTATCAGATTTTTGGGTGCAATACCATACCTTCTCTATACACTATGTGCATTGTATGTGTAGAGAAAGTAAAACTACTCATATCACATCCTTGGAAGATGCTGAACTTAAATATCAAGATTCGTGTTTAACCACATTTTCTTTTTTGAATTATGCTGTTCTCAGATACACCCACACAGACCTTTTTCTAAAAATGTGTTTTTTTTATATTCAGTAGATTTTGAAAATACATATTTCTGATGAAATCTTGGTATCAATTTTTTGAACGGAATACAATACCTTTTCTACTTCATTACTCATAGTACTCGGTAGCAAAACAAATGTGTTAATAGGAATAGATAGCAGAAAGTAATGTGAATGTAATACACGTAATGTTTGCCCTTTTTATTTGATCCATTGACAGGATACAAGATTAGTATAGGTTTCACAATCTTCTGTTTTCAAAGAAGAGTTTCCCCAATGAATTGGCATTCTTGAAATCAGAAGAGGACGTTGTGTCTGTAAGGTTTTGTCTTATCTTGGAGAAGAACAATGTTTCAGGTACTCATAAGCAGCTTTCGTCCCAACTAAAAATCTGCAATAGCGTTCTAACAAATGTCTTTATTCACTTAAAATGTACTTATAAACAGTCTTAAATTCAGTGCTGTAAATGATTCACTCAACGTTTCAACGCTTAGACAGTTTACAGCACAACTTCAGTCCTCCATAACAAAATCTACCTGCACTGCAATTCTTCCTGCTTTTATAGCTAGAAAATGACATCACAAAGTTTCTAGACACTTGCGAAAGATACTGAAAACCAAAGCTTGGAGAACATCTCGAATATTGGGGAAAAAATAGTGTCATGAGAAGATTCTTGTGTTCTAAAGAATGCTGTTATGTCGCGTCAATTTTTTATATTGTTTACGCACTGCCTCAAATTCCAGCTATACTGTACCTACCAGAGCGGTCACATACATTGTCACTGTAGATACCATTTTGTTGTAATCATTCATGAAGATAACTCAGCATTAGAATGCACTTGGAACCCCCTGACTGTTGCTAAGTTTTGTCCCTGATGATTAACTTTTTAAAGTTAGATATGTCATGGGTGCAATTTGCATTAAAAAAATCTTCTTCTTCTTCCTGGTAGCTGGTAAAGAGTCGAGGAACACGTAGTAGAAGCTTTCCTTTCAACGAAGGACTGATTGCTCTGCTTATGCAAGATTAAAGATCATGCAGCACTGAAAGGTTGTTGTTTCTCTCTCTTGTAGTGAGTTAGCACAGCTACAGCTGCTGTTAGCACCTCATAGATTTTCTTGTACTCACTGAGCAACAGATCCTTTGTATCTTGGCATTATGCACTTCATCTACAAAGGAGTAGGGGATTCCTAACTAGATGGTAGGATCATCATATGTTGAATTGCCAAGGTGAACCCTGCTGGAGCCAAGCAATGGTTCTTAACGTCCTCCCACATCTCTGTGTATGCTGCAGACATTGGGATCGCTATCGGTTGTATGCCTTCATAACTAAGTGTTAAGTTCACCAGGTGTTCAATTGCCAAGGTGAAACCTGCTGGAGCAAAGCAATGGTTCTTAACGTCCTCCCACAACTCTCCGGACACTGCTGACATTGGGATCGCTATCAGTTGTATGGCTTCATAAGCAGGTAATAGATTCACCAGGTATTGAATTGCCGAGGTGAACCCTGCTGTGGCAGCTGGAGCCAAGCAATGGTTCTTAACGATCACTCACATCTCTCCGCACATTGCTGACATTGGGATCGCTGCAAGTTGTATGGCTTCATAACTAGGTGTTAAGTTCACCAGGTGTTGATTTGCCAAGGTAAACCCTGCTGGAGGCAAGCAATGGTTCTTAACAGCCTCCCACAGTTCTCCTGACACTGCTGACACTGTGGTCGCTACCAGTTGTATGGCTTCATAATCAGGTGTTAGGTTCACGGGTGTTGAATTGCGAAGGTGGAACCTGCTGTGGCAGCTGGAGCCAAGCAATGGTTCTTAACGTTCTCCCATATCTCTGGACACTGCTGACATTGGGAACTTTATGAGTTGTATGGCTTCGGAACTAGGTGGTAGGTTCAAAAGGTGTTGAATTGCTAAGGTGAAACCTGCTGTGGAAGCAGGAGCCAAGCAATGCTTCTTAATGTCCTCCCACAGCTCTCCGAACACTGCTGACATTGGTATCGCTATAAGTGGTATAGCTTCAAAACTAGGTGTTAGATTCACCAGGTGTTCAATTGCCAAGGTGAGCTCCTGTGGTAGCTGGTGCCAAGCAATGGTTCATATCGTCCTCCCACTGGTCTCCAAACACTGCTGACATTGGCATCGCTATGAGCTGTACGGCTTCATGACTAGGTGTTAGGTTCACCAGGTGTTGAATTGCCAAGGCTGGCTCTGCTGTGTCCGCTAGAGCCAAGCAATGGTTCTTAACGTCTTCCCACGTCCTCCCAAAACTCACTGCTGCCATTGGGATCGCTATTTGTTGTATGGATTCATAACTAGGTAGTAGGTTCACCAGGTGTTTGAAACTACCAACGTGAACTCTGCTGTGTCAGCTAAAGCCAAGCAATGGTTCTTAATGTACCCTCACATCTCTCCGGACTTTGTTGACATTGGGATCCCTATCAGTTGTATGGCTTCATAACTAGGTGTTAGGTTCACCAGGTGTTGAATTGTCACGGTGAACACTGCTGATGCCAAGCAATAGTTCTCAACGCCCTCCCACAGCTCTTCGACACTGCTGACATTAGAATCGCTATAAGTTATATAGCTTCATGACTTGGTGTTATGTTCTTCAGGTTTTGTATTTCTAAGGTGAACCCTGCTGGAGCCAAGCAATGGTTCTTAACGTCCTCCCACACAGCTGACATTCAGATCGCTATTACTTGTATGGCTTCATAACTAGGTGTTAAGTTCACGGGAGTTGAAATACCAAGGTGAACCCTGCTGTGCAAACACTGCTGACATTGGGATCGATGTGAGTTGTACGGCTTCATAACTACGTGTTAGGTTCCTCAGGTGTTGAATTGCCAAGGCGACCTCTGGTGTGTCAGCTGGCGCCAAGCAATGGTTCTTAACGTCTTCCCAAGTCCTCCCACATCTCACTGCTGACATTGCAATCGCTATTTGCTGTATGAATTCATATATAGGTAGTAGGTTCACCAGGTGTTAAATTACCAAGGTGACCTCTGCCTTGTCAGCTAAAGCCAAGCAATAGCTCTTAACGTCTCTCCGGACTGTGTTGACATTGGGATGGGTTTGACTTGTATGGCTTCATAACTAGGTGTTAGGTTCACCAGGTTTTGAATTGTCAAGGTGAACACTGATGGAGCCAAGCAATGGTTCTCAACCAGCTCTTTAACACTGCTGACTTTGTCATCGCTATGAGTTGTATGGCTTAATAACTAGGTTTTAGGTTCGCCAGGTGGAGCCCAGCAATGGTTTTTCACGTCCTCCCTCGTCTCCCCGGACACTGTTGACATGGGGATCACTGTGAATTGTATGGCCTCATAAATAGGTGATAGTTTCACCACGTGCTGAATTTCCAAGGTGAACCCTGCTGTAGCCAAGCGATGGTTTTTTACGTCCTGCCACTGCTCTCCGGACACTGCAGACATTGTACTCGCTATGAGTTGTGTGGCTTCATAACTAGGTAGTAGGTTATCTAGGTGTTGAATTGCTTAGGTGAACTCTACTGTGGAAGCTAGAGCCAAGTAATGGTTCTTAATGTCCTCCACATCTCTCCGGACCTGCTGGCACAGGTATCGTTATGAGTTGTATGGCTTCATAACTAGGTAGTGAGTTCACCAGGTGTTGAACTGTTACTGTTAACTTTGCTGTGGCAGCTAGAGCCAAGTAATAGTTCTTAACGTCCTTCCACAGCACTCCAGACACTGCTGACAATGGGATCGAAATCAGTTGTGTGGCATCATGACTAGGTGTTAGGTTAACCAGGTGTTCAAATGCCAGGGTGAACTCTGCTGAAGCCAAGCAATGGTCCCCAATGTCCTATTACATCTCTCCACTCAGTGCTAACGTTGGGTACGCTATCAGTTGTATGGCTTCATAACTAGGTGTTAGGTTGCCGTGGTGTGGAATTGCCAAGGTGAAACCTGCTGCAGCAGCTGGAGCTAAGCAACAGTTCTTAACGTCCTCTCACATCTCTCCGGACACTGCTGATATTGGGAAGGTTATGAGTTGAATGGCTTCATAACTATGAGGTAGGTTCACCTGGTGTTGAATTGCCAAGGTTAACTCTGCCAAGGCATCTGGTGCCAAGCAATGTTTCCTAACGTCCAACCACAGCTTTCCGAACACTGCTGACATTGGGATCGCTATGAGTTTTATGGCTTCATAAATAGGTGCTAGGTTCATGTGTTGAATTGCCAAGGTGACCTCTGCTGTGTCAACTGGATCGATCCAAGCAATGGTTCTTAACGTCGTCCCACGTTCTCCCACATCTCACTGCTGACATTGAATGCTATTTGTTGTATGGTTTCATTACTAGTTAGTGGTTTCTCCGGGTGTTGAATTACGAATGTGAACTCTGCTGTGTCAGCCAAAGCCGGGCAATGGTTGTTAACGTCCTCTCAACTCTCCACACTGTGTTGACGTTAGGATCGCTAAGAGTTGTATGGCTTCATAACTAGGTGTTAGGTTCACTAGGAGTTGAATTGCCAAGGGGAACCCTGCTTAAGCCAAGCAATGGTTCTCCCACAGCTGTCCTAACGCTCCTGACATTCAGATCGCTATCACTTGTATTGCTTCATAACTAGGGTTAGATTCGCGGGTGTTTAATTGCCAATGTGTACCCTGTTGTGGGAGCTGCAACCAAGCAATCGATATTAACGTTCTCCCACTCACTCCGGACACTGCTGACATTGGGAACGTTATGAGTTGTATGGCTTCATAACTAGGTGGTAGGTTCAACAGGTATTGAATTGCCAAAATGAACTCTGCTGTTGTTGCAGGAGCCAAGCAATGGTTGTTAGCGTCCTCCAATAGCTCTCCAAACACTGCTGAAAATGGAATCGCTATGGGTTTTATGGCTTCAAAACTAGAAGTTAGGTTCACAGATGTTGAATTTCCAAGGTGAAATCTGTTGTGTCAGCTGGAGCCAAGCAATGGTTCTTAAGATCCTCCTACAGCTCTACGGACACTGCTGACCTTGGGATGGTTCAGTTGTATGGCGTCATAACAAGGTGTTAGGTTTACCAGGTGTTGAATTGCCAGGTGAACTCTGTTGGAACCAAGCAGTGGTGCTTAATCTCCTTCCTCATCTCTCCGCTCACTACTTACATGGGGATCGCTATCAGTTGTATAGATTCATAATTTGTTGTTAGGTTCACGTGGTGTTGAATTGGCAAGGTGAACCCTGATGTGGCAGATAGAGCCAACCAATGGCTCTTAACGTCCTCTCACAACTCTTTGGACACTGCTGGCATTGGGATCGCTTTGAGTTGCTTGGATTCATATTTAGGTAGCAGGTTCACTAGGTGCTGAATTGCCAAGGTGAACCCTTCTGGAGCGAAGCAATGGTTCTTACTGTCCTCTCATATCTCTACGGACATTGCTGGCAATGGGATCGCTTTCAGTTGTAGGGCTTCATTAGGTTCATCAGGTGTAGAGTTGCTAAGATGAACTCTGCTGTGGTAGCTAGAGCCAAGCAATGGTTTATAATGTACTCCCACTACTCTTCGTATACTGCTGAAATTGTGATCGTTATTAGTTTTATACCTTAATATTTGGGTGTTATGTTCAGCAGGTATTGAATTGCAGAGTGAAGCCTGCTGTGGCAGCTTGAGTAAAGCAATGGTTTTTAACGTCATCTGCTGAAACCAAGCAATGGTTCTTTGCGTCCTCCCACAGAATTCAAGTCACTGCTGACATTGGGATCGCTATTAGTTGTAATGCTTCATAACTAGGTAGTAGGTTCACCAGATGTTGAATTGCCAAGGTGAAGTCTGCTGTGTCAGCCTGAACCGAGGAATGGTTCTTAACGTCCTCTCATCTCTCCGGACACTACTGACATTAGGATCTTTATGAGTTGTACGGCTTCATAACTAGTTGGTTAACCAATTGTTGAATTGCCAAGATGAACTCTGCTGTGGCTGCTGGACCCAAGAAGAGGTTCTTAACGTCCTCACACAGCTTTCCAGTCACAGCTAACATTGGGATCGCTATGAGTTGTATAATTAAGTGGTAGGTTCACCAGGTGTTTATTTGCCAGAGTGAACACGGCTGCGGCAGCTGGAGCCAATCAATAGTTCTTAACGTCCTCCCTAATCTCTATGGAGACTGCTGACATTGGGATTACTATGAGCTTTATGACTTCATAACTAGGCAGTAGGTTCAGCAGGTGTTGAAATGCCAAGGCGAAGCTTGCTGTGGCAGCTGGAGCCAAGCAATGGTTCTTAATGTACAGGCACGGCTCTCTGGACACTGCTGAGGTTGGAATTGCATTGAGTTGTATGGCTTCATAACCAGGTAGTTGGTTCATCAGGTGGTGAATTGCCTAGTTGAACCCTCCTGGAGCGAAGCAATTGTTCTTACTGTTCTCTTAGGTATCTACGGACACTGCTGACAATGGGATCCCTATCAGTTGTAAGGCATCATAACTAGGGCTAGGTTCACCAGGTGTTGAATTGCCAAGGTGAACTCTGCTTAGGCAGCTTGAGCCAAGCAATACTTTATAACGTCCTCTTACAGCCTTTCGCACACTGCTGACATTGGGATCGCAATCAGTGGTATGGCTTAATAATTAGGTGTTAGGTTCACCATATGTTGAACTGCCTGAGTGAACACTGGTATCGCTACTGGAGCGAAGAAATGGTTCAAGTCCTCCCACTGCTCTCCAGCCACTGATAACATTGGGATCGCTATGATTTGTATGGCTTCATAACCAGGTGTTAGTTTCACCAGGTGTTGAATTGCCAAAGTGAATTCTGCTGTGGCAGCTGAAGCCAAGCAATAGTTCTTAACATCTTCCCACAGCTCTCCGGACACCGATGAAAATAGGATCGCTATGAGCTGCGTGGCTTCATTACTAGGTAGTAGGTTCACGTGGAGTATAATTGCCAAGGTGAGCTCTGCTGTGTCAGCTGGAGCCAAGCAATTGTTCTTAACGTCCTCTGACAGCTCTCCGGACTGTTTGGACATTGGGATTGCTATCAACTGTATGACTTCATAACTAGGTGGTAGGTTCAACAGGTGTTGCCTTGACAAAGCGAATCCTGCTTTGGCAGCTGGAGCCAAATGAAATGAAAACGCGTGCTCTTTATGGACGCTCTTTATTTACTGTTGTTCTCAGCGTCCCATTCCACATTGATCATGAAAGACCGCTTAATTTTCTCAGAGGGCTCTCGGTGAGTTTGAGGTTCTTTTACTTGCCGTAAATGTCCGACACGGGACAAATGGCTTTACACCCCTTCCGAAGGAAGCCATGCCAAGAATTTTTACGCCCGAAAAAATGAATGGGTTTGAACCCGCGACCTTGGGTATATGAAGCTAGCAAGCCTGGAGCCAAGCATTTTTTCTTTGTTATTCCACATCTCTCCAAACACTGCTTACGTTGTGATCCCTATCACTTTTTTGAACTAATAACTAGGTGCTAGCTTCACCAGGTGTTGAATTACCAGGGTAAACTTGGCTATGGCAGCTGGGGCCAAGTGATGGTTTTTAACGTCCTCTCACATCTCTCCGGACACTGCTGACATTGGGATCGATATCAGTTGTTTGGCTTCATAGCTAGATGTTAGATTCACCAGGTTTTGAATTGCAAAGGTGAATACTGCTGCAGCTAAGCAATGGTTCTTAACGTCCTCCCACGGCTCTCCGGAAACTGCTGACACTGGATCCCTATCAGGTTACGGCTCATAACTAAGTGTTAGGTTCACCAGGTGTTGAACTGCCAGAGTGAACTCTGCTGGAGCCAAGCAACGGATTCTACCATCCTCCCACAGCTCTCCGGATACTGCTGAAATTGGGATGGCTATCAGTTGTATGGCTTCATAACTAGGTGTTAGTTTCACCAGGTCTTAAACTCCAAGGTGAACTCTGCTGTGACAGCTTGATCCAAGCAATTATACTTAACGTCCTCCCGCATCTCTCACCAAGTTTTGAATTGCCAGGGCGAACTCTGCTGTGGCAGCTGGAGGCAAGCAATGCTTTTTAAGGTCCTCCCACAGCTGTCCGGAAAATGCTGACATTGGAATCGCTATGAGTTGTATGACTTCATAACTAGGTGGTAGGATAACCAGGTGTGGAATTGCCAAGGTGAACCTGGCTGAAGCCATGCAATGCTTTCTGACATCCTCCCACAGCTCTCCGGACACTGCTGACATTTGGATCACTATGACTTGTATGGCTTCATAACCAGGTGTTAGGTTCACCTGGTGTTGAATTGCCAAGGTGAACCCTGCTGTGGCAGCTGGAGACAAGCAATTGTTCATTATGTCCTCCCACAGTTCTCCGGACCATGCTAAGATTGGGATGGATATCAATTGTATGGTTTCATAACTAGGTGTTATGTTCACCAGGTGTTGAATTGCCAGGTGGAACTGTGTTAAAGCGAAGCAATGGTTCTTAACGTCCTCCCACATCTGTTCGGTCGCTGTTTTCATTGGGATCACTATCAGTTGTATGACTTCATTACTACGTGTTACGTTCACTAGGTGTTGAATTGCCAAGGTTTACTCTGCTGTGGTTGCTTGCACCAAGTAATGGTTCTTTACGTCCTCTAACATCTCTCCAGTCATTGCTGACATTGGGATTGCTAATAGTTGTATTGCTTCATATCTAGGTAGTAGGATCACCAGGTGTTGAATTGCCAAGGTGAACTGTGCTGCAGCCAAGCAATGATTCATAGCGTCCTCCCACATCTCTCCGGACACTGCTGACATTGGTACCGCTATCAGTTGTATGGCTTCATAACTAGGTAGTAGGTTCACCAGGATTTGAATTTCCACGTTGAACCCTGCTGGAGCCAAGCAATGGTTTTTGAGGTCCTCCCACAGCTCTTTCAAAACTGCTGACATTGGAATCGCTATGAGTATTATGCCTTCATAACTAGGTGGTAGTTTCACCAGGTGTTGAATTGCCAGGGTGAACTCTGCTGCAGCCAAGCAATTGTTATTTACGTCCTCCTACATCTCTCCGGACACTGCTGACATTGGGATGGCTATCAATTGTATGGCTTCATAACTAGGTGGGTGGTTCACCAGGTTTTGAATTGCCAAGGTGAACTCTGCTGGAGCCAGGTTCTCTCACATCGCTCCGGACACTGCTGACATTGGGGTTGCTATCAGTTGTATGGCTTCTTCTTGTGTTGACCTTCTGTGCGGATTGGGTTTTGAAAGGTTGCATGCCGTGATACTTGCATGGTCTCACACTTGTAGAAGTCCTGGCGTTTCAACGTTCCATTCCTACAGTCTTCCATAGAGCATCTTTTGACTGTCACTCTTGAGTGTTACATCATTAATGTATAGATATTTCTACTGCCAAGTGCATAAATACATAGCAACCTAAACTGTAAAAGTAGCCACTACGGCGTACAAGTCAGTTATATAGTTACACTTTCACCTGAACGCTGATGAGTGTTACATTTTGGAACAATTCAGTAAGACGTGAGTCTCTGTGGTGGCTGCATGTCAGTTCCTGTTACATTGGGAAATGCAACTGTGTTTGGAATGTTGCTGCTTGGACTTATTTCCCTAGATTACTGTCACATATCAGGATACGACTGTCATGCTTTTTTTTAATTCATAGAATGATCAGTGCATGTGCTATCTACAGGCAATAGATAATGTATGTACATAGCATTGAAAATAACAAGGATTTTCTCGTTGATAAAAAAAGAAAACAATTCACATTATAAGAGATCTTGGTTTAAGAACTGGTCCAGTGGTAGACAGCTCCTGATGCAAGTTGGGAAGCTGGTTTTTTTTTTCCCAGAGAGAAATAAACAGTTACAGAGATGATTGTTAAGTTGCCGCAGAATTTAAGAAATTTACTGTTGCAGAGTTTTGATTCCAGTTTCTCTATGTAGTTGCCTGTTTGTGATAAATCACGCAGTGCATGTTGAGATGTGTAGAATCTTGTTTTGCGATGTTTGGATTTGTTTGGTTTTGGAAGCACTGATTCCTCCCCAAACCAGACAGGTATACAGTAATAGAGTGGTACAAAGTAGTATAAGCAGTGAAGAACTTAAGTTGAGAAGTGGGTACAGGTTTGCCAATCTCGTTTGAGCCAGTTTAATTGTATAATTTGTGTGTTTTCCTTGTGAGTTGTCAGGCCAGATGCACACCGAGGTACTTTCAGATTTCCAGGGTATAGGTTTCGATAGGTCGGTCTGCATAACATAAAGGTCACTATTTCACATTTTTGACACGACGAAATATGCCACTTGTCAATCTAAGGTATGACTGTGTTTATGGCTTCTTGAAGATGATTTATGACAGTATGACTATCACGGCGAGTTGCAAAAGTAGCAAGCAGTGTTACTCACGCTCATGTTAATTTGGGTTGTGGGTATGTCAGTTAAATAGAATCGGTCCCAGGTTAGAGCCCTAAGGAACACCTGCTTTTAAAGGTTTGGTAGAAGAATATGCGAACTGTACAACTGATAGAAAAAGTACATTATTTTGTAGATGTAGTACCATTTGCCAATAAAACCCTGGGGCCAAATTCTGTCGAATAGCTTGAGTGAACTCAAGAATGTGATAGTGGTATGTTTTTACTTTCTCTACACGTACTATGTACATAGTGTATTCCATCCAAAAATTGAATGCCGATATTTCATAGCTCAAAAACGAAAAGACCGTTATATACCAAACTTTGTATTTAAGTTTGTTATCTTCCAAGGATGTGAACACGAAGATCTTCAAGAAAATCCCTCACCCACAAGTACCCACATGGAAGTTGTTCGAAAATAACTGGAAAACCGTAAGAGGCATACAAAAACTTACCACACAAAAAATGTAGATATCATTAAAACATACAATTTATGTTGGCACTTTAACAAACTGTATTTGGCATTCACTACAGCAATTTAACAGAACTATATGACTCGTACAAAATACAGTTTGTGCACGAGCACATCAATGTAACGAGTTCAAAACGCAACATGACCAATGCTAACAGTCAGAAGAAAGGGAGGAAGTGTAGTGACGTCATCGCCACTATGGGAGTAATTTTTTGGTAGTGTTTAAGGCCCGCTTTTACTATTTGTGGCACCGTAGGCGATGGCATGGTAATAGATGGAATGAAGATGGAGCACCGGTGGAATGCGATGGCGAGGGAAACCGGAGAAAACCCGACCCCGTGCCATTGTTTCTCTTAACGACCAGCTTTTAAAGGACGAGACCTTGTACATTCCCTTATTTTCCTTCTACTTACAAGGATCTAGTAATGAGACTAATTCTGCTTATGTTTATCTTGATTAGCATGATATAGATAATAGATATGTTTTGAATTAAAGGTTTGTTTGTCGAACAGCTAGAGAATATCATGTTAATGGAACCCATTGGATATTTTCCCTTCTATTTACAAATCGACCAAGTAATAAGGACAATTTCTGCCAATGTTTATCTCGATTCACATGATGTAGATAGAAGAATAAGCTTTTTAACAATAATTTGTTGCAGAAATGTAGAGAAATTCATGTAAATGGAACACATCAGATGTTTTCTTTTCAAATCCCTGTGCCATTTACTATGTAATGCTGAGAATTTGAGTGGTTGAAAATCAAATTGAAATGGAGGAATACTGAGATTTGATCTACAGATTTTCCTAAATGTTTGAGTACGAGTTTTACAAACACTTAAGTGTCTTTGTTTGGATAACTGTAGATGCAGTGTTTTATGTGGAGATATATCTGTATTCATTAATAAATCCTGGGCTTATTTTACTAAATGTTTATAGATTTTATTTTAAGTAGACATGTAATAGTTTCTTTTGAGCTTCAAAACACTGAAATTAACACCTTGTTATGCATAAGCTACTATAATAACAACTGTTTTCCTCTTTCCATTCCATCTTGTAAAGATAACTCTAATTTGTTAATGTTTAGTTCTGTACTTGATATGTTCAGTTCGACATTCTTTAAATTTAATTTGGAAACTGTTAAGCTATTAATATCCTTGAAATTTTTGTTTAGATAATAGAAAGAGGGAAACAGTAAAAATAGCTCTTGTTGGAACCATTACTAATTAGAATGGAAGTTTCATTGAGGTGAATACTGGGAACGTGTTACATCTCAACATATTTCTTGTCCTACGCTATTTATTGACAAGGTTTTGAATGCTTTAACAAGTATGTTTCCTTCTCCAGAGCGTACACATAACAATAGAGCCACTCTGCCAAGGTAAAATTCAAACTCTCAAATTGAATCTGAACAGTGCTCAAAGTCATTATAATATTGATTTTGTGAGTGACAGTAATGACTCTGTGAAAAACTGACAAGCTTGTCGTCTCATCTGCAGACAATAACAGCAGCGTTGAACAAAGTGACTCCAAAGCCAAATATTCCAGAAAATATAACTCTTCCTATCACTGATTTTTTGGATTTGTCAGAAATAAACACTTTTCCCATTAATAGAGGAAACATAAATTTGTATGAATAAACAGAGTGACTTTTCATACACAAATTTAACTTTTTTTTTTTTTTTTGCCGAAAAGGATCACTGAATTGTACACAGCATATCTGAACACCACGGAAGGTCGCATTGCTGAATCAACATGTAAAGCTGGACACAGTGCTCATATTGCAGAGAAGCGCCTCTCCCATGCCAAGAAGGATGCTGACAAAGACATTATTAATTTCACAATTGATCACGAAGGAAGCATGTCAGAAAACCGGAGGCAAACGAAATTCCAACTTGTATTTTCTATTACCTGTTGAATGTTTTGCAAAATACTTCTGAACCAAAATAATTTGTTTTACTCTGATCCTGGGGGGGGGGACAATAGAAAAATAGATTCTCAGTATTGATGTATTCTGTTATTAAATTGAAAAATGTGAAGAGTGTCATGCCAAAAATCTCATCGCCTACCTAGGTAGTGTAGGGGTAGTGTATCTGCTTCGTATGGAAGAGGTTTTGCTTAGGGCGAGTTACCCGGATAAAAGTCCCCCCTCCCATTAAAAAGTGAAGTCACCCTCATGGTTTATCTTATTCCAGTTTGAAAACCACCGAGCACCCGTTCGCTGTTGCTATGTATTTACTCGCGTTATTTCTGACTATGTACCTGGATGTAATGGGTAGAGATGTCGCTGAAGCCAACATCAAATTATTAGACAATTGCCTTCCTTATCTGTGGAAGGAATATCAAGTATGATTTCACGGTAAACCTGTAGAGCGAAGAGTTTCCAGGTCAAATGTCCACCGTCAAAATATCGCTCGCGCATTCATAACATCATCAAGTTGAAAAGCAACGAGCTTCTGTGTCCTGTGAGATTTTTCAGTGGATTTTTTTTTTTTTTTTTTTTTTTTTTTTTATGGTTTCAGGGAGATTCTTTTGAATGAGGTATACTAGAAACTCTAGCTCTGAATATGTGTTATACAAATGGAAAACTGGAAACGATGGTACAACATTGCCTGACTATCTTAAAGTGAATATCATGCCTTGAGCAGCCGATATGATTAGACCCAATAATGTAGAAATTCCGTTCAAGACGAGTTTTCAGTCCTAGTAGCGCTTGCAAAATAAATTTGAGTTGAATGGGAAAACTTATCATCTCTAGATTTCAACATGCTTAATTAGAACAGAAATTCGAGCATGTTCGACCACTACCCTTCTGGTTTCGCTACTCACCGTGCAAATGGAGCACCGAGATGGCTCTGTGCAGATGCAAAATAACGCTCATATGTGTTGCCGATGTTGCTTTTAAATTGTGGGAAACACAGCGACTCATCATTCGAACATAACATCGCGAAATCCGATTTTCTTGTCTCCAATAAACGATTGAATCACAAATACAAAAATACTGACCACGTTAACGTGATGCCGGGGCAGTTGCTTATGCTCACCAATTTAGTAAAATTTCACATAGATGCCAATGAACACTTCAAAATGGAAAAAAAAAAAAAATGCGTCCAAACCAAAAGACCAGCTTGATTTATGAGTCGATTCACGAAACGGGAATTTTTTGGGTTTGATGTATTCCAAAGAAAGAGGTGTCACCATGTTTCGCTACTACGTGAGCGATCTCCTTGAGCTGCATCATCATGATACGAGTCGACTACATCTGTTTCTCCTCCAACGGAAGTGTTGAACAAAAGCTCAGCTGTCCTGGAGGAAGCCGCAGTAAATTAGATTTTGGTTAAATTAACGAAACTATTCATTTCATATATCAAAGACCTAATGGAGCAGTGACGATTGAACTTCCTGGCTTGAATCTGAGTTGCTTACTGACACGGGAATATCAGCCAGTGTAAAAATTAACTCGATAAAATATACTTATTCTGAATTAACCTACGTGTTCTTCAACGACAAATACTACATAGACGAGTGTACCTTCAATGCTAAGCAATATGAATTAGTAAACAATCTATTTCCAGGAGTTCCTCTGCAATGCAATCTGCTCTTAAGGACATAAATGAGATGTACGTGTTCAAGAAAGACACCTTCAAATATATTGAATTAATGAATCAGCTAATCAAAACGGATGGGAATTATTTGCCTGAATTTAGAGTCAAGTGTCAAAGTTCGTACTCGGGTCTAGTTATAAAATTCAGAACATTTATAAATCGCTTATGAAATAATTATATTCACATAAATTGATGAATACAATATCAACACTTTGTCTGACAACGTTCTTGATGCTGTCATTTATATGGCAGCGCTAACATTCCTACTGTTCCTGTTTTATTTCATACGACTCGATTGTTCACAACGTGTATAGGGAAAAGAAATCCATTCGACGTTGCTGAAAACACTAATTGGTTTTTTTATATGCCCCTAAGAACATAACATCAAAATATTCTATTCTGAAATTATTTTATGTGTCGATGAACCCACCTTTTCTAATTTACTTCGCACAACGATTAGTTGATGGTGTGGTATATACACCAATATTCCTAAATGTTCAGGATAGAACACAGTACTACAATTTCTTCTGTATTGCAGATGTTTTTACGCAAATGCAGCAATACTCCACGTTGTGAATTGATTGACCTGATAGTTTGTTAAACTGTGAAGCCCGGGACTAAAAGGAGTTAACAACATTGTATATCGCTATCGGGATCGTCATCTGTAAATAATATGAGATCTCCTTATGATTTACCGAGAAAAAGAGCAGTCAGTTGGAGAATTTAGCGCCTTATCAGTAAGTGACCATGGTGGCTCGATGGTTGGGGCAACTGGACGGAGATTCGTAATTCAATTCCCGCATTGAATGATATTGAATGTTTCGGCGATCTGACTCCACCTTTCCCGAATTCCACATTTCCCCCCCAGTATTCCAAGATTTTCTTCGTAAATGCATAATTATCTGCAAGAAGAGGTTAAGAATTAAAACAATATAATATATTTTATATATTTGTGAATTTATAATACAGATAATAATAATAATAATGATCATAATAGATGTTATTATCGTAGTATTACAGATGCAATAGTATTTTAATTTGACATCACTGATGTAATTTGAAATATTGCAGTTAATTGTGTTTAGATTTACGTTGTGTTTTTGTGGGGGTGGGGTTATGTGCAATGAAGGAAACCCTGGTAGTGTTTTTGTCCATTCAGAACACATAGGAATGTTAGTGTATATGGAATAGAAAATAATAATTTTGAGTACGAGGGTCGGCTAATCAACACATTAAGTAATTATATGGGCCGTCAAGTGCAAAACTCGTCTTGTCCAAAATTAAAAAAAAATAATAAAAAAAAAAAAACATGAGTTAGACATAGGGTTCAATGCTTATTGCAGTTCTCTATGAACTGGTGACTTACGGTTTGAACAAAATACATCTAATACGTCTTCAAGAGAGCCCAGAAAACTGCTGTTAAATGCAAAACTTTTCAAATCCACGTGACGGTCGATGCAGAAGTTGTCTAATCCATTTTACAATTCACAGTAAACTTGCCTTATCCAACACTAAGATATATAGCCATTCGCTTCTATATTTTCTTACATTGGCAGTCCTGCGTAATTGAAATTGTTTTTAGTTTAGCTTTGACCGGTCTAAGGTGCAGACGTGTTATTATGAAGTCCTCTATATCCCAAAATTGTTGGAAAGGGGTATTTGGACTAGGAAACAAGCATTCCGTGAGTCAAAACGTGAAAGAGAGAAGAGGGAAATGTATGTATGATCGCCCCCCAGTGGCCTACTACGGTAGGTATGGGTTTGGCGCACCCGGGGTCCCGAGCCAACCTTGACTCCCTCTGTGGGCAACCTCAGAGTGGTGAGGGAGTCAGGTTAAAATGCCCACCCACGTGTAGGGCGTGCGCGGAGACCCATGTCGGTGGAAAGGAATGTCCTGGTTGGTTGAGGGTTGCGCATCTGAGCCTGGGCTTCTGTTCTTCAGTAACTGGGGAGGGTACTCAACGTAATACACTTCATCTAAACGGGAGGCTAGGGACTAACCCACAACTAGTCAATTGGCCAGGACTAGGTATTATACCGAACTCCAGGGTGAGTGGGACGGCGCACACATTATATTCCCTGTGTAGCCCTGCCACCCCAGTGGGGTGACCCCATGTTAGGCTCCGTGGTGGGTGGGGAGTACTGGGGGATGAATTTATATCTGTCTTTATGGCACCCAAAACCTCTACTTACGCTAATTTAGGAAAAGAAGTAGTCGAGTCCTGTGGTCCTCGCTACTTGGTTGTTACTAGAACAGAGGAAGGGAGAAAGTTTTCTACGGTCAGCCCTTTTGCCATTCAAACGGGTCTTGATGCCATACCTGGCCCTGCTAAGTCGTGCATTAAGGTCCGTAACGGCAGGCTGCTGGTTGAGGCATTCTCCGCCTCCCAGGCTACCCAAATAATCAAGGCCAAAATGTTAGCCAGCTTTCCAGTGAAAGTCGTACTACACAAAACGCTAAACTCCTCATGCGGTGTGATTAACACCCGCGCTTTTGACGGTTTAAGCACTGAGCAGATTCAAGAGAATATGGCGGATCAAGGCGTAACATCAGTGTCTCGGGTTCAGCGTAAAGTCAATGGGGAATTCATGCCTACTCGTATCATGTTCCTTACTTGTGACCGGGTAGATCTCCCACAAAAGATTAAGTCAGGGTACGAAGCTATTGAGGTTAGGCCTTATATTCCCAACCTGCTCAGATAGTATAAATACCATCTTTTTGGCCACACGCGTGATTTTTGTAACGGCGAATCCACCTGTGCGAACTGTGGTGACCTATCCCACGATGGTGTATGTAGTAAACGCCCATCGTACGTGGATTGCGACAGCGAACATTCATCCAGTTCCCGCGAATGTCCCCATTTTACAGAGGAGAAGGCGATCCAGGAGATCCGGATGAAAGAGAAGGTGTCCTCGGAAGCCCGGAAGCTCTTGTGACTCCGCCAACCCTCTGTCTCAAAGTCCGGCACGTTTAGCTCTGTTGTAGCTAAACCAGTGCTGTGTCGGGAAATCGCAACGCAAACTAGCGACATAAACAGGACAACTATTGCAGAGAATGTCCTTGTAGCCAGAACAGTGCCCGAGCTTACGTCATCTTCAAAGTTGGCATCAACATCTGCACATTCTGCCAGCCTTCAGAGCCGTTCAGCACCTTTATCGCCAAAACCTTCGACCTCGGGGACTAAGACTGGTAAATTTGTAATGTATTCTGCACCTGCAAAACAATTCAAGGCCAGCTATGTCAGGCAAGACTTTTTGAAAGAGAGCGTCCAGACCGCTCCCAAACCATTTAAGGGAAAACAAATTTCTCGCCACTCTCCACGGAGATCCTCTCTTAGGAATCTTCAGGGGGAAGTAGCGATCGGTCACCTTCTTCGCCGATCAGTACCTCTAATCGGTTCTATTGGAAAGGGGTCTTCCCCTGTGGAGGAGATGGAGCAGGAGGATTCTGTCGTCAGTGCAAGACGCACAGTGCGTAAACGACAGGATCGTGCTGTTAAACAAAGTGTTAGTCCGACACCCAAAAAGAATAAGTCACACCAACCAGCACCGCCCAATATGCAGAAACATCTTTCAATTTAGGACTTATCCCTTTATATAGACAATGGCTATCCTACAGTGGAACATATGTGGAGTTAGATCACATCAATCAAAGCTAGAATTGTTGTTGCGCCAGCATCAGGCTTTGGTCGTATGCTTACAAGAGACAAAGCTCCGTCCCCAGGACACCGTTACTCCTCCGTACGCTGTGATTTATCCCCGGAGGAGGGTGTCCCGGCACATGGTGGCACTATGATGTTTATTCGAGATGATATATTCGCCGAATTTATACCCTTAAAATCTGATATCCAGTGTGTCGCTGTCAGGATTAAGCTGCCCTCCGCCATTTTCACCATTTGTAGTATCTATTTGCCTCCATCCGCTGACCTTTCGCACACGGACTTAGAAGACCTGGTTGTGCAGTTTCCTCCGCCATTTCTGTTGGTAGGCGATGTGAATGCCCATCACCGACTTTGGGGTTCACCTAGGGTGTGTGCGAGAGGCAAGCTCATTGCAAACTTCCTGGACAGTAATCATTTAGTTCTCTTGAACACCGGAGAATCCACCTTTTTTGCTGACGCCTTTCACAGTTTTTCGTATCTCGTTGTAGCAATTTTTTCACCCCAGTTAGCAGTTTCCTTAAGTTAGCAATATCATCTCTGATTTGCATTCTAATGATCACTTTCCATGTCTAATTAGTCTCTTGACGCATCCTGTTTGTTCCACCGGTTTACCTATTTGGCACTTAGATCAATCCAACTGGGAACTATATTCCCGCTTAGCCGAATTTAACTACGACGAGCACGACTCTGTGAACTGTTTAGTCGAACATTTCACTGGTAACATTCTTTCCGCTGCTGAGTAATTCATTCCTTATTCGACTGGTCACACCCGTCGATTTCCGGTACCTTGGTGGACCGATGACTGTTGGAATGCTATTCGATCTCGCAGGCGTGTTCTACAGGTTTTCCAGTGGAACGCTACACTGGATAGCCTGATTCACTTTAAGAATAAGCGTGCACACTCTAGACGGGTTATTAAGGATATCAAAAAAGATATCTTGGAATAAATTCGTAGCCTCCTTTAATCGACATACACCTTCCTCTGTGGTATGGGATAAGTTTAGACGTGTGGCTGGAAAATCGGCCCATATACCTATCGCCGGTCTCAAAACGCCTGATAGGGCTGTTGTTGATACGTTTGACGTGGCGAACGATTTAGGTAGTGCATTCGCTCAGGTGTCTAGCTCAGACAATTATTCACCTGACTCTCTTACAGTTAAGACTCAGGTGGAATATCAAGGATTCTCCTTTTGTTCTGGAAACCCAGAGGATTATAATCGCCTTTTCACAACGGCAGAGCTAGACAATGCACTTTCATCTTCGCGACACCCTGCACCAGGATCAGATAGTATCTACGTCCAAATGCTGCAACATCTCTCTCCTGATGGTAAGGCTTTCCTACTCGAGGTTTATAATCGTGTCTGGGTTGACGCCACTTTCCCAGACAAGTGGCGGGAGGCCACCATCATACCCATTCATAAACCTGGAAAGGACCGCCATCTTTCTTCCATTTACCGTCCTATTTCCTTCACCAGTTGTGTATGCAGGGTGATGGAACGCATGATCAATGGACGGTTGGTGTGGTGACTGGAATCCCACAAACTTCTAACACCCAGTGTGGTTTTCGACGACGACGTTCAACACTGATCACCTTGTCTCGCTGTCAACTCAGATCATGGAGGGATTTCTGAACAACAGCCCAACAGTTGGGATATTTTTGACCTTGATACGTGTTGGCGGGCAGGGATTTTGTGCTCCCTACGCAGCTGGCATATACGTGGACGCCTACCGTTCATTCAGGAGTTTATGCGGGACCGCGCTTTCCGAGTAAGGGTTGGCTCAGTTTTTTTCCTATTTTATTCAAGAGAACGGGTGCCGCAGGGCTTGGTACTTAGCGTGACGCTGTTTGCTATAGTGATAAACTCCATATCGGAATGCGTTCCCCCAGGTGTGTCTTCTTGTTTATTCGTGGACGACTTTGCCATTTTCTGCACTTCTCAGCCTACGTCGGTTTTGGAACACCGTCTCCAGCGGTGTTTGGACAATCTCTATGACTGGAGCTCGAAGAACGGCTTTCGTTTCTCCCCTGAGAAGACAGTCTGCGTTAATTTCTGGCGCCGAATGTGGCGAATGCCACCTTCTCTTCATCTCGGGCCAGATATACTTACCTTAGCAGAAGAGGTGAGATTCCTGGGGTTAATATTCGATCGGAAACTATGCTGGTCACCTTATGTAGCACAGCTTAAATCTCGATGGGACCGTTCTCTAAATATTTCACGGATACTAAGCGGCAAATCTTGGGGAGCAGATCGGACAGTACTGCTGCGTCTTTATCGTGCTCTGATCCGATCAAAGCTAGACGATGGATTTATTGTTTATTCTTCAGCACGCCCATCTGTGCTGAGAAAATTAGATACTGACCACATCGGGGCATCCGGGTGGCTGTTGGTGCATTTCCAACTAGCTCAGTTGTGAGCCCCTACGCCGAATCTGCCGATGTCGGCCATATAACTATGGCTGTAGCCTTAAGTGCATACCTACGCATCCATCGTTTCCTTATTTTTTTGATTCTGTATTGGACAACCGTTATAGAAACCTCTTACGCAGTCCAACGCCTGCAGGATTTCGCTTACGGGAGCTGCTTTGAACGCACGGTCTTGAAATGTTTGACTTGTTTCCAAAGAGGGAGAGGGTTCACCCACCTTGGTTAAGTGCTTCCTCCCACGTAGATCTCGGGATGACGGTTTACGCGAAATTTTCTACGCCTATGGTTAGTATCCGTTCTTATTTTTTAGAATTTTTACCAAAATTCAGTGGCCGCAGTTGTGTGTGTGTGTGTATATATATATACATATATTGATGGCAGTAAGTGCGCCGATGGAGATGGATGTGCCTTTGTCACTGGAACCGAACCATTTACTTACGGTTTGCCGAGTAGCGCATCAATTTATTCTGTAGAGCTTTTTGGAATTTACCGTGCCGTTTTATATATTCGCCGTCGAAACTTGGGTTCCTGCCTTATTGTGAGTGATTCCCTTAGTGCACTTCAGAGCCTTCGTGAGCTGTACGTTTACCATCCTCTAGTACAGCGCATTAAGGACATCCTCCACATTGTGCATGCTTCGGGTCTAAATGTGGAGTGCGTCTGGGTTCCTGGACACGTTGGCGTGCCGGGGAATGAACTGGCGGATTTGGCGGCAAAGAAGGCATCATCTACGCCCAGTGTTGCCACTAACTTAGTCTCCGCTGAAGATCTTAGACTTGTGCGAAGAGCGGCAATATCTTGCTGGCATTAAGAGTGCGCCGCTCTTTGCGGCAACAAACTTAGGGAGGTCCCTGTACACTGGATGACTTCCTCACGTCTATCCCGTCGTGAAGAAGTTAGTTTAGCTAGATTACGTATTGGCCACTGCAGTTTTGGTCATAGCCATGTTTTTAGGGGGGGGGGGGATCCTCAACCTGACTTCCCACTCTGTGGACACGATTTTAACGTCTGTTATATCTTGGTAGAGTGTGCTCGCCTAGCACCGCTACGAGAGACTCTGCAAATGCCGGCCAGGCTTTCGGGGGTCCTGGCCGATGATCCTGGAGCGGTGGAGAAGGTTTTTAGATTTTTATCCCAAGTGACAATTGCTTTACGAATCTAGTTTTAATAGCTTTTATTTATTTATTTTAGACGGTTGACAATGAGCGGTAAGTCAAGATTTTACTTTTAATTGTACTTTTAATTTTTGTCATCGGCACTCATGCCCGGTGGCTGTGGTTTTGATTTTATTCTTAACGTTTCCCTCCATTATTTTTTTAAAGCTTTAACTCAGGTTTCCGTTTTTAATAGTTATTTTCCCCGGGGTTTGAGCTGTCACTTGCACTATTTTATTCTTCCGTTGATTTTATTGGACTCTTATCTCTCTCTGGTTGTTGCCTAGGGTTTTATCAGTTTTACTGTCGTGGTGTTTCTTATTTCTGATTTTAGCATATTTTTTCACTTTCTCGGGGCGCTAATGACCTTGGCAGTTGAGCGCCCTTAAACACCAATCATCATATGTATGATCGAATTTCAATTAAAAGATGCTTCCTTGTTCTCAGAAGAGTTTACTCCTTGAGAAGTAAACATATATGTTAAACAATGCCGTCTCTATTGTTAAAGCCATTCAGCAAGTCTCGGCCCACGCATGCCTGTCTGCAATCACAACAAGAAGTCATTCCAATGTAGTAACTTGACACCGAAGGATGTAAGGAAATTCCACGAAGCCTTCTTCAGTTACAGTTCTAAAATTAAACAAGACTGCAGTATACTGTCTTACTGTTCCACTGATATCTCTAAACGGCTGCGTGCAGTCAAAAGCGGTTCTCTAAACGGGTTTGCAACAAAGTATCGCCTGAAACGTGCACAAGGGCCACTAGTTCAGGTGTGTCAGAAAACTTTTCTAGACATTTTGCAAATATCAAAAGACAGAAGTACAGTGCATCTGTAAAAGACAACTTGGAACTGGAGTGGCGCCAAAGGAACTGCGAGGTGGAGACAGGGTGTCACAAAAAATAGTAATAGAGGGAATTTGTAACTAAATTCATACAGCCATATAAAGTACTTGACGTCCATTATTGCAGGAGCAAAACCTCAACACAGCAATACTTACCAGACGAATTGAGCATTAATAAGATGAGACGTATGCAAAAGTACCTAATTCATTAAAAGTGTCCAAGAGTTTCTTTAGCAATATTTTAATACAAAATTTAATATAGGCTTCAAAAACCCTGTTTCTGATGCATGCTCAGTTTGTCTTTCTTGTGATGACAAAATAAAACTAGAAACAGATAAAACTAAACGTTCTGATTTGCTGATAGCTAAACGAACTTAGAGCTAAGGCTTATTTTGATCTGAAAGAAAATAAAGTTGCAACTTTTTCATTTGTCTGTCAGAAAAATATATGGTACTGCCAAAAAAAAAAAAACAGGATCAAGCAGCATACTACAGTCGGCAGTTACACATATATAACTTCACCATTGTTCAGGGTTCATCCAAGACAGCACTGACAAAACAGAATATTTCTAATTTTGTTTGGACAGAAAATGAACGTCCTAAAGGTTCAAACGAATTTATACAAATCTGATTTTTCTGGAATTAAGAAGGCTGCTGTGGACAAAATAAAAACACTACTATGATAGGCATGTGAAATAATGGCTTGCTATTCAAGCACCGCAGAACGTGAAGGTGATAGAAATTCCTGGTCATGCATTCATCCCTCCCGATCATGTTTTCGGGCTAATAGAGAAAGAAGCAAGAATGGGAAACACTATTAGTAGGCCTGAAGAATCTTTTGAAATCTAAAAAAAAATCACGGAACGGTAATCAGGCTAGGAGCAGATGTACCAGGGCAAGATTAGAAGTATGCTGCAAAGGAAACATTGAAGTCACCAGGACCCTGGCATTTTAAATTAAAGGCTTCTAAACATTTCGTTTCACAACGTTCTATTTCAGGCAAAGGTCTAGCACGAGACGAGGCAAATTATCGGTCAGATAGGAAACGGTTCCAGATATCAGAAATGTATTAAAAAACATGTTGGCGAAAACTGGGAGAAAAATATGAAAGTGACTCATCACCTTTATGTGAAAAGGGTATCAAAACTGTGAACATGTTTTTTAATCAGTATTAAGTCAGAAGCTGTTATAATTAAACAAATATTGCAATAAGTCAATTATTAACATTGTCAAACCAAATATTAAGAAGTAAATGTGAAAATGCTTGCACTTAATTGTAATTTGATATTGTGTTTCCGCCAAAACTCGCAAACGTGTTGTTCTATACGGACTACTACACCGCTACCATATGCTAACAAAAGTTAAATACATTATAATGAGTGTTATTTATGGACGCTATATGGACCCATTTAATATTGGGCGTAAAAGACCGCTTAATTTTGCTCAGTGACCTCTTTTTCAGGCATACGGTTCTTAGATAAAGACACATCAATCTACGACACAGAACCAACAAAAAAGACATGCTAAGGAAAAAAGCCTCGAAAAAAATCCTTCCCGTCATCCGGGTTTGAACCTGACCTTGGGAACTCAAGGCTAATATATTACCCCTATACCAGAATGGACGACCATATGTTAAACATATTTTCATGACGAATAATACAATTGCATTTTCTATGAATGGTTCAGCCCAGTTCATTCCTAATTAATTTGATGTCGTATTACATGAAGTAGACGAATTATTAAATTAAGATTAACCACACTACTTTAAAATTCAGTATTTTTACATTAACTATTTTTAAGGTTCTTTATCTTGGTGCTGAAGTAAAATTTAAAATATGATATGCTTTTCTGAAATATTAAGTAATTCTTTTTCTCATGATGTCGCAGTAATTACAGAATTTTCGTTTGAGAAATATTCTACCCGTTGTATTGAGCGCTCACTGCATACTGGCTTGTTGTTTCTACTTATTTTCTTGTCGAATGTAAGTAAGGCGGGAATTGTTTGCTGAAGTGTTGAGTAAAAGCAAACCCAGATGTAATTCACAGTGTTTGTACTGTCACAATTTGCAGAATAATTTTACTATTAACATGTTTTATTTTTATTTTAAAAATTACATTTATGTAATGATATGGTTTTAGAGTTAACTCGATTGTAATGCTCATAGCTGCGTTACTTAAATTTATAAACTATAGTTTACGAGTTAATTCTGAGCATGGTCTAATGGAGCAAACACAGACAATGTTTTCAAATTTCATTCCTGCATTATTGTACATAATTATGCTAAGTACTGCAACATTTCAGATTGCGCACGGAAGCAGTTTCTGGCAATACTGATAAACCACCATGTCTGTGTTCTGAAGACTCGAGAAAAGACACAAGCTTCTGTATTACAAAGGATCTTCCAGAACATGCAAAACAAGAAGGTGATATCACAGAAGAACAAGTTCTCTTGGAACAGCTTATGAAGTGTAGTGATGGAGGGGAAAGTTACAGCACAAGTTTATCTTTGGAACGAAATAAGTTTGTTCCTGACTGTAAAAAGCCGCATAAGTGTAAAAGTTGTGATCAGAGGTTTAGTTGGCTGTCAAGTTTGAAAAGACATACCTTGATTCATGAGGGAACAAAGCCTCATAAGTGTATTACTTGTGATAAGAGATTCACTCAATTATCACATCTGAAAAGGCATAATTTGATTCATGAGGGTAAAAGACCACACACGTGTAAAATTTGCGATAAGAGCTTCACTCAGTTGTCGCACTTAAAAAGACATAATTTGAATCATGAGAATAAAACGCTATTCAAGTGTAAAACTTGTGATAGGAGCTTTACTCAGTTGTCATATCTGAAAATACATAATTTAATTCATGAGAATAATAAGCCACACAAATGTGAAACATGTAATAAGACTTTTACTCAGCTGTCCTATTTGAAAATTCATAATTTGGTTCATGAGAATAATAAGCCACACAAGTGTGAAATTTGTGATAAGAGCTTCAATCGGTTGTCACATTTGAAAAAGCATAATCTGAGTCATGAGGGTAAAAGGCCATATAAGTGTAAAATCTGTGATAAGAACTTCACTCAGTTGTCACATTTGAAAAGGCACAAGTTGAATCATGAGGGTAAACCGCTAGTCAAGTGTAAAACTTGTGATAAGAGCTTCACTCAATTGTCATATTTAAAAATTCATAATTTGATCCATGAGGGGACTAAGCCCCATAAATGTCAGACCTGTGATAAGAGCTTCACTCAGTTATCATATTTGAAGATTCATAATTTGATTCACGAAGGTAATCGGCCACACAGTTGTAATATTTGTGATAAGAGCTTCACTCAGTTGTCGCATTTGAAAAAACATAATTTGATTCATCAGGCTAGTAAGTCACATACGTGTAAAATTTGCGATAAGAGCTTTACCCAGTGGTCATATTTGAAAGCTCATACCTTGATTCATGAGGGTAATAGGCCACACAGATGCATAACTTGTGATAAAGCCTTCACTCAATTGATATATTTGAAAAGACATACTTTGATTCATGAGAGTGTTAAGCCACATCACTGTAACACGTGTAAAAAAAGCTTCACTCAGTTGTCACATTTAAAAATGCATAATTTGAATCATGAAGGTAAAACCACATTCAAGTGCGAAATTTGTGATCAGAGCTTTACTTGGCTGTCAAACTTGAAAAGACATGTTTTGATTCACGAGGGTAAAAAGCCACACACGTGTAAAACATGTGATAAGAGCTTCACTCAGTTGTCTCATTTAAAGAGACATACTCTGATACACGAGGGTACTAAACCACATACGTGTAAAATCTGTGATAAGGGTTTTACTCAGTTGTCACACTTGAAAAAGCACGAGTTTAAACACGAGGGTAAAAATTTATACAAGTGCATAATGTGTGAGAAGAGCTTCACTCAGTTGTCATATTTAAAAATTCATAATTTGATTCACGAGGGTAATAAACCACACGCGTGTAAAACTTGTGATAAGAGCTTTACGCAGTTGTCTCATTTAAAAAGACATTCTTTGATTCACGATGGTTGTAAACCACATAAGTGTAAATATTGTGATAAGAGTTTCACTCAGTTGCCACATTTAAAAAGACACAATTTGAGTCATGAGGCTAAACTACTAGTCAAGTGTAAAATTTGTGATAAGAGCTTTACACAGTTGTCATATTTGAAAACTCATAATTTGATTCACGAGGGTAGTAAACCACATAAATGTAAAACTTGTGATAAGAGCTTCACACAGTTATCTAATTTGAAATGGCATAATTTGAATCATGCGGATAAAAAGCGTTATAAATGTAAAAGTTGTGATCAACGGTTTGCTTGGCTGTCAAGTTTGAAAATACATACTTTGATTCATGAGGGTAAAAGGCCACACAAATGTCAAATCTGTGATAAGAGCTTTACTCAACTGTGTCATTTAAAAAGACATAATATTTTGATTCACGAGGGTAGTAAACCACACGCGTGTAAAAGTTGCCATCGGAGGTTTTCGCTTTTGTCAAATTTGAAAAGACATACTTTGATTCATGAGGGCAAAAGACCACATAGATGTAAAATTTGTGATAAGAGCTTCATTCAATTGTCTCATTTAAAAAGACATGCACTGATCCACGAGGATGAAAGACCGCACCAGTGTAATATTTGTAATAGGAGCTTCATTCAGTTGTCGCATCTGAAAAAGCATCATTTGAATCACAACCATAAAACTACTGATAACAGCATTACCTCATTGCCAGATAAGACAGTTCATAGTGAGGGCGAAAACGTCATACAAGTGCAGAACAGAGGTGCAACATCATTTGATACATAATGCCATAGAGTTGTAGAAGAGTTGACATTTGTGAAGATATGTTTATGCTTTTGTACACGGATCATAGGAATGCAAGTAACATGTTTGTAACTTACATATTATGAACTACAGTACTTGGGCGCTACATTTAGATTTTCAATACGATTTCGTATATCGTGGCAAAACTTGGAAGACCTTATAATTAGTAATAATAAGCGTTCCCTTATAATTTGTGCTGATGTGCTTTGAATGTTCGACTTCAAGAGTAGTTATTGTACCGGTGTAGCCAATAATCTTGCCTCTAGTGTCGCGTCTATTCCCCGATTAAGGTGGTTCAAGTGTGATTAAGAGATAGAATTATGTTAGGGCTAATCCGGGTGGATTGAGATAGCACTTAAACGTGATAAAATGTTCAAGCAATTTGGAGAAAGTCGCAGCGAAGTGTCATTTATGGGAGCTGGTAACAAAAAGAGTTAAATGCTACAGATAAATTAAGTTTTTTATAGTGTTTAACGCCCGCTTGTGTCACCACGGGCGATCACACTGATGATACATGAAATGAAGAAGCACCAGTAGAAACCCGTCCCTGCGCCGCTTTGTCCACCATAAATCTCACATACGTTCGTCTAGTTCAGAGGCGAGTGGTCTAACCACTCGGCCACGGCGCGGTCAGATATGAAGTGAAGTGTAGTATTTTGATGTACGATAATAAGACGAGATGGGAATTGTGTGTACTAATGAAATGAATGGTAACGATTGGCGGAACTAAAACGCTTTGTTATTGGATGGAAGAATGTGTTATGAGACTCCTTGTGGCTTTGATCAGTTTTTGCTGTTAAAATATTTCGCGTTTTGCGATTACATAATCTAACATGGCCTACTTTTTGATTCGTTGGAATTTTCTACTGGGCTTGAATCCCGACAGTAAACCTTCCTGTCACTGCTTAACTAAGAGGCGCGCATATAAGCTTCAAGCATTGCAAATATTACAAACTTAAAAAAAGTACCGTGGGTCATGTTCGAGACCCGTTTGCAAATTTGGTTGCTTATTACTCAAAGAATGTTTGGTCCAGTTTTGCGTTTCGGTATTCTAACATGGTCTTTTTAATTCGTTGGTATTTAGTACCGGGTTCCTATCCAAACCATTTTCAAGTGCTAAATAAAAAGCTAGTAAATTGTCATTAAGCATCTGTGCCCACTGTTTTGTAGCATAGAACTTCTTTTAACCTCGCTGTGCGTAGTTACAAATTGTAGCATTAGATGGAGGTAGTATAGGCCCCTCGGCAGGCAGATGGAGGGATTCTCCTGTCCTTGAAAAGGTCAGCAACTTGTTGGCGGAAACCTCTCTCGCCGAGGGGCATTTATATTTTTGTTACATATATGTGACTAACACAGTATGATGCGAGTTTTAATAATTAATAACATTTTACTTAACCTCTTAATGCCGGAACTATGATATAATGTAGGGAAAATTATTCCTGGCTGTTTTCAGATTATTTGGGGTTGCATTAAGGTATTTTAGTTTTTCAAAGGAAATATTTTTAGAAATGTCAAAAAATTGGATTTGTAACATATATGATACAATGGGCGTAAAGGCAAACATATATTTATATCTTAATGAAAGATATCTACATTCAGTCACAAAATGTTCTTACTATGAAATTTAGTAAAACAATTTCTTCCTGTTGTGAAGCACAAATGTACATGGCATTTGCAGCACTGTACTGCTGTCAGTCCTTTACAACCAGGATTTTTGCACATTTGGCGGTTTGTGTCCACTGTCGGAAAATGCCCTACTTGGTGTTGCCTATTGTTGAATTCCGCCACTGGTTTCATTGGCCCTCGTGTCCTTTCTGCTCAATTTTATTTTGAATTTCATCAAAAGAATGGCGTATCCTCTTTGATCCTTGAGGTTTCCCGATACTGCACAAGGCTGCTGCTACATGTGCTCGAAACTCCAAAAGATCAATTATGTCCTTTTATCTTTAGTGATGAATTACACAGTGCTGCCTATACAGCAGCCAGACATTGACTAAAGCCATGTCCATGAAATGAAAAGAAAGAAAAAAAAAAAAACAATCTATGGTAGTATTTTTTGAACGGATTGAAATCCTGTAGTAGGATATCAGCTCATCTAGTAAATCTACTCCGTCCATAAATGAATTGTATGTCTTGATGGCGTTTGGGCAAGATATGTGTGCTTTATGCTTTCTGTCAAAACGTTTCACTTCGGATAAAAGTTCAGCACCATCATAGGTTGTTGCAATGGTTGCTCCTCGATTATCAAACCATTTCAGAGCCCTTACTTCCTTTCCACGAACTTCGGTGCTCTTTTCTTCAAAATATCCTCTTCCTTTCTTTTTCATGGCATTGTCACTTGAAATTTGAAGACCAGGAAACCTGTTCAAATTGTTCCAACAGCTTCAATCCCAAGCTTAGAGAACATGATGAACAAATTTGGTAAAGGACACCCGTTATCAAATTGTAACAAATATCCTTTATCTGTCGGAATATGTTCTATCATTTTCAAAACAATGTTTGAGCTGGGATCTAAATCCGGAAGTCCAGCAATTGGAGTGATGGAACCAGTGTACACTTCAAAGTTATGAACAAGACCTTTTGAATCGCAAAGTACAAAGAGATTATATCCCCATTTGTTTGGTTTTTTTTTGGGGGGGGGGGGATTGTATTGTACAAGAGACGAGTGACATTAGAATGGAACTATCTGCTCATCAACACAGAGCATCTAATGGTTCAAAGGTAATTATTTAAAAGTAGTAGTTTATCCACTAGAGGACGAATTTTGAACAACTTGTCATGATTTTGGGTCGTCATGGGGAGGCATGTTATAACTGTCCTTGAAGTGAATATTAGCTTTTATGCACTCCCATGTTTCACGGGGCATGCCACTAGCAACATGGTTTACTCGTGTGCATGCGTGATCAGGGTAATCCATAGATTGACATGTATATGTAGCATTCCATAAACTGTTCCAGTTCATTTGTGTCCAAGCCAAGGGGTTTGTTAATGTTCTTTTGAACCACATAGAGATTAGATTGCTGTATGATGAGTTCCAAAACTTTCTAAAACAGTCAATCGGAGTGCCAAGTTCAGCATATTGTATGCTGCCAGACCAAACTGGGAGTTCTTGACTGGTACTTGGACCTCTAACATCGTGCCACTGCACATTAGGTTGTTACCCAGATCCTCCAGTGGCTAAGTTTTGTTCTTCTTCCTCTCCATCAGAGCTATCTTCTGAATCATCTGAAAATATAAATAAATATAAATTCTTGGGTATAGAGAGGAAATATAAAATTGTACAGAGAAGGCATATTATTTCATTGAATTGCCAATAAAAGTGATTTTACCTGTGAAATGTTTAATTTAGTTATCTTTCTCGGTCGAAGTTCCACGTAAATATTCAGGATCTGCATCACTGTCACAGAGGTTACAATTATCACTATCCTCAGGAACTTCTACACACTTTGATCTTCCTTGGCAATGCCTTAAATTCGTCTCAAAAAGCTAAAAAAATGGTAAAGATATACATAGTTATAAATCAGGATGCAAAACATAACCTCACTTTATTATTGCCTAATTGTCTGATGTATCATATATGATACAAAGCAATTTGAAACACACGTGCATATTATGTACATCAAAATAACACAAAAAGCACCTAAAACACTACAGGTACATATAAATAATTTTATATAGACATTTCTTACCTCCAAAAATCTCCAGAAAGTAACCAAATAGATTGCACCACAAATGGCTGGCTTGCCACAGAGTAGCTATACTTCTCTTTGGATCACAGTACATCAAAGAACCTGCAGAGTGCAGCATCTTACGGTTACTTGAGATAGGAATGTAACAAATAGTATGCAACTGACCAAAGCAGTTCTTAGCCAATTAATAAGCCACAAGGCAATTAAACTTACTTTGTAACATATATGCTATAGTGGGCGTTAAGAGGTTAATATGATTGATGTAATTGTTTTGAATGCATTAACTATCAACAGTAAAACATAATATGTAAATATAGTTCGATAATAGCATATATTTAATTAACTAGTTTTAAGAACATTAATATTTTTATATTAAATAAGAAAAATAAATCAGAATGGAAAAAGATGTCTTCACATGCAACAATGCAATTTTTCTTTTATTAATTTGGTACTGTTTATGTCCAACAATAGTTGTAGTGCATAACGAGGTATAGTTTCCCAAACCTCTCTTCCTTCTTCTACACAGCTGCTTTCATACACGAGTTTATTGTCTCATTTAATTGTTAATTTATTTGAAATCGTATGCGTGTATTTGTTGCTTTAAATTTGGAATGAAGAGGGCGCCTACTAACATGCATTTGTAAAACACTGTTCCATGTGTCACCAATTGACCAAGGCAGATCATGAAACTGTCTCTTGTTAGCGCTCCTAGTCTGTAAACTTTAAAGCGTTTATTAAATATATCCAATTTTTTATTCTTTCAATAAAACACCTTTTAGTATTTTAATTTCCGCTGTCTTTAAATTGCATGATACTAGCGATTAAGGATTTGTCGCTGATAAAACTTGCATTGCTCTTGTAATGGAAGTTTATTCTTATAAATGTTGTTTCCCAGATCACCAATTTAGGATAGACATCTTTCCTAGGGAAAAAGTTTAGGAAGCACTGCTTGTTTGTTTACCGCAAGTGAATGTCATTTGTTTATTGCGCATGGAATTTATGACTTTGTATTTGTTAAAACTAAAGCCAGCAACTCTGTTGCATATAAAAAAGTTATAATGATTGTGAGCTACTCCTTACATTTGCATGTTGTCATTTTTGGAAATTCATTGTTAAGCGCATTTTATATATTAGTTTTTTTTTTTTTTATTCGCGTGGTTCACCTTCTCTGGAGCCAGTCTTCAAACCCGTTAGCTTGAACTAAATCTGTATTTTCACTATTACTGTTCCATATATTATGTTTAGTATTCTAGTTTCTTTAATTGTTGCCGATTCTTTACTAGTTCTCCAGTAGTTAGTGGTTTAACTGATTTTCTGCGCTCATTAAGCTCTGTAAGGAATATAATTTCTTCTAAAATATGCATACTAATCAATGACTACCGCGTTTTCCTCTATACATCAGAATGACAGACTTTCAATATGCATGACCAGATGTTTATAAAGAAAGAAGCCTATTTCACACCTATTTCTCCTGGATGTGATGCATATCGTGTATTCTGTGATTCCACTTGTAGAATGTCATGTAATTTTTAGATTTTTCATTTTATGATTGAATTCGTTGGCAATACAATTATATTTAGGTAATAATTCATTATTTATGTCCTTGATAATGTTTTTGTCTTCCAAATGTGCATTTGCTATCTAAATAGCATTCTCTGGTTAGATCGCACTTCCATTTAAAATTATCCGTCTTGGAACCTGTATCAAGACAATTTATGCAATTACATTTTACCAGTCGTTTAAGTTATATAAAAATGCCACGATATTTAATTTGGGAATAGACGCAAACCATGCAGTAATTATATAGAAAATTCTTTTTAAAAACTTTTTGTATCTGGTCAATTATTACAGTCATACTTAACTTTGTATGTCTATTAGAGATGTATCGTTGTAATGTTTTCTTTAGAGATTTTTCGTCTTCAGCTTTGTTATGTTTACTTGTCTAATATGTAAGCATAGTAGGTAGAGAAGCTACTTATTTCACCAAAAAATTAAATACCAAGATTCCACCGGAAATGTATATTTTTTGGAACCCCGAATCCAACAAAGAAAGCATTTTTAGGAGGGAAAAAAAAGGACCAGTGTATTTGTGGACAGCATATGTCAAAAACGAAAAGTCCGTTAAACATAAACCATGGTATTTAAGTTTGTATCTCCCAAGGAGCCGTGGCCCAGTGGTCAAACCACTCGCCTCTCACCTAGACGGCCCGGGTTCAATCCCAAGAGACTGCATGTGAGATTTGTGGTGGACAAAGCGGCGCAAGGGCGGATTTTCTCCGGTTTCCCCCGACATCACATTTCACCGGGGCGCCATCTTCATTCCATTGTATCATCACTCATCGCCTGCGGTGCCATAGCAGTAAAAGCGGGCGTTAAACACCATCAAAACAAATCTCCTAAGAATGCGACACAAGGATTTTGAAGACCATTTTCCAAATCAAACGGGCCTTTACATGGAAATTTTTTTGAAAAATATGATTTTCTCACAAATGGCTTAGTGGTCGAGTGGTCAGCGAGCTGACTTCTCACCCAGGTTCAACTCCCGGCTGGGGCGGGTAAGTTTTCTTTAATCAGAATTACTCCATATCCCCCACAGAGTCTGGAAGTGTGCATGTGTTCAACGATATAAAATAATTAACCTACTGTTCTAAACCTACAGTAATATGACATTTGTGTCACAAGTCAAACCCCCGAAACGACCATTGAAGTTAAAATATCTTATATTAAAGGTATTTACATAAAATATAAAATGTATGACTTGAATTTCCGGGGAATAGTCTCTGAACTCCTCTTCATTCTAAATGACTTTTACATAACTGGTAAACCTTAAAGAGATAGATAACGACTTACTACACAAAACAACGTAGATCTCGTCAGAACACACAATTTGTCCTTTACATTTTTTTTTTTTTTTTTTTTTTTTGTGGAGCTAATCGTTTTCGGGATATTCCTTGGTTTCCATTTTAAAATACTACTATTCTCAAACAGGAAGTCGCCCGTGTTTATTTTGTTTTAATCCTGGCCATGGAAAGAAAGCTAAATTCAATGACAATCGCATAGCGACTGCTTTTAAAACATTTGAAACAGTGAATGCACTATGCCAGTTCCCTTCTACTTATAAGGAATCAAGTAACAAAACCATGCTGCTAATGATTATCTCCATTTGGAAAGAATAATAATTTTTTGTAAGATGTTTATTTGTAGAACAGCTAAAGATCATCATGTGAACATAACATAATATTTTTATTTTTCAATATATTTAGACTTGAAAATATAGATAAATTGCTATTATTCACTTAAGATGCTATTCTAAATAGGGGGGTAAGCTCCATAATGTTTTGAAGTTAATGTATTTTTTTAAAAGCGTAAGTTTTGCTTTAATCAAGCACTTCTTATATTTGGCACAGAGAATAGTGCAATACCAATTAGTAATAAAAACATAAGTTTCTAATTTGAACCGTTTTCCCATTGAGGGTAGCTGAAGCTCTAAAAATGTCGAACAGAGAAAAATAATCGTAAAATTTGATCACAAAAGAATTTCACTTTTTGTAGATTTAGAACTTTTCTATCTCCATAATCAAGGTCATTACGGTCTTCCCTCTTTCTGTTTACTTTCTCTGCCTGGATAAGGTTTTATTTGTTTCGGGGTTTTCCCTTATCCCGAGAAGACGAATGTCGAGTAACTTTAAGCTCCATGGACCCCGAGACCATTTGAACATCATTTCACCAATTTCATTCATCGTCCGATATGACCAACCAGGTTAAATAACGTTAAGCAAAATAAATAAATAACCCCACGTAACATTTGCTGTTTAATCAATCAGGTCTGCCAATATTTGGGATTATTCTGGCAGGCTGTGATACCTTTGGTTCTGCCTTTGTTGTCACAGTTTTTTACCTTTTCCAAAAGCAGTATTCTCATATATCATGATTCCTCATAGCCTTTATGGGAACTAGCATATGTCCCTCAACATAACATAAGTATGTAATATGGCTATTTACTTTCACAGTTTTTATCTCTCGATTGATTTGCTGGGACTCAAAGCCTCTGATTAGGTCCTACTGTATAGTAAATGTAATACATACTTCATCTCAGTGTTTAACTTACTTCTTCTTTGTAATTTTCCTTATCCATTTGGCTATTACTCAAAAAAGTTTCCAATTTCAATTAAATTTCGCCTGGATATTGCTTTCATTAACTTTCTTGGTTGCATATCTTTTGTAACGAGTGTATTCCTTCCCTAAGCATCCCAGTTTCTTCACATTTTCTAAAATGACATGCCGTTTATCCTTGACGTGACGTTTCTCTGTTCTCAGGAGCCTTCTCTCTTTCATCTCTCTACAAAATACCAAGGAGCTTCTTGTCTTCCAATATCCTCCAAAACCCATTGTGTACTAGTGATTCCCACTTATCTTGTTTAGTCGTTCTTCCTGTAATACCAAACATTGATGTAGAATATCTAACCCAATACTTTAACACTTTTTCCCTCTAGTTCCCATTCTGGTTGTGCCTTTCCATTTGGCGATGTTCTTGGCGAGCCCAAAATTTGTTTACAAAAATCATATCCATATTTGCACCCCCTTCCTCTAAACCCCATAGAACCTCCACTACAGATGCATAAACTCAATCTAACCATTTTATTTGTATTCCTGGTATTTTTACTGAACATGCTTCGATAGTTTTTATTGGAATTTTATCTTTAGCCAGCACCATTCTGTTTTGCTGACTGCAACACCTTTACTATTTAGTCGTACCCCCAAAAAATCAAATCAACCTCGCTACCTTGCCAATATCATTTCCTTAACTTGCTGACTTTTTAAATACCTTAATTTTGGTTTTACTTACATTAGTTCTTAGAGTCTATTTGTTACAACATTTATCTATTGGTTCCTAACTATTCCCCATTAGATATAGCTTCTCTACTAAATCTTCTGCAAATAGTAAATCAGCTATTTCTTTATTCTTAATATTGGCATATGTCTATTCTTCACTGTAATTGCATCGAGAATATCATCTACAAACAGATTAAACAACACAGGACTCAACTTAGTCTTACCAATGTTGTTTTGAATGTTTTGCCATTTTATATAAAACTGATTGTCTGAATATATTCTTTGTAAAACCCCCATTCCTGTCTGTACCACAGTGTTTTGTGATTTTTCGTATCAAAGGCCTTTTCGAGATCTCCCCCTCATATTTACTAAATATTTGTGTTTATTAGAAAA
Organism: Hymenopus coronatus; assembly: GCA_030762935.1. Lineage (NCBI taxonomy): Eukaryota > Metazoa > Arthropoda > Insecta > Mantodea > Hymenopodidae > Hymenopus > Hymenopus coronatus. The sequence continues at coordinate 158,689,618 of CM060895.1, forward strand.
ATAGTATCTAGTGTTCTCTTGTTTTGCTTGGAAATGTTCCCTCATCTTCTGTCCACTTGCATTCTTTGTGCTAAAACCCCAGTGTAAATCTTACATAGTATCAATAATAAACTAATTTCCCTATAATTTACTGGGTTATCTAGCTCCCACTTCTCCAGATCGTGGAGAAAATCGACAAGCTTAGACGTAGGCGGACAATAAACTGATCTAATAGTGGCCTCCGCACCTCGTATCAGGAGTTTCACAGCAGTATAATTGACGGACTTTAAGCGTACCTGGAACACAAACATGAGGAATATAGGATTTAATATAAACGCAGATCCCGCCAATGGGCTCAGTGGAATGAGAATACGATAGGATGTATAATAAGGTTTGCTGCCAATCTGACGTGGATGTATTTCTTGCACTAAGGCAATGTCAATATCTTCGGTGTGAAGAAATGCTCGAAACTCTTGCAGCTTATTTGGAAGACCGCGAGCATTCCAAGTCAGAAAACGTAATGGAGGATTTGAAAGGTTACTCGCCATTGTGGGTGCTAAATAGAGAGCAATAGTAGGACTCCTTTAGTAAAAATGCCCGGAGCCTGCTGAATCTTGATGAAGGTATCCCGCAAAGTAGCAAATTGATGGTTTTCGGGAAAGTAACGAAGTCTCGAAGAGACGAAAGCTCCAAAGCGTGGGCATCCGTTAGTGGAGAAGCAGGAGCAGAAGTGGTAGCTGCGGACTTGAGGGCCGGCTGATGTAAGAGGTCAGACAGGAGGTTGATGACGCTGGGAAAGAAGTCATGGACAATGTATATAGTTGGCGGTATGAGTACCCTGACAGTTGACACAGGTACCGGTAAGCTGAGGATCTTTGCGGCAGTCCGGCAAAATTATGTGCCCAAAACGTTGACAGCGATAAAACTGTGTAGGAATATAATCTTCAACCCTTATAAAATGAAGCAGGTATTTGAAGACCTTATTTTCAAGTTGTTTTCGCACTGTTGCAGTGTAATTATCAAGATAGCCAGCGGGAGTGACTGTTTAACATTGGTTGCAGAATCCACGCTGTTTCTACATACTTGACGAATGTGCAGGATTTCGATATTTTGAATTTACAGCTCCTGCCTTTAAGTGTATATCGAATCACAGGGTTCGTGTTCGGAGGTGAAAGTATAAAACTGCATTTTTTTTTTTTTCATTCTTGAGAAAATGCTTGAATGTGGTGAAATGTGGAAAAGTATCCTAAAGAAATTTGAAACCATTTCTCGTGCAGCTTCCACGCCGAGGAATGTTGAACATCAAAGAAAGGATAGACATGGGAGAAGAAAATATGTTGTCATAGCAGGGAGCGAAACTTTGGCTAGGGTTCGGAGAGTCGTGGAACTTATGCTTCAGAAACCGCAGGCTCTGCAAAAATAGTTGGCAATGATTCGCCCAAAGACACACTGGAAACTGTTTTTATGTAGATCAAGTAAAGTCTGTTCAAGCAAGCAGACAGTCGAATGCGACGCTTAGGCTGTTGCCAACCAGCAGTAGCGTCCTCATCCATAAATGTAGAGGATCCATGCTTTAGATCAGGGTCAGCGTATCCATTGCAAGGTTACGGCATTGAGGGACATCTTCATCCCTTTCTTTCAGTGGCGTGCTAGCAGAGGCATCTACACTTTTTTGTTTATTAAACGTGAGCTATATCACTTGCTTACCTCTTACTTCATTAGCGTGCTGTGAGAGACATCTACACCTTGTTATGAAACGTGAACTATAACACTTGCTTACCTCTTGCTTCATTAGCATGCTGAGAGAGACATCTACACCTCCTTATTTATGAAACGTGAACTACGACACTTGCATATCTCTTGCTTCAGTGGCGTGCTGTGAGAGACATCTATACTTTCTTATTTATGAAACGTGAACTATGACACTTGCATATCTCTTGCTTCAGTAACGTGCTGTGAGAGACTCTACACCTCCTTATTTATGAAACGTGAACTATGACACTTGCATATCTCTTGCTTCAGTGGCGTGCTGTGAGAGACGTCTACACTTTGTTTATGAAACATGAACTATGACACTTGCTTACCTCTTGCTTCAGTAGCGTGCTGTCAGAGACATCTACACTTCTGTTTATGAAACGTGAACTATGGCACTTGTTTACCTCTTGCTTCAGTAGCGTGCTGAGAGAGACATCTACACCTTCTTGTTTATGAAACGTGAACTATGACTTTTGCTTACCTTTTGCTTCAGCAGAGTGCCTAGAGAGACATCTACATCTTGTTTATGAAACGTGAACTATGACACTTGCTTACCTCTTGCTTCAGTAGCGTGCTGTCAGAGACATCTACATCTTCTGTTTCTGAAACGTGAACTATGGCACTTGTTTACCTCTTGCTTCAGTAACGAGCTGTGAGAGACATCTACAGCTTGTTTATGAAACGTGAACTATTACATTTGCTTACCTCTTGCTTCAGCAGCGTGCCTAGAGAGACATCTACACCTTCTTGTTTATGAAACTTGAACTATGACACTTACTTTCCCCTTGCTTCAGAAGCGTGCTGCGGGAGACATCTACACCATCTTGCTAAAGAAGCGTGAACTATGATACTTGCATAACTCTCGTAACGTGTGGTCAGACGCATCTTTATTCTTGTTTAAGAAACGTGAACCTTAACATTTGCATAACGTTTGCTTCAGTGGCGTGTAGTCAGAGACATCTACATTCTTGTTTAAGAAACGTGAACTACTACACGTACATTACTCTCGCTTCAGTAGCGTATATTCAGAGACATCTGCACTCTTGTTAAAGAAACTTGAACTAAGACACATGCACTACTCTCGCTTTAGTAGCCTGTAGTCAGAGAGACCTACTATCTTATTTAAGAAACGTGAACTATGACACTTGCATAAATCTTGCTTCAGAGAGCTCTACACTGTTGTTTAAGAAACGTAAACTAATATACTTTAATAAAACGTTCTTCAGTGGCGCGCACTCTTAAAAAACAACCGTGAACTAAGACACATGCGTAACTCTGGCTTTAGAAGCGTGTAGTCTGCGACACCTACTATCTATTTAAGAAACGTGAACAATGAAACTTGCATATCTCTTGCTTCATTAGGGTGCTGAGAGAGACATCTACACTCTTGTTTAAGAAACGTGAACTATGACACATGTGTATCTCTTGCTTCAGTAGCGTGTAGTCAGAGACATCTACACTCTTGTTTAAAAATCTTAAACTATGACACATATCTCTTCCTTCATTATCGTGTATCAAGAGACATCTACACTATTGTTTAAGAAACATGAACTATGACACGTATATATCTTGCATCAGTAGCGTAAAATCAGAGACATCTACATTCTTGTTTAAGAAATATGAACTATGACACTTGCTTTACCCTTGCCTCAGTGGCGTGTAGAAAGAGACATCTACACTCTTATTTAAGAAACGTGAACTATGACACCTCATTATCTCTTACTTCAGTATCGTGTAGTCTGCGGCATCTACACTATATTTTCTGAAACGCGAATTGCTTCAGTAGCGTAAAGTCAGACACATCTACACTCTTGTTTGAACAGAGTGAACTATATCACTTCCAAATCTCTTGCTTCAGTATCGTTATTCAGGGACATCTACACTATTGTTTCTGAAACGTGAACTATACCCCTTGCATATCTTTTGCTTTAGCAGCGGATAGTCAGAAACATCTACACTCTGGTTTAAGAAACGAAAAATATAGTACTTCCATAGCTCGAGCTTCAGCAGCGTGTGGTCAGAGACGTCTCTATTCTCGTTTAAGTTACGTAAACTATGACACTTGCATAACATTTGCTTCAGTTGCGTGAAGTCACGGGCATCTACATTCTTGTTAAAAGGCTTGGACCATGTCACTATCATATATGTTGCTTCAAAAGGGTGAAGCCAGAAACATCTGCACTCTTGTTTAAGGAGCTTCAACTATGGCAAAGTCATATCTGTTACTTCAGTTGCGTGAAGTCACGGGCATCTACATTCTTGTTAAAAGGCTTGGACCATGTCACTATCATATATGTTGCTTCAAAAGGGTGAAGCCAGAAACATCTACACTCTTGTTTCAGATGCTTGAACTATAATAAACTCATATGTGTTGCTTCAGTAGCGTGTAGTCAGGATATCTCCATTCTTGTTTAAGAAGCTTGAACTATGACAAACGCATATCAGTTGCTTCAGTAGCGTGTAGTAATAGACATCTGCACTTTTGTTTAAGAAGCCTGAACTATGACAAACGCATATCAGTTGCTTCAGTAGCGTGTAGTAATAGACATCTGCACTTTTGTTTAAGAAGCCTGAACTATGACAAACGCATATCAGTTGCTTCAGTAGCGTGAAGTAATAGACATCTGCACTTTTGTTTAAGAAGCTTGAACTATGACAAACGCATATCGTTTGCTTCAGTAGCGTGTTTTAATATACATCTGCACTTTTGTTTAAGAAGCTTGAACTATGACAAACCCATATCAGTTGCTTCAGTAGCGTGTAGTAATAGACCTCTGCACTTTTGTTTAAGAAGCCTGAACTATGACAAACGCATATCAGTTGCTTCAGTAGCGTGTAGTAATAGACCTCTGCACTTTTGTTTAAGAAGCTTGAACTATGACAAACGCATATCAGTTGCTTCAGTAGCGTGTAGTAATAGACTTCTGCACTTTTGTTTAAGAAGCCTGAACTATGACAAACGCATATCAGTTGCTTCAGTAGCGTGTAGTAATAGACCTCTGCACTTTTGTTTAAGAAGCCTGAACTATGACAAACGCATATCGTTTGCTTCAGTAGCGTGTAGTAATAGACATCTGCACTTTTGTTTAAGAAGCCTGAACTATGACAAACGCATATCATTTGCTTCAGTAGCGTGTAGTAATATACATCTGCACTTTTGTTTAAGAAGCTTGAACTATGACAAACCCATATCAGTTGCTTCAGTAGCGTGTAGTAATAGACTTCTGCACTTTTGTTTAAGAAGCCTGAACTATGACAAACGCATATCAGTTGCTTCAGTAGCGTGTAGTCAGAGATATATACATACTTGTTTAAGAAGCTTGAACTATGACAAACTCATATCAGTTGCTTCAGCAGCGTGTAGTCAGAGACATCTACACCATTGTTTAATATGTTTAAACTATGAGTAACTATTTTTTCTTGCTTCAGTAGCATGTAGGTAGAGCCGTCTATATTCTTGTTTAAGAAGCTTGAACTTTAACACTTCCCTAACTCAAGGTTCAGTAGCGTGTAGTTAGAGACATCTACACTCTTGTTTAAGAAGCTTGGACTATGCTACTATCAAATCTATTGCATCAGTAGCGTGTAGTCAGACACATCTACACTCTTGCTTAAGAAGCTTGAACTATCACAAACTTATATCTGTTGCTTCAGTAGCGTGTAGTTACTGACATCTACATTCTTTTTTAAGAAGTGTGAAGTATGGTAAACTTATATCTATTGTTTTTCAGCAGCATTTAGCTAGAAACTTCTACACTGTTGTTTAAGAAGCTTGAATTGTGCCACTATCATATCTGTTGCTTCAGTTACGTTTAGTTAAAGACATCTACACTCTTGTTTAAGAAGCTTGAACTATCACAAACTCATATCTGATGCTTCAGTAGCGTGTAGTTAGAGACATCTACATTCCTTTTTAAGAAAGCTTGAACTATGCCACTATCATATCTGTTGCTTCAGTAGTGCGTAGATAGAGACATTTACACTCTTGTTTAACAAGCTTTAACTATGACAAGCTTATTTCTGTTGTTTCAGTAGCGTGTACTTAGAGACTTCTGCACCATTTATTAAGAGGCTTGAACTATGCCACTATCATATATGTTTCATGAGTATCGTGTAGTCAGAGGCATCTGCACCTTTGTTTAAGAAGCTTGAACTATGCCACTATTAAATCTGTTGCATCAGTAGCGTGTAGCCAGAGAAATCTAACTCTTGTTTAAATAGTTTGAACTATGACAATCCCACACCTCTTGCTTCAGTAGCGTGTAGTCAGAGACATGAACACCTTGGTTAAATAAGTTGAACTATGACACCTCAATGTATCTTTTTCAGTATCGCGTATTCACAAACATCTACACTGTTGTTTAAGAAACGTGTACTATGACACATATGTTTCTCTTGCTGCAGTAGCGTAAAGTCAGAGACATCTACACTCTTGTTTAAGAAGCTTGAACTATGATAGACCTACATCTGTTGTTTCAGTAGCATGTAATCGGAGGAATCTACACTCTTGTTTAAGAAGCGTGAACTATGACACTTGCATATCTCTTGCTTCAGTAGCGTATAGTCAGAGACATCTACACTCTTGTTTAAGAAGCTTGAACTATGATAGACCTACATCTGTCGTTTCAGTAGAATGTAATCGGAGGAATCTACACTCTTGTTTAAGAAGCGTGAACTATGACACTTGCATATCTCTTGCTTCAGTAGCGTATAGTCAGAGACATCTACTCTTTGTTTAAGGAACTTGAACTATGATACTTCAATATCTCTTGCTTCAGTATCGTGTATTCACAGACATCTACATTCTTGTTTAAGAGACTAAACTATGTCACTTCCATATCTCTTGGTTCCTTATGATGTATTCAGAGACATCTACACTCTTGTTTAAGAAACGTGAACTATGACACTTCCATATCTCTTGCTTCAGTAGCGTGTAGTCAGAGACATCCACACCTTGTTTAAGGAACTTGAACTATGATACTTCAATATCTCTTGCTTCAGTATCGTGTATTCAGGGACACCTACACCATTGTTTATGTAACGTGAACTATGACATATGTGTATCCCTTGATTCAGTAGCGTAAAGTCAGTTACGTCTACACTCATGTTTTAGAAACGTGAAGTATGACACTTTTATATCTCTTGCTTCAGTATCGTGCATTCAGGGACATCTACACAATTGTTTCTGAAGCGTGAACTATGCCACTTGCATATCTCTTGATATAGTAGCGGGTAGTCAGAGACATCTACACTGTGTTTTAAGAAACGAAAAATATAGCACTCCATAGCTCTAGCTTCAGCAGCAGCGTGTATTCAGAGACGTCTCCATTCTTGTTTAAGAAACGTGAAATATGACACTTGCATAGCTTTTGCATCAGAAACGTGTCCTTAGTCACATCTTCATTCTTGTTTAGGTGGCTTGAACTGTGACAAACTCATATCTTGTACTCCAGTAGCGGATAGCTAGACACACCTAAATTCTTGTTTGTGAAGCTTGAACATTGACACTATCACATCTCTTGCATAAATAGCGTTCAAAAAGAGAGATCCACACTCTTATCTGTAACTTCAGGAGCGTATAGCCAGAGACATCTTCATTCTTGTTTAGGTGGCTTGAACCGTGACAAACTCATATCTTGTACTTCAGTAGCGAATAGCTAGACACCTCTAAATTCTTGTTTGTGAAGCTTGAACATTGACACTATCACATCTCTTGCATAAATAGCGTTCAAAAAGAGAAATCCACACTCTTATCTGTAACTTCAGGAGCGTGTAGCCAGAGACATCTTCATTCTTGTTTAGGTGGCTTGAACTGTGACAAACTCATATCTTGTACTTCAGTAGCGAATAGCTAGACACCTCTAAATTCTTGTTTGTGAAGCTTGAACATTGACACTATCACATCTCTTGCATAAATAGCGTTCAAAAAGAGAAATCCACACTCTTATCTGTAGCTTCAGGAGCGTGTAGTCAGAGACATCTTCATTCTTGTATAGGTGGCTTGAACTGTACAAACTCATATCTTGTACTTCAGTAGCGAATAGCTAGACACATCTAAATTCTACACTCATATCTGTAACTTCAGGAGCGTGTAGTCAGAGACAACTAAATTCTACACTCATATCTGTAGCTTCAGGAGCGTGTAGTCAGAGACATCTTCATTCTTGTTTAGGTGGCTTGAACTATGACAAACTCATATCTTGTACTTCAGTAGCGAATAGCTAGACACACCTAAATTCTACACTCATATCTGTAGCTTCAGGAGCGTGTAGTCAGAGACATCTTCATTCTTGTTTAGGTGGCTTGAACTATGACAAACTCATATCTTGTACTTCAGTAGCGGATAGCTAGACACATCTAAATTCTACACTCATATCTGTAGCTTCAGGAGCGTGTAGTCAGAGACATCTTCATTCTTGTTTAGGTGGCTTGAACTATGACAAACTCATATCTTGTACTTCAGTAGCGGATAGCTAGACACACCTAAATTCTACACTCATATCTGTAGCTTCAGGAGCGCGTGGTCAGAGACATCTTCATTCTTGTTTAAGAAGCTTGAACTATGGTAAATTCATATCTGTTGCTTTAGCAGCGTATAATTAGAGACATCATGTTCTTGTTTAATAGCTTGATCAATGACAAACTCATATCTGTTTCTTCAGTACCGTGTAGTCAGAAGTATGTACAGTCGTGTTTAAGAAGCTTGTTCTTTGACTAACTTATATATATATTTTTTTTTTGTAGTGTTTAACGGCCGCTCTTACTGCTCTGGCACCGCAGGCGATGACACGACGATACATGAAGATGGAGCCCCGGTGGAATGAGATGGCGTGGAAAACCGGAGAACCTGGAGAAAACCCGCCCCTGCGCCGCTTTGCCCACCAAAAATCTCACGCTTGGGATCGAACCCGGGCCGTCTAGGTGAGAGGCGAATGGTCTGACCACTCGGCCAGGGCGCGGCCACTTATATCTGAAGCTTCAGTAGCGTGTAATTAGAGATATCTGCATTCCTGCTTAAGAAGCTTGAACTATGACAAACATATCTGTTGCTTCAGTAGCATGTAATCACAGACATCTGCACTCTTGTTTAAGAAGCTTGAACTATGCCTCTATCAAATCTGTTGTATCAGTAGCGTGTAGCCAGATTCATCTACACTCTTGTTTAACAAGCTTGAACTATGACAAACTCATATCTATATCTTCGGTTGCTTATAGTTTGAGACATCTACAGTGTTGTTTAAGAAGCTTGAACTATGCCACTATCATACCTGTAGCTTTAGTAGCGTGTAGTCAGAGACATCTGCATTCTTGTTTAACAAGCTTGAATTATGATAAACTCAGTATTTGTATCTTCAGTTGCTTGTAGTTGCAGATATCTTCACCTTTTTTTAACAAGCTTGAACTATGACAAATTCATATCTTTTGCTTCAGTAACGGTTAGTTAGAGACATCTACACTCTTGTTCAAGAAATTTGTACTATCACAAGCTCATATCTTTTGGTTCAGTAGCGTGTAGTTAGAGAAATCTACATTCTTGTTTAAAAAGCTTTAACTATGACAAACGCATTTTTGTTGCTTCAGGAGCATTTATTTAGAGACTTCTACACTCTTTTTTAAGAAGCTTAAACTATCGCAAACTCATATCTGTTGCTGCAGTAGCTTGTAGTTAGACATCTACACTCTCTTCTAACAAGCTTGGACTATGCGACTATCATATCTGTTACTTCAGTAGCGTGAAGCCGGAGGCATCTAAACTCCTGTTTAAGAAGCTTGAACTATCACAAACTCATATCTGTTGTTTCTGTAGCGTATCTAGAGACATCTGCACTCTTGTTTAACAAGTATGAATTATGCCACTATCGTATCTGTTGCTTCAGTAGCATGTAGTCAAGACATCTATGCTCTTTTATAAGAAACGTGAACGATAACATTTGCATATCTCTTGTTTCAATAGCTTGTAGTCAGTGATATATACATTCTCTTTTAAGATACGTGAACTCTGACACTGTCAGATCTCTTGATTCAGTAGCGTGTAGTCAGTGATATATACATTCTCTTTTAAAATACGTGAACTCTCATGCTGCCATTTCTCTTGATTTAGTAGCTTGTAGTCAGTGATATCTACATTCTCTTTTAAGATACGTGAACTCTGACACTGGAATATCTCTTGATTCAGTAGCGTGTAGTAAGTGATATCTACATTCTCTTTTAAGATACGTGAACTATGACAGTTGCATAACTCTTGCTTCAGTAGCGTGTAATCAGTGATATCTAGATTCTCTTTTAAGATACGTGAACTATGACAGTTGCATATCTCTTGCTTCAGTAGCGTGTAATCAGTGATATCTAGATTCTCTTTTAAGATACGTGAACTCTGACACTGGAATTTCTCTTGATTCAGTAGCGTGTAGACAGTGATATCTAGATTCTCTTTTAAGATACGTGAACTATGACAGTTGCATATCTCTTGCTTCAGTAGCGTGTAATCAGTAATTATCTAGATTCTCTTTTAAGATACGTGAACTCTGACACTGGAATATCTCTTGTTTCAGTAGCGTGTAGTCAGTGATATCTAGATTCTCTCTTGTAAGATACGTGAACTATGACAGTTGCACAACTCTTGCTTCAGTAGCTTGTAGTCAGTGATATCTGCATTCTCTTTTAAGATCCGTGAACTCTGACACTGGAATAGCTCTTGATTCAGTAGCGTGTAGTCAGTGATTTCTGCATTCTCTTTTAAGATACGTGAACGATAACATTTGCATATCTCTTGTTTCAGTAGCCTGTAGTCAGTGATATCTACATTCTCTTTTAAGATACGTAATCTCTGACACTGGAATATCTCTTGATTCAGTAGCGTGTAGTCAGTGATATCTGCATTCTCTTTTAAGATACGTGAACGATAACATTTGCATATCTCTTGTTTCAGTAGCGTGTAGTCAGTGATATCTACATTCTCTTTAAACATACGTGAACTCTGACACTGGAATATCTCTTGTTTCAGTAGCGTGTAGTCAGTGATATCTAGATTCTCTTTTAAGATACGTGAACTCTGACACAGGAATATCTCTTGCTTCAGTAGCGTGTAGTCAGTGATATCTACATTCTTTTTTAAGATTCGTGAACTCTGACACTGGAATATCTCTTGCTTCTGTAGCGTGTAGTAAGTGATATTTACAGTCTCTTTTAAGATACGTGAACTGTATTACTTGCATATCTCTTGCTTCAGTAACGTGTAGTCAGTGATATCTACATTCTTTTTTAAGATACGTGAACTCTGACACTGGAATATCTCTTGATTCAGTAGCGTGTAGTCAGTAATACCTACATTCTCTTTTAAGATACGTGAACTTAGACAGTTGCATAACTCTTGCTTCAGTAGCGTGTAGTCAGTGAGATCTACATTTTTTTTAAGATTCGTGAACTCTGACACTGGAATATCTCTTGATTCAGTAGCGTGTAGTCAGTGATATCTGCATTCTGTTTTAAGATACGTGAACTATGACAGTGGAATATCTCTTGATTCAGTAGCGTGTAGTCAGGAATACCTACATTCTCTTTTAAGATACGTGAACTATGACAGTTGCATAACTCTTGATTCAGTAGCGTGTAGTCTGTGATATCTAAATTCTCTTTTAAGATACGTGAACTATGACAGTTGCATAACTCTTGATTCAGTAGCGTGTAGTCAGTGATATCTGCATTCTCTTTTAAGATACGTGAACTCTGACACTGGAATATCTCTTGATTCAGTAGCGTGTAGTCAGTGATATCTGCATTCTGTTTTAAGATACGTGAACTATGACAGTGGAATATCTCTTGATTCAGTAGCGTGTAGTCTGTGATATCTAAATTCTCTTTTAAGATACGTGAACTATGACAGTTGCATAACTCTTGATTCAGTAGCGTGTAGTCAGTGATATCTGCATTCTCTTTTAAGATACGTGAACTCTGACACTGGAATATCTCTTGATTCAGTAGCGTGTAGTCAGTGATATCTACATTCTCTTTTAAGATACGTGAACTATTACAGTTGCATAACTCTTGCTTCAGTAGCGTGTAGTCAGTGATATCTAGATTCTCTTTTAAGATACGTGAACTCTGACACTGGAATATCTCTTGCTTCTGAAGCGTGTAGTCAGTGATATCTACATTCTTTTTTAAGATTCGTGAACTCTGACACTGGAATATCTCTTGCTTCTGTAGCGTGTAGTCAGTGATATCTACACTCTCTTTTAAGATAGGTGAACTGTAATACTTGCATATCTCTTGCCTCAGTATAGTGTAAGCAGTTATACCTCCATTCTTCAGATACTTGAACTATGACAGTTGCATATCTCTTGCTTCAGTAGCGTGTAGTCAGTGATATGCACTATCTCTTTTAAGATACGTGAACTATGAAAGTTGCATATATCTTGCTTCAGTAGCGTGTAGTCAGTAATACCTACATTCTCTTTTAAGATATGTGAACTGTGAAACTTACATATCTCTTGCTTCATTAGTGTGTAGTAAGTGATATCTAAATTCTCTTTTAAGATACGTGAACAAGGATACTTGCACATCTCTTGCTTGTGTTGCGTGTAGTCAGTGATATGTACATTCTCTTCTAAGATACGTGAACTATGACAGTTGCATATCTTTTGCTTCAGTAGCGTAGGGTAAGTGATATCTACAGTCATGCTTATTAAACGTGAACAATGACACTTGCATATTTCTTGCTCCAGTAGCGTGCTGTGAGAGACATCTATACCTTCTTGCTTAAGATGCGTGAACTATGAGTCTTGCATATCTCTGGCTTCAGTAGCGTGCTGTGAGAGACATCTATACCTTCTTGCTTAAGAAGCGTGAACTATGACACTTGAATATCTCTTGCTTCAGTGGCGTGCTGTTAGAGACATCTATACCTACTTGCTTAAGAAGCGTGAACAATGACACTTGAATATCTCTTGCTTCAGTAGCGTGCTGTGAGAGACATATATACCTTCTTGCTTAAGAAGCGTGAACAATGACATTTGCATATCTCTTGCTTCAGTAGCATGCTGTGAGAGACATCTATACCTTCTTGCTTAAGAAGCGTGAACAATGACATTGCATATTTCTTGCTTCAGTAGCGTGCTGTGGGAGACGTCTATACCTTCTTGCTTAAGAAGTGTGGTCAATGACACTGCATATTTCTTGCTTCAGTGGCGTGCTGTGAGAGACGTCTATATCTTCTTGCTTAAGAAGCGTGAACAATGACATTGCATATTTCTTGCTTCAGTAGCATGCTGTGAGAGACATCTATACCTTCTTGCTTAAGAAGTGTGGTCAATGACATTGCATATTTCTTGCTTCACTAGCGTGGTGAGAGACATCTATACCTTCTTACTTAAGAAGCGTGAACAATAACATTGCATATTTCTTGCTTCACTAGCGTGGTGAGAGACATCTATACCTTCTTGCTTAAGAAGTGTGGTCAATGACATTGTATATTTCTTGCTTCAGTAGCGTGCTGTGGGAGACGTCTATATCTTCTTGCTTAAGAAGTGTGGTCAATGACATTGCATATTTCTTGCTTCAGTAGCGTGCTGTGGGAGACGTCTATATCTTCTTGCTTAGGAAGTGTGGTCAATGACATTGCATATTTCTTGCTTCAGTAGCGTGCTGTGAGAGACATCTATACCTTCTTGCTTAAGAAGTGTGGTCAATGACATTGCATATTTCTTGCTTCAGTAGCATGCTGTGAGAGACATCTATACCTTCTTGCTTAAGAGGTGTGGTCAATGACATTGTATATTTCTTGCTTCAGTAGCGTGCTGTGGGAGACGTCTATATCTTCTTGCTTAAGAAGTGTGGTCAATGACATTGTATATTTCTTGCTTCAGTAGCGTGCTGTGGGAGACATCTATACCTTCTTGCTTAAGAAGTGTGGTCAATGACATTGTATATTTCTTGCTTCAGTAGCGTGCTGTGAGAGACATATATACGTTCTTGCTTAAGAAGTGTGGTCAATGACATTGCATATTTCTTGCTTCAGTAGCGTGCTGTGAGAGACATCTATATCTTCTTGCTTAAGAAGTGTGGTCAATGACATTGCATATTTCTTGCTTCAGTAGCATGCTGTGAGAGACATCTATACCTTCTTGCTTAAGAAGTGTGGTCAATGACATTGCATATTTCTTGCTTCAGTAGCGTGGTGAGAGAGATAACTACACCTTCCGGTTTAAGAGCAGAGTGTCTATTAGTGTGTGAGTGTAGGTATGTGAACGAGTTTTAGTGTGTGTTTGTTTGCGTTTTTGAGTGTGTGTGAATGCGCGTGATTCTTTGGTACACGTTGTGAGTATGTGTGAGTGTCATTGTGTGTGTGTGTGTGTGAGTTTGTTTCAGATTTTGGTATAGTGTGAGTGAATGTGAGGGAGTGTAGCTGTCAGTTGTGTGTGTTTGTGTGTGTGTGTGTGTGAATTTTAGTGTGAGTATAAATGATATGTTTTTTTGAGTGTGTGTGGTTTGTTTTTTATGTGTGTGAGTGTATATTTGTGTGTGTTGTGTGAGTTTCTGAGTGTGTAGTGTGTGTAAGTTTTTTATGAGTGAGTGAGAGTGCGGATGTGTTTAAGTGTGTGTAATGTCTTTGTGTGATTGTGAACATTTGCATGTGTGAGTTTGTGTGTGTCTGTATACGAGTGTGAGTGTGTATGTGTGTGTGAGTTTGTTATTGAGTGTGTTTGAATGTGTGTGAAGCTTTGAATGTATGTGTGTGCATAAGTGAGTGTGTTAGAATGCGTGTGTGTGAGTGTAATTGCGAGTGTGAGAGTGTGTTTGGATGTGTGTGAATGTGTAAGTGTAGTGTGTGTGAGTGTAATTGCGAGTGTGAGAGTGTGTTTGGATGTGTGTGAATTTGTGTGTGAATGTGTAAGTGTAGTGTGTGTGAGCGTAATTGCGAGTGTGAGAGTGTGTTTGGATGTGTGTGAATGTGTAAGTGTAGTGTGTGTGAGTGTAATTGCGAGTGTGAGAGTGTGTTTGGATGTGTGTGAATTTGTGTGTGAATGTGTAAGTGTAGTGTGTGTGAGTGTAATTGCGAGTGTGAGAGTGTGTTTGGATGTGTGTGAATGTGTAAGTGTAGTGTGTGTGAGTGTAATTGCGAGTGTGAGAGTGTGTTTGGATGTGTGTGAATTTGTGTGTGAATGTGTAAGTGTAGTGTGTGTGAGTGTAATTGCGAGTGTGAGAGTGTGTTTGGATGTGTGTGAATTTGTGCGTGAATGTGTAAGTGTAGTGTGTGTGAGTGTAATTGCGAGTGTGAGAGTGTGTTTGGATGTGTGTGAATGTGTAAGTGTAGTGTGTGTGAGTGTAATTGCGAGTGTGAGAGTGTGTTTGGATGTGTGTGAATTTGTGTGTGAATGTGTAAGTGTAGTGCGTGTGAGTGTAATTGCGAGTGTGAGGGTGTGTTTGGATGTGTGTGAATGTGTAAGTGTAGTGTGTGTGAGTGTAATTGCGAGTGTGAGAGTGTGTTTGGATGTGTGTGAATTTGTGTGTGAATGTGTAAGTGTAGTGCGTGTGAGTGTAATTGCGAGTGTGAGGGTGTGTTTGGATGTGTGTGAATGTGTAAGTGTAGTGTGTGTGAGTGTGTGTTGCGAGCGTGTGAGGTATTTATTTGGGAGTTTGTGTGTGTTAGAGTGGTTGGGGGTGAGTTTGTGTGTGCGTATGAATATGTATGTCTGAGTATGTGTTTGTAAGAGTGTGCTTTTGCGAGTGTGTTTGTCTGTGTGTGAGTGTTTGCATGGGATTTTGTGTATGCACGTGTGTGTATGTGACTTTGTGTGAGCGTTTGTCCGTGGGAGTGTGTGTGAGTGGGAATGTGTTTGCCTGAATGTGTGTGAGTGTGAGTGCTTGTTTGAGGTTGTAAGTGTCTGTGTGAGTTTTTGTGTGAAAGTAGTATGAGTTTGTGTGTGTGGGTGTGTGAATGTATATCTGAGTGTATGTGAACGTGTGTATGAAGGTGTGTGAGTATTTGTGAACGTGCTTGCGTTTGTGTGTGTAAAAATTTAAGTGGTGTGTTACTGTGTGTGAGTGAATATGTGTGCGAGTGTGTGTGAGATTGTGCGCGTTTTACGTGTGTGTGAGTGTGATGCTATGAGTGTCTGTGCGAGTGTGTTTTGTGGTTTTGAGTGTGTGAGTGAGTTTGTGTGAGCTTGTGTGAATGACTGTGTGTGTGAGTGTTTGTGTGGGTGGTTGGTTGGTTGGGAGTTTGAATGTATTTGTGTGAGTGTGAGTATGTGAGTGAATATGTTATGATAGAATCTGGTCACTGTCACGGCCGCTGCGATATATCGAAATGCTGGCCGCATCGTTGAACAATCAGGTACATATTGATCCAGAGAGAACACGAAGTATTCGTGATACCCAACACCCAAGGGAGTTAAACAGGTAGCTAGCTTTATTGGAATGGTTAGCTATTTTGCCAAGTTGATTCCCAGTTATGCCGCAGAGGCTTATAAATTAAATTGCCTGAGGAGAAAGGGGTCTAAATTCATCTGGGGTTCTGAACAACAGCAGGCGTTTCTTAGGCTTAAGGAAGCATTGATTTCGCCTACAGTAGTTTATGTGCCGGATTTCCCCCTCCTGTTTGTGTTACAAACGGATGCGTGTGGGACAGCTTTAAGCGCTGTACTTCTTCAAGTTCATCCTGAAGGGCGGAAGTTATGCCTCCCGCAGTTTAACTATGGCGGAGAGGAAATACTATATGAGTTGAACGCTTTGGCAGTACTCTATGGGATGGAAGAATATCGTTTCTGTTTGGAGCATGTGGAGTTTCAGTTAGAAACCGACAACCAAGCACTTTCATGGCCAGACCACGAAGGAGTGCGAAGGTGGTTCGGTGGGCGCTCCGGATGTCAACATATAAGGTGCGCCATATAAGGGGACAGGTAAATTGCATAGCTGATACTTTGTCCAAAATATATGGGGATGAGAGCCTGCGTCGAACAGGTTGTTACGCCAAAGCTAGTCTTAAGTTTGGCAATTTTGCCGCAGATTCCTCTGACTTTTAAAGATGTGGGTGAACATCAACGGGCAGATAGTGAATTGTCACAGTATTTTGAGGCTTATGTTAAGGATAGTTTGCCAAACCTTTTGAATGGCGGGGAACTTTACTTGGTTGCAGAGACCGGGACAAGTGGAGAATTGTAGTTCCAAAGAATCTCAGAAATCTCCTTTTACGCTATTTTCATTATTCACATCTCGGAGTATATAAAACTAGGGGAAACATTTAGAGAACAATTTGTTTGGAAGAAAATGGATGGAGACATAAGAGATTGGGTTCGGGCTTGTCAGTTGTGTAAGCTGAGAAAGCCCGCTCAGAATACAAAGTTGGGTTCGCTTGCGTCTTAAGTAGCGGAACGGCCTATGGAGAAGCTCTTTATAGACAATATTGGGCCTTTGCCCAGGAGTAAGCAAGCCAATCGTTTTGCTTTGGTTGCGATGGATGCTTTCACCAAGTACAATTGGTTGATACCAACTCGTGATGCCAATACTGTGAGCACAATTAAGGCCTTACAAGGCATTGTTACTTGTATTGGTGTGCCCAAGGCGATTGGGTCAGATAATGACACAATTTCCGTACTTTCTGTTTTAATGCTGGGGTAACACATGTTACTACAATACTATATTGTCCCCAGCCCTCGCTTAGCGAAAGGATCAATCCTACACTTAAATCTGTACTTAGCTCATATCATCATTAAAATCAAACAAGCTGGGACCATTGCATCCAGTTTGCGTTGAATTCAGCTCGCCATGAAGCTCATGGGCATTGCGCATTTAATCTCAGGATGTCCTTTAGACCAAACCATCCCTTGGCTAATTTGTGGCATATCCGTGATTTGTTGCCACCCAAGGCGTCGGAGCAGGAGTTGAGGAAGACGGGGATAGAGTTAGGACAAACCTACGTAGGGCTAGGTTACAAATGGAGAGCAGCTACAATCGTGGGAGAATTGATCCCAAATCGGTGAGATTGAATATGTAAAAAAATTTCCCCAGAGCAAGGCAATAAATAAGTTTACTGTCAAACTTGCACCTAAGTACTTGGGCCCGTACACAATAAATAATTTTTGTTCTCCAGTATCGGTGTTGCTGGAAGGGGGATCCCACCAGAAATTTAAGCGAACTCATGTGTCACAATTAAGACGGTGACAGAGCGGATTCTGGTAGGGTCCTGATTAGTTATAAGTGTTCAAGTTGTGCTGGAGTGTGTGTATGAGAACTATTGGGAGCCTCAGACAGTCTACTCAAGTTTCAATGGATGGAGAGACTTTGTTCCTGAGACGTCGGAGAGCGGTGGCTTTGGAGGTGACGCCGAAGGTGGAGACCATATACCGCAGGCGTTTTGGTGGCTGGTAGCAAGTTGGAGGGAGAACTGTTTTTTCTTCAAGTGCCGAGAGATCCTGTTGTTCCTGATCAGGTGTGGGAGGTGGCCTCACTTGGTACCAATCTGTATCTTCATGAATTCCTGCCCCCCCCCATGCAAGACTGACCAGAAGATCGGCATTCATTGGGAAAAGGCTGAGACTCCTCCCCCTTTTCCTTGGGGGGACGGAATCTGGTCACTGTCACGGCCGCTGCGATATATCGAAGTGCTGGTTGCATCGTTACCGTTCTTTTCTTCGAGTTGGCAATGTCCGCCCTCCGCTCCGTTACCCCCCTCTTCTCGACGCTGCGAAGAAGAATGCCTGGAAGAAGCGAGTCGTTCATCAAGCAGATCTAGCCAAGTGGGCTAGCTAGCAGATCCCCTCAATGTGCATTACCTCTGGCCACAGCAAGAAGGAAGCCATCTTGTGTTCGTGTGAAATTGCTGAGGTTGTTCCTTTATGTATGGTTGAGCAGTGGCGGCCGGCCTTTAGGGGCACAGGGGTACGTGCATTCCCTATAACAATTTCAGACAATAATTTCTGTATTATATTATTAGCTAAAATGCTATAATCCATAACGCAGTTTGTATAAATTTAAACCTACTGTGCACACTGGACAGTTGTAGTGAAGATGGCTTTCGGAAACAGTAACCGGCCGTGTTTTTCGGACACAAGCGACTTTGTGGTCATCCTATGCGCACGCGCAGAAGAATTCAATGCTTTCAGATGCAATTAATTTGTGGGTGCGGGTTTCAAGGGGCCGAGCGGGGAAGGTTCTCTTAGGATACGAAAGCCTCTGTGGTCATTTTCTGCTCATGCGCAAAGAGAAAATAAGAACCAACAATAAGCAAAAGCTAAAGTTTGAGTCAAATCCCTTACAAAAATATTTAGCCAAAGATATTTTCACGTGTAAGAATAAATAATAAGAAACATTTCTTAAGTTTGAATGTCTTCTTATTTGAAAACAAAGTTGATCTATAAACCTCCCGAACGAAACATACAAAAAGAAGCTTATGTGGTAAAAATGTACAATGTACAAGCAGTGTGTTGTGCAATTATCCTAAGTTTACTAGGAAATAGATTCGCGATACAGTTGAAACTTCACTTGAAAACAGGAAAAGGTAAAATAACCAATAGTTATTGAAAAAATGGACTGAACAAGGAGTAAAGTGGACCTTACTTGCGAGAGGTGATTAGTGGTTTTGAGAATGAGTGCTGAGTAAGAGTAAACTGATAACTGTGAAGCAGTGACTTGAATGTATTTCCCGTGTTATGAAACATAATCCGAATGCGCCAGAGAATAATTTGGTGAAACTAACTGCCGAATGATATGCCGATTTATCAGTTGCTAGCGTTCAAAGAAACCGCAATGTTAAAACTCGCCTTAAGAGGGAAAATCCTAAACACTATTAGGCGATGCTTTGTAACGTTTACAATTGCTTATAAAGAAAATGCTAAAGACATTAATATCACGATCACGATCTACTTACTTTAAGGGCAGTTTCCATAATTTTCTGAGAGAAGAGCGAGCTTCGTTGCTGAAAAGAAACATCGTGAAAGTTGTAATTGGCATACATAAGCTATTAAAGTTGAGTAAGTTAATTTTGAAGATTAACTCAAGTGCATCAGCTGTTAATACGAGCTATGCATCAATTTGCAGCAGGATCACCTCTCTGATAATGTTGTTGACATTATAAACAGCGAAGATGACGGCTCGTGTTCAAATTTGTCGGAACAAGTCGCGTTCATTTTCTGACTTAAATCAAAGAGTTATGAAAGTATTTTTTTCAAGCAAAGGATCGAAGGATGGACTTCATCTACAAACAGAAAAGTTAGTGCTAATACACAAATTAGCATTTCATATCTACCGATATCTTTTAGTTTCCACTAATTTTAGTCTGTCGTCATCCGTGATTTAGGGCTAACATGCTAGCCTCTGGTTTTCAAGGTCGCGGGTTCAAACCCGGCTGATTTTTTTTTTTCAGGAGTAAAAATCCCTTCCTCCTTAAGGGAAGTAAAGTCATTGATACCGTTTCGTAGATTTACGGCACGTAAAAAAAACCTCAATCCTGATAAAGAGGCCTCTAAGCATTATTAAGCGGTGTTTCGCGCCCAAAATAGAATGGGACGCTTAGAACCGTAGCAGTTAAAGAGCGTCCATAAATAACATTCAATTTAGTTTTAATTTTAGTCAGTCTTAAAATTGTGCCCTATCAGATAATTTGGCTACGAGCCGCAACTGTGGTTGATTGAATGATATATTTGTAGAATGCATGTGCAGTTCAAGATGTAGAGGCATAGCCAACCCAGGGTTTTAAGACTCAGTGGGATCATTTCGTAAGGGTTAGCGAATGCAATGGATGGGGTAATTCCATAGCAGTGAAACTACGAGTAAAGTAGAACCGAAGTAGTATTCGGGTTCCGTTGGGTGTATTCCCCAATGGCTTGCCTTACATAACGGGGAATTGATTCTTTAAATTACTGTGATAATTTTCTATTGTGTAAGAATGTGTGGGGACCAGCACCCGAGCTTATGAGTGTTATATTTTATACATATTTATTATGATTTATATACATATTCAAATTGATCTAGAGTTTCTATACAGACGCCTTAGCCGGGAGCTGGGTTGAATTGATGCACGCTAATATAACCAGAAATATACTTTCATGTAACCTGTTAATGAAACATTTCATTTGGCTTAATTTTCACTTGAATATTGCAAGTGGCTATCTTTTGCAGGAAATATAAATCTTAAATATTGTTGAATGTTATATTTGTTTGTTAAAGTTTATGAGACTGTTAAAATTAAAGTTTTGGAGTTATGTTTGTTGTTACATTTATGAGATTCTTAACGTTTCTTTGATTGCACAAATAATTAACCGGGCTCTAGCCACTTTTTGATTAATATATTAAATTCATATTATATTGGAGCCCACTCCCGTAATTTCTTATAATAATTATACAGTTGAAAGGAGATTTTGGTCTTTATTTAAGATTGCATTCTCCTCATTCCACTGTTCCCGATCCACGGCTCCTGAAGGAAAGTAATTAAAAGCTACGAGTACAGCACCCCTTGCTCATCCTTACCTCCCGCTCGTAGCGGCAGTTAACAATGTGTATGTGTGAGTGTATGAGTATGAGTGTTAGTGTGGGAATGTGCGTGTTAGAGGGTTGTGTAATTGTATGTTCGAATGTATGTATGTGAGTGTGAGGTCGAAGTATAAATATATGTGTGAGTGTGTGTGTTGGTGTGTGAGTGTAAGTGTCCGAGTGTGAATATGTGTGTGAGTATGTGATTGAGTGTCTGTGTGAGTGTCTGTGTGCACGTGTGGGTGAGTGTGTGCGTGTTTGTGACTTTTTTGTGTGAGTTTGTGTCAGTGTGTGTGTTTGAGAGTGTGTATGATATTGTGTGTAATTGTGTGTTTTTAGTATGTGGAATAGTGAGTTTGTGAGTGTGCTTTTGTTTTGAGTGTGTGTGAGTTTGTGTGTGCGCGTGTGTGTGGTTGTGTGTGTGTGTGTAAGTATGTATGGGAGAGAGTATGTGTGTGAGTGTGTGTGTGTGTGTGTGAAAGAGAGTGTGCGGGTAAGTGGTTGTGTGAGTGTATGCATTAGTGTGTGTGTACGATTGTGTTTGCGAATGTGTGTGAGTGTGTGAATTAATGTGCCAGTGTCTGTGTGTGAGAGTGTATGTTTGTGCATGTGTGTTTATGTGATTGTGCGTGTGGTTTGTGCGATTGTGCGTGTGTGTAAGTCTGTGTAGGAATCCGTGTGTTTGAATTAGTAAACGTACTGTATTTGTTTGCATGTGTGAATGTGTTAGAGTGCGTGTGTGTGTGTGTTTGAGTGCATTTGTGTAGTTGTGCGCCTTTGTCTGTGTGTGAGTGCGTGTGAATTTGTCAATGTGTGTGAGTGTGCTAATGAAAGTGAGTGTGAGTGATTGTGCGCGAGTGTGTTTGAATGTGTGAGTGTATTTGTGCATATGTGAGTGTGTTAGAATGCTCGGATGTGAGTGTGTGTGAGTAAGTGTAGAGTGTGTGACTGTTTGTTGGAGTGTGTGTGTGAGAGAGTTTGTGCGAGTGTCTTCTAGTGTGCGTGAGTGTGTGACATTGTGTATGAGTGCGTCTGTTTTTGAGAGTGTGTTTGTTAGTGTGTAGGTGTGGGTGAGTGTGAGGGTGTGTTGGAGTGTGTGTGTATTTGTGTGTGCGAGTGTGTGTGTTTGATTGGGCGTAATGTGTGTGTGTGTTAAAGAGATTTTGTGTTTGTGAGTGTGTTTGGGTGTGTGTGAATTTCTGTGTGTGAGTGAGTAAGTGTAGAGTGTGAGACTGTTTGTTGGAGTGCGTGTGAGAGTGTCTTCTAGTGTGTGTGAATATGCTTTTGAGAGTGTGTGTGTGAGACTGTGGGTGTGTGTGTGGGGGTATGTTCAAGTGTGTGTGTGTGTGAGTTTGTGTTGCAGTGTCTGTTTGGGCGTTTGTGTCTGTTAGAGTGGTTGTGAGTGTGTGAGAGTGTGTGGGAGAGTGGGTGTATAAGCGTATGTGTTGGAGTGTGTGTATCAGGTGTGTGTGAGTGTGTGAATTGTGTGTCTAAGTGTGTGCGAGTGTGTTTGTCTTTGTTTGAGTGTGTGTGATTGTGTGTAGGAGTGTTTGTATGGCTGAGAGTGAGTGTTTGTGTGGGTTAGAGTGTGTGTGAATGTATGTGTGCGAGTGTGCTTGTGTTTTGTGCGTTATGGTATGAGTGTGTGCGTTAGTGTGTATGTGAGCGTGTGAATGTGCGAGTGTGTGTGTTAATTTCTGTGTGCCAATGTATTGTGTATGTGAGTGTGTATGCGTGTTAGTGCGTGTATGAGAGTGTTGGTAGAAGTGTCTGTGAGAGTGTGTGTGGGTATGAGTGAGTGTGTAAGGGTGACTGTGTTTGAAAGGGAGTGTGTGTATGTTTGTGAGTTTGTGTGTTGGAGAAGTGTGTAAGTATGTGTGAGAGTTTGGGTGAGTGGTGTTTTTGTTAGTGTGTTTGCGAGTATGTGTGTGACTGCGATGGTGTGAATGTGTGATAATGTGTGTGAGAATATAATTGAGAGTGTGTGTGTGTGAAAAGTAAGGCTGTTTGACACTGTGTGAGTCTGAGTGTGAATGTGAGTATGTGTGTGTGAATTAGTATGTGTTTGTGTGTTTGAGTGTGTAGGTTTTTTGAGTGTGTGTGATTTTTGGGTGAGTGTGTTTATGAGTGTATGTGTCTGATTGTGTGAATATGTGTGCGAGTGTGTGTTTGAATGTGTGTGTGAGTGGGTATGTGTAAGAGAGTGTGTGTATGATTGATTGTTTGTGAGTGGTAATGTATGTGTATGAGTGTTGGAGAGTGTATGTGTGTAAGTGTAGTGTTAGAGTGTGTGTAACAGGGTGTCTGTGAGTGTGTGTTAGTATGTAGGTGAGTGTTGGTGTGTCTGAGTTAGTGTGTTTGTGTGAGAGAGCATGTGTGCTTCTCTGTGTTTTTGAGTGTGTATGTGTGAATCTGTGTGTCATTGTGAGTGCGAGTGTGTATGTGTATTCGGATGTGAGTGTGATGGTGTGTTGGAGTGTTTGTATGGGTGTGTGTATGAATGTGTGCGAGTGTGTTTGTGTGTATGTATGTGAAAAGTAGGAATGTGTGTTTGAGTAGTGTGTGAGTGTGTGTTCTATTGTGTGTGCGTATGTATTATTGTATGTGAGTATGCGTGTGTGTGTGTGTGTGTGGGAGTTTCTGTGTGAGCGTGTGTGTGAATGCTTATGTTTGTGAGTGTGTGTGAAAGTGGGTGTTTGTGAGAATTTGTGTGTGAGTGTTTATGAGTGTGTGGGGGTGTAATTGTTTTTGTGTGTGTGAATGAGTGTGTGTGTGAGTCGGAGTGGGTGTAAGAGTTTAATTTGAGTTGTGAGAGTATGTGTATTTGTGTGGGTGTGTTTTATTGAGTGTTTGTGTGTGTGTGTGAATGCGTGTGAGTGTGTGTGTGTGTCTTTAAGTTTGAGTCTGTTTGTTAGTGTGTGTATAAGAGAATGTGTGTCAGTGAGTTGTTGTGTAAGTGTGTCAGTATGAGTATGTGTTTGAGTGAATGTTTGGGTGGTGTGTGTTTGAGTGTGTGTATAATACTACGTGTGTGCGTGAGTCAGTATGGGTGATTGTTTGTGTGTGAGTCGGTGTGAAAATGGCAAATGGCGTGTTATTTATGGACGATCTTATACTACTGTGGTTCTCAGCGTCCCATTCTAAATTGGCGGTGGAAAGACCGCTTAGTTTTGCTCAGAGGCCTCTCTATCAGACTTGACGTTCTTTTACGTGCCGTAAAGCGTTGGTCCCGTGTCGTAGATTTACGGCACGTAAAAGAACCTCAAGCCTGATAGAGAGGCCTCTGAGCAAAATTAAGCGGTCTTTCACACCCAATTAGAATGGGACGCTGAGAACCACAGTAGTTAAAGAGCGTCCATAAATAACACGCCAGTTTTTACACCACGGGGTTGACTACGTGAGTCAGTGTGTCTGAGTGTGTGTGATTGTGAGTGTTTTGGGTGAGTGGGTGTCTGAGTGAGATTGTGGGTGTGAGTGTGTATGTGTTTGAGTGAGTGTGTGTAAGTTTGCGTGTTTTTGTGAGTGCGAGTGTGTTGGTATGTTTTGCAAGTCTGTGTGAATGTGTGTGAGAGTGTTTGGGAGTTTGTGTTAGTGTCTGAATGTATGTGTGAAAGTTTGTGAGTCGAGTGTGTGTGTGTGTTTGGGAGTTTGTGCTTTTATGTGTGAGTGTGTATTTATAAGTGTGTATGAGTGTGCGTTGGTCAGTATGTGTGTGAATGTGTGAGTAAATTTGTGTGCATGTGTGAGTGTGTTAAGAGTGTTTGTGGGTATGCAGTGGGTATGTTAGTCAGTGGAATCGTGTGAGTGTGTGCGTTAGTTTGGGAGTGTGTGTGTGAATGTTTGTATATGTGTGTGTCTGTGTTTTTCAGTGTGTGTTTGAGTGTGTGTGAGTGTGTGGGAGCGTGAGTTTTTGAATTAGTGTGTGTGTCTGTGAGTGTGAGTTTGTGTGTATGAATGTTTGTATATATGTGTCTGTTTGTGTGTGCTAGAGTGTGTATGTGTGAGTGTGTGTGTGTGGGAGCGTGAGTTCTTGAATTAGTGTGTGTGTCTGTGAGTGAGTGTGTTTGAGTGCAAGTGGTTGCGTGTTTGGGTGTGTTAGAGCTCGTTTGTGTAAGTGTGTAGTGTGTGTGTGTGTGAGTGTCTGTGAGTGATTATATGTGGGAGTGTGTGTGTTTGAGTTTGTGTGTTTGTGGTTGGAGTGTGTATGGTGTATATGTGGGGAGTGTGTGTGTGTGTATGTTTGTGTGTGTGAGTGTCTGTGTGATTGTATGTGGGAGTGTGTGTGTATGTGTGTGAGTGTCTGTGTGAGATTGTATTTGGGAATGTGTGTATGTGTGTGAGTGTCTGTGTGTGACTGTATGTGGGAGTGTGTCTGTATGTGTGTGTGTGTGTGAGTGTCTGTGTGTGACTGTATGTGGGAGTGTGTGTGTTTGAGTGTGTGTGATTGTGGATGCGAGTGTGTTTGAGTGTGGTGTATATGTGAGGAGGGTGTTTATATGTGTGATTGTATGTGGGAGTGTGTGTGTATGTGTGTGAGTGTCTGTGTGAGATTGTATTTGGGAATGTGTGTATGTGTGTGAGTGTCTGTGTGTGACTGTATGTGGGAGTGTGTCTGTATGTGTGTGAGTGTCTGTGTGTGACTATATGTGGGAGTGTGTTTGTGAGTGTGTGTGATTGTGGATGCGAGTGTGTTTGAGTGTGGTGTATATGTGAGGAGGGTGTTTATATGTGTGATTGTATGTCGGTATGTGTCTGTGTGTGATTGTATGTGGGAGTGTGTGTGTGTGTTTGTGGGTGCGAGTGTGTTGGTGTATGGTGTATATGTGGGGAGTGTGTGTGTGTGTTTGTGTATGGTGTATGTGTGGGGAGTGTGTGTGCGTGTGTGATTGGCTCCTGTGATTTTATGTGGGAGTGTGTGTGCGTGTGTTTGTGTGTGGTGTATATGTGGGAAGTGTGTGATTGTATGTGGGAGTGTGTGTGTGTTTGTGGGTACCAGTGTGTTTATGTGTGATGTATATGTGGGGAGAGTGTGTGTATGTATGTGAGCAAATGGGAGTATGTGTGTGAGTCAATGTGTCTTAGTGTGTGTCAGTGAATGTGTGTTTCAGTGTTTGTGTGTATTAGTGTGGAAGAGTGTTTTAGTGAGTGAGAGTGTGTGACTGTGTGTGTGTGTGTGTGTGTAAATATCTTTGTTTGTGTGTAACGGAAGAGATGTAGGACGGAACGGGATGGGGCGAGACAGGAACATGACGGGACACCGGAAGGGGAGGATCGGCACACGGGACGGGAAGGGGCGAAACAGGAAAAGAATGGAAGGGGAGGATCGGCACACGGGACGGGACGGGATGGGCTGAACAGGAACAGGACGGAAGGGGAGGATCGGCTCACGGGACGGAATGGGCTGAGACAGGAACAGGGCGGAAGGGGAGGATCGGCACGCCGGACGGAATGGAACAGGACGAAAGGTGAGGATCGACACACAGGACGGGATGGGGCGAGACAGGAACAGGACGGAAGGTGAGGATCGGCTCACGGGACGGAATGGCCTGAGACAGGAACAGGACGAAAGGTGAGGATCGGCACACGGGACGGGATGGGGCGAGGCAGGAACAGGACGGAAGGTAGGATTGGCACACGGGACGGGACGGGATGGGGCGAGACAGGAACAGGACGGAAGGTGAGGATCGGCACACGGGTCGGGACGGGACGGGATGGGGCGAGACGGGAACAGGACGGAAGGTGAGGATCGGCACACGGGACGGGACGGGACGGGATGGGGCGAGACGGGAACAGGACGGAAGGTGAGGATCGGCACACGGGTCGGGACGGGACGGGATGGGGCGAGACGGGAACAGGACGGAAGGTGAGGATCGGCACACGGGTCGGGATGGGACGGAACGGGGCGAGACGGGAACAGGACGGAAGGTGAGGATCGGCACACGGGACGGGACGGGACGGGGCGAGACGGGAACAGGACGGAAGGTGAGGATCGGCACACGGGACGGGACGGGACGGGACGGGGCGAGACGGGAACAGGACGGAAGGTGAGGATCGGCACACGGGACGGGACGGGATGGGGCGAGACAGGAACAGGACGGAAGGTGAGGATCGGCACACGGGTCGGGACGGGATGGGGCGAGACAGGAACAGGACGGAAGGTGAGGATCGGCACACGGGACGGGACGGGATGGGGCGAGACAGGAACAGGACGGAAGGTGAGGATCGGCACACGGGACGGGACGGGATGGGGCGAGACAGGAACAGGACGGAAGGTAGGATTGGCACACGGGACGGGACGGGATGGGGCGAGACAGGAACAGGACGGAAGGTGAGGATCGGCACACGGGTCGGGATGGGACGGAACGGAATGAGGCGAGACAGGAACAGGACGGAAGGTGAGGATCGGCACACGGGACGGGACGGAACGGAATGAGGCGAGACAGGAACAGGACGGAAGGTGAGGATCGGCACACGGGACGGGACGGAACGGAATGAGGCGAGACAGGAACAGGACGGAAGGTGAGGATCGGCACACGGGACGGGACGGGATGGGGCAAGACAGGAACAGGACGGAAGGTGAGGATCGGCACACGGGACGGGACGGGATGGGGCGAGACAGGAACAGGACGGAAGGTGAGGATCGGCACACGGGTCGGGACGGGATGGGGCAAGACAGGAACAGGACGGAAGGTGAGGATCGGCACACGGGACGGGACGGGATGGGGCGAGACAGGAACAGGACGGAAGGTGAGGATCGGCACACGGGACGGGACGGGATGGGGCGAGACAGGAACAGGACGGAAGGTGAGGATCGGCACACGGGTCGGGACGGGACGGGACGGGGCGAGACAGGAACAGGACGGAAGGTGAGGATCGGCACACGGGTCGGGACGGGACGGGACGGGGCGAGACAGGAACAGGACGGAAGGTGAGGATCGGCACACGGGTCGGGACGGGACGGAACGGAATGAGGCGAGACAGGAATAGGACGGAAGGTGAGGATCGGCACACGGGACGGGACGGGATGGGGCAAGACAGGAACAGGACGGGACACCGGAAGGGGAGGTTTGGCACACGGATCAGGACGGGGCGACAGTATTTAAGTAAATTATATTAATTAATATAGAATAAATAAATTAAAATACTAAAATTAAAGTATATCAGAAAATAAATTACATAATTTAAAATAAAATAAATTAATTAATTTAAAACAAACAATTGAGTATATATACTTAAAGCAAAATCAAAATAAATACATTTTAAGAAATATTAAATGAAAATAAATTAAAGATGTTAATTAAAACAAAATAAATAAATGATAAGTGAATAAATTAATACTAGAATGAATTAATAGTTTAAATTAAAATAGATAAATAAATGATGTAAATAAATTAAAATAAAACAGATACAGAAGTTAAGTAGGGTCAGGACACAGGACAGTATGATGGCTCACGAGACTGATGACGGATGGGGAACGGAACAGAAGACGGACGGAATTGGGCGGGCGATAAGACAGGTCCGGATGGCTGCATATTAATAAAGAAAATGTAAATATATGAGGTAATTAATATGAAGAAATAATTCAATTATACTGTTTAAGAAATTAATAAAATATATAAATAAATAGAATAAATTAACTCATTAAAAGTAAATAACTTAAATAGATTAAAAAGCTATATATATATAATTTAAAATAAAATAGATAGTTAACTGAATTAAAAAAGTAATTAAATTAAATAAGTTATAACAAATACTTAAAATAAAATTAAATAATTAATTTTAAAAAAATAGATAAATAAATTAAATAAATAATTTAATATGAAATAAATTAATATGTTAATTAAATTAAAATAGATATACATATAAATTAAGTAAATAACTTTAAAAAAATACAATAGCATGGCTGGATGGTATGGATGGAATGTTTGAAATGCATGGGTGGAACACGGGACCGGACACGCAACGTGTGACGTGACAAGGCGGGCGTCAGAACGGATCGAGAAAGTTTGGAATGGGACAGAGTAGTGCCGGGACGAGTGAATGGACGTGGGCTGTACGGGACGAGAAAGTTGATCAAATGGGACAGAGAAGTGCCGGGACGAGGGACTGGACGTGGGCTATACGGGACGAAAGTTGATGAATCGGGACAGAGAAGTGCCGGGACGCGTGACTTGATGTGGGCTGTAAGGGAAGAGAAAGTTGATGGGACGGGTGACTGTACGTGAGCTCTAAGAGGTGAGAGTGTTGATGGAACGGGACGGGACAGAGAAGTGCCGGGACGGGTGACTGGACATGGGCTGTACGGGACTAGAAAGTGAATGGAACGGGACGGCAGACCGGGCGACGGTGCATGTTAAGGGACTGGCGATGAAATAAAATGGGAGCTGGTCTGGACGGAACGGCAGTAATTGAATAAATTAAATCTGAATTAATTAATATTAGTATATCAATTAAAATAAATTAATATATAGTAAATTAAAATACACTAATAAATTAAAATTAAATTAAAATACACTAATAAATTAAAATAAAGTTAATAATTAAATTGAAGAATAATTAAGATAAACAAATAGATTAATTGATATAAAGAAAATCATTTAAAATTTAGTAAGTACATAACTTAAATAAATTACAACTAATAAATAGATTAAACTAAGTAAATTAAAATAAAGAATTAAATTAAAATAAATAAATCAGATAAATTATAAGAAACAATTAAATTACAATCAAATAAAGAATAAAAAAGTAAAATAGATACATAAATAAGATAAATAAGTTAAATAAAATTAATTTACCAATTACATTAAAATGGAGGAATAAATAAGAAAATAATTTAAAATAAGTTACAAATCTTACGTGTTCCTTTCACATACTTTCTCTACATATCTGTATTAAATATTGTTAAAAAGCTTATGTTTTTATTTACTTAATGCTACTCGAGTGAAAATTAGCAGCAATGTCTTATTACTTGCTTCTTTGTTAGTAGGAAGGAAATAAGGGAGTAGCATAGGCTAAAGTGATATTCAAAAGCTGGTTGCTACGTGACTGAAGTACCTTTGTTTGTATGGACAGGAGTTGACAAATTCCTGTATGAGAAAAGTATGTTTTTAAAACCTGAAAAAAGGGAATATCGAAAAACGACCAACTCTAGGAAAAACAATTATATAACATAAAAGAGTGTTTTAATTTACTCTACATTTTTTGTGTGGTAAGTTTTAATGTATCTCATACAGTTTAGCAGTTATGCCCAATGCCGTAAAATTCCTCCAGATTAAAGTAACCTTCAGAGGCTATTCCCAGAAAATTCAAGATATACATCGTATTTGTAAGGTAAATATCTGTAATATACGATATTTTAATCATCGTCGTTACAGCCATTTTGGAGAAAATCAAAATTTTCGACAAAAGTTTCCCGTCAAGGTAAGTTGGGGTAAGCTGATTTTCTTGAAAATGTTCGTGTCGCATCCTTGGAAGATACGAAACTTAATACCAAGTTTGGTATTTACCGCTGTTTTCGTTTCTGAGCTATGCTGACCACAGACACACACACGAACCTCTTTGTAATTTTTTTTTATTCAGGGGGGACCCAAACTGTGAATGAATCTCGGTATCGAATTTTTGGGTGGAATGCAAAATCTTCTCTATACACTATGCATATGGTACGTGTAGAGAGAGTAAATACATATTATGGACTGATGGGATACGGGATGCAATTCGCTACGTGAGACCGGACTAAACAAAATGTTTCAAATCCTCATCATAAGATCTCACTTGGAGCGGCCCGTATAGTTACCCTCGTGTGTCTACCTCATCAAAGGATCGCACTTCGAGCGGCCCGTATAGTTACCCTCGTGTGTCTACCTCATCACAAGATCGCACTTGGAGCGGCCCGTATAGTTACCCTCGTGTGTCTACCTCATCACAAGATCGCACTTATAGCGGCCCGTATAGTTACCCTCGTGTGTCTACCTCATCACAAGATCGCACTTATAGCGGCCCGTATAGTTACCCTCGTGTGTATACCTCATCACAGGATCGCACTTATAGCGGCCCGTATAGTTACCCTCGTGTGTATACCTCATCACAGGATCGCACTTATAGCGGCCCGTATAGTTACCCTCGTGTGTCTACCTCATCAAAGGATCGCACTTCGAGCGGCCCGTATAGTTACCCTCGTGTGTCTACCTCATCAAAGGATCGCACTTCGAGCGGCCCGTATAGTTACCCTCGTGTGTCTACCTCATCACAAGATCGCACTTGGAGCGGCCCGTATAGTTACCCTCGTGTGTCTACCTCATCACAAGATCGCACTTATAGCGGCCCGTATAGTTACCCTCGTGTGTCTACCTCATCACAAGATCGCACTTATAGCGGCCCGTATAGTTACCCTCGTGTGTCTACCTCATCACAAGATCGCACTTATAGCGGCCCGTATAGTTACCCTCGTGTGTCTACCTCATCACAAGATCGCACTTATAGCGGCCCGTATAGTTACCCTCCTGTGTCTACCTCATCACAGGATCGCACTTGGAGCAGCCCGTATAGTTACCCTCGTGTGTCTACCTCATCACAAGATCGCACTTATAGCGGCCCGTATAGTTACCCTCGTGTGTCTACCTCATCACAAGATCGCACTTGGAGCAGCCCGTATAGTTACCCTCGTGTGTCTACCTCATCACAAGATCGCACTTATAGCGGCCCGTATAGTTACCCTCGTGTATACCTCATCACAGGATCGCACTTGGAGCGGCCCGTATAGTTACCCTCGTGTGTCTACCTCATCACAAGATCGCACTTATAGCGGCCCGTATAGTTACCCTCGTGTGTCTACCTCATCAAAGGATCGCACTTGGAGTGGCCCGTATAACTACCCTCGTGTTTCTACCTCATCACAGGATCGCACTTGGAGCGGCCCGTATAGTTACCCTCGTGTGTATACCTCATCTCAGGATCGCACTTGGAGCGGCCCGTATAGTTACCCTCGTGTTTCTACCTCATCACAGGATCGCACTTGGAGCGGCCCGTATAGTTACCCTCGTGTGTCTACCTTATCACAGGATCGCACTTGGAGTGGCCCGTATAGTTACCCTCGTGTGTCTACCTCATCACAGGATCGCACTTGGAGCGGCCAGTATAGTTACCCTCGTGTGTCTACCTTATCACAGGATCGCACTTGGAGTGGCCCGTATAGTTACCCTCGTGTGTCTACCTCATCATAAGATCTCACTTAGAGCGGCCCGTATAGTTACCCTCGTGTGTATACCTCATCACAGGATCGCACTTGGAGCGGCCCGTATAGTTACCCTCGTGTGTATACCTCATCACAGGATCGCACTTGGAGCGGCCCGTATAGTTACCCTCGTGTGTATACCTCATCACAGGATCGCACTTGGAGCGGCCCGTATAGTTACCCTCGTGTGTCTACCACATCACAAAATCGCACTTGGAGCGGCCCGTATAGTTACCCTCGTGTGTCTACCTCATCAAAGGATCGCACTTGGAGCGGCCCGTATAGTTACACTCGTGTGTATACCTCAACACAGGATCGCATTTGGAGCGGCCCGTATAGTTACCCTCGTGTACATACCTCATCACAGGATCTCACTTGGAGCGGCCCGTATAGTTACCCTCGTAGGTCTACCTCATCACAGGATCGCACTTATAGCGGCCCGTATAGTTGCCCTCGTGTGTCTATCACATCACAAAATTGCACTTGGAGCGGCCCGTATAGTTACCCTCGTGTGTATACCTCATCACAGGATCGCACTTGGAGCGGCCCGTATAGTTACCCTCGTGTGTCTATCTCATCACAAACTCGCACTTGGAGCGGCCCGTATAGTTACCCTCGTGTGTATACCTCTTCACAGGATCGCACTTGGAACCGCCCAATAGTTACCCTCGTGGGTATACCTCATCACAGGATCGCACTTGGAGCGGCCCGTATAGTTACCCTCGTGTGTCTACCACATCACAAAATCGCACTTGGAGCGGCCCGTATAGTTACCCTCGTGTGTATACCTCATCACAGGATCGCACTTGGAGCGGCCCGTATAGTTACCCTCGTGTGTCTACCTCATCAAAAATCGCACTTGGAGCGGCCCGTATAGTTACCCTCGTGTCTACCTCATCACAAGATCGCTCTTGGAGCGGCCCGTATAGTTACCCTCGTGTGCATACCTCATCACAAGATCGTACTTGGAGCGGCCCGTATAGTAACCCTCGTGTGTATACCTCATCACAGGATCGCACTTATAGCGGCCCGTATAGTTACCCTCGATTTTCTACCTCATCACAGGATCGCACTTGGAGCGGCCCGTTTAGTTACCCTCGTGTGTCTACCTCATCACAGGATCGCACTTGGAGCGGCCAGTATAGTTACCCTCGTGTGTATACCTCATCAAAGGATCGGACTTGGAGCGGCCCGTATAGTTACCCTCGCCAGTCTTCCACATCACAAAATCGCACTTGGAGCGGCCCGTATAGTTACCCTCGTGTGTATACTTCATCTCAGGATCGCACTTGGAGCGGCCCGTATAGTTACCCTCGTGTGTCTACCTCATCACAGGATCGCACTTGGAGCGGCCTGTATAGTTACCCTCATGTGGTAACCTCATCGCAGGATCACACTTGGAGCGGCCCGTATAGTTAACCTCGTGTGTATACCTCATCACAGGATCGCACTTGGAGCGGCCCGTATAGTTAACCTCGTGTGTATACCTCATCACAAAATCGCACTTGGAGCGGCCCGTATAGTTACCCTCGTGTGTATACTTCATCTCAGGATCGCACTTGGAGCGGCCCGTATAGTTACCCTCGTGTGTCTACCTCACCACAGGATCGCACTTGGAGCGGCCTGTATAGTTACCCTCGTGTGGTAACCTCATCGCAGGATCACACTTGGAGCGGCCCGTATAGTTAACCTCGTGTGTCTACCTCATCACAGGATCGCACTTGGAGCGGCCTGTATAGTTACCCTCGTGTGTATACCTCATCACAAGATCGCACTTGGAGCGGCCCGAATAGTTACCCTCGTGTGTCTACCTCATCAAAGGATCGTACTTATAGCGGCCCGTATAGTTACCCTCGTGTGTATACCTCATCACAAGATCGCACTTGGAGCGGCCCGAATAGTTACCCTCGTGTGTCTACCTCATCACAAGATCGCAATTGGAGCGGCCCGTATAGTTACCCTCGTGTGTCTACCTCATCACAAGATCGCACTTGGAGCGGCCCGTATAGTTACCCTCGTGTGTCTACCTCATCAAAGGATCGTACTTATAGCGGCCCGTATAGTTACCCTCGTGTGTATACCTCATCACAAGATCGCACTTGGAGCGGCCCGAATAGTTACCCTCGTGTGTCTACCTCATCACAAGATCGCAATTGGAGCGGCCCGTATAGTTACCCTCGTGTGTCTACCTCATCACAGGATCGCACTTATAGCGGCCCGTATAGTTACCCTCGTGTTTATACCTCATCACAAGATCGCAATTGGAGCGGCCCGTATAGTTACCCTCGTGTGTCTACCTCATCGCAGGATCACACTTGGAGCGGCCCGTATAGTTACCCTCGTGTGGTAACCTCATCGCAGGATCACACTTGGAGCGGCCCGTATAGTTACCCTCGTGTGTATACCTCATCACAGGATCGCACTTGGAGCGGCCCGTATAGTTACCCTCGTGTGTATACCTCATCACAAGATCGCACTTGGAGCGGCCCGAATAGTTACCCTCGTGTGTCTACCTCATCACAAGATCGCAATTGGAGCGGCCCGTATAGTTACCCTCGTGTGTATACCTCATCACAAGATCTCACTTGGAGCGGCCCGTATAGTTACCCTCGTGTGTATACCTCATCACAGGATCGCACTTGGAGCGGCCCGTATAGTTACCCTCGTGTGTATACCTCATCACAGGATCGCACTTGGAGCGGCCCGTATAGTTAACCTCGTGTGTCTACCTCATCAAAGGATCGTACTTATAGCGGCCCGTATAGTTACCCTCGTGTGTATACCTCATCACAAGATCGCACTTGGAGCGGCCCGTATAGTTACCCTCGTGTGTATACCTCATCACAGGATCGCACTTGGAGCGGCCCGTATAGTTACCCTCGTGTGTATACCTCATCACAGGATCGCACTTGGAGCGGCCCGTATAGTTACCCTCGTGTGTATACCTCATCACAGGATCGCACTTGGAGCGGCCTGTATAGTTACCCTCGTGTAAATACCTCATCAAAGGATCGCACTTGGAGCGGCCCGTATAGTTACCCTCGTGTGTCTACCACATCACAAAATCGCACTTGGAGCGGCCCGTATAGTTACCCTCGTGTGTCTACCTCATCACATGATCGCACTTGGAGCAGCCCGTATAGTTACCCTCGTGTGTCTACCTCATCACAGGATCGCACTTGGAGCGGCCCGTATAGTTACCCTCGTGTGTCTACCTAATCACAGGATCGCACTTGGAGCGGCCCGTATAATTACCCTCGTGTGTCTACCTCATCACAAAATCGCACTTGGAGCGGCCCGTATAGTTACCCTCGTGTGTCTACCTCATCACAAAATCGCACTTGGAGTGGCCCGTATATTACTCTCGTGTGTCTACCTCGTCACAAGAGCGCACTTGGAGCGGCCCGTATAGTTACCCTCGTGTAAATACCTCATCAAAGGATCGCACTTGGAGCGGCCCGTATAGTTACCCTCGTGTGTCTACCTCATCACAATATCGCACTTGGAGCGGCCCGTATAGTTACCCTCGTGTGTCTACCTCGTCACAAGAGCGCACTTGGAGCGGCCCGTATAGTTACCCTCGTGTAAATACCTCATCAAAGGATCGCACTTGGAGCGGCCCGTATAGTTACCCTCGTGTGTCTACCTCATCACAATATCGCACTTGGAGCGGCCCGTATAGTTACCCTCGTGTGTCTATCTCGTCACAAGAGCGCACTTGGAGCGGCCCGTATAGTTACACTCCTGTGTCTACCTCATCACAAGATCGCACTTGGAGCGGCCCGTATAGTTAACCTCGTGTGTCTACCTCATTACAATATCGCACTTATAGCGACCCGTGTAGTTATCCTCCTGTGTATACCTCATCACAAGATCGCACTTGGAGCGGCCCGTATATTTACCCTCGTGTGTATACCTCATCTCAAGATCGTACTTGGAGCGGCCCGAATAGTTACCCTCGTGTGTCTACCGCATCACAAGATCGCACTTGGAGCGGCCCGTATAGTTACCCTCGTGTGTCTACCTCATTACAAGCTCGCACTTATAGCGGCCCGTATAGTTACCCCCGTGTGTATACCTCATCACAAGATCGCACTTGGAGCGGCCCGTATAATTACCCTCGTGTGTCTACCCCATCACAAAATCGCACTTGGAGCGGCCCGTATAGTTACCCTCGTGTGTCTACCTCATCACAAAATCGCATTTGGAGTGGCCCGTATATTACCCTCGTGTGTCTACCTCGTCACAAGAGCGCACTTGGAGCGGCCCGTATAGTTAACCTCGTGTGTCTACCTCATTACAATATCGCACTTGGAGCGGCCCGTATAGTTACCCTTGTGTGTATACCTCATCTCAAGATCGCACTTGGAGCGGCCCGTATAGTTACCCTCGTGTGTCTACCTCATCACAAGCTCGCACTTATAGCGGCCCGTATAGTTACCCCCGTGTGCATACCTCATCACAAGATCGCACTTGGAGCGACCCGTATATTTACCCTCGTGTCTATACCTCATCTCAAGATCGCACTTGGAGCGGCCCGTATAGTTACCCTCGTGTGTCTACCTCATTACAAGATCGTACTTATAGCGCACCGTATAGTTACCCTCGTGTGTATACGTCATCACAACTCGCACTTGGAGCGGCCCGTATAATTACCCTCGTGTGTCTACGTATTCACAAGATCTCACTTGGAGCGGACCGAATAGTTACCCTCGTGTGTCTACCTCATCTCAAGCTCGCACTTATAGCGGCAGCATAATTACCCTTGTGTGTATACCTCATTACAAAATCGCACTTATAGCGGCCCGTATAGTTACCCTCTTGTGTATACGTCATCACAACTCGCACTTGGAGCGGCCCGTATAGTTACCCTCGTGTTTATATCTCATCACAACATCGCAGTTGGAGCGGCCCTTATACTTATCTTGTGTGTCTACGTATACACAAGATCGCACTTGGAGCGGCCCGTATAGTTACCCTCGTGTGTCTACCTCATCACGAGATTGCACTTGGAGCGGCCTGTACAGTTACCCTCGTGTGTCTACGTATTCACAAGATAGCACTTATAGCGGCCCGTATAGTTACCCTCCTGTGTCACCTTAATCACAAGATCGTACTTGGAGGGGCCTGTATAGTTACTCTCCTGTGTCACCTTAGTCACAAGATCGTACTTTGAGCGATCCGTATAGTTACCCTCCTGTGTCACCTTAACCACAAGCTCGCACTTGGAGCGGACCGTATAGTTAACCTCGTGTGTCTACGTATTCACAAGATAGCACTTTTAGCGGCCCGTATAGTTACCCTCCTGTGTCACCTTAATCACAAGATCGTACTTGGAGCGGCCTGTATAGTTACTCTCCTGTGTCACCTTAATCACAAGATCGTACTTTGAGCGGCCCTAATTGTTACCCTCCTGCGTCACTTGAATCATTAGATCGTACTTGGAGCGGCTTAATTGTTACCCTCCTCTGTCACCTTAATCACAAGATCGTACTTGAAGCGGCCCTAAATGTTACCCTCCTGTGTCACCTTGATCACAAGATCTTACTTGGAGCGGCCCTAATAGTTACCCTCGTGTGTATACCTCATCACAAGATCGCACTTGGAGCGGCCCGTATAGTTACCCTCGTGTGTATACCTCATCACAGGATCGCACTTGGAGCGGCCAGTATAGTTACCCTCGTGTGTATACCTCATCACAAAATCGCACTTGGAGCGGCCCGTATAGTTACCCTCGTGTGTCTACCTCATCACAGGATCGCACTTGGAGCGGCCCGTATAATTACCCTCGTGTGTCTACCTCATCACATGATCGCACTTATAGCGGCCCGTATAGTTACACTCGTGTGTCTACCTCATCATAAAATCGCACTTGGAGCGCCCTCTATAGTTACCCTCGTGTATATACCTCATCACAGGATCGCACTTGGAGCGGCCCGTATAGTTACCCTCTTGTGTATACCTCATCACAGGATCGCACTTGGAGCGGCCCGTATAGTTACCCCCGTGTGTCTACTTCATCACAAAATCGCAATTGGAGCGGCCCGTATAGTTACCCTCGTGTGCCTACCTCATCACAGGATCGCACTTGGAGCGGCCCGTATAGTTACACTCGTGTGTATACCTCAACACAGGATCGCATTTGGAGCGGCCCGTATAGTTACCCTCGTGTACATACCTCATCACAAGATCTCACTTGGAGCGGCCCGTATAGTTACCCTCGTGTGTCTACCTCATCACAGGATCGCACTTATAGCGGCCCGTATAGTTACCCTCGTGTGTCTATCACATCACAAAATTGCACTTGGAGCGGCCCGTATAGTTACCCTCGTGTGTATACCTCATCACAGGATCGCACTTGGAGCGGCCCGTATAGTTACCCTCGTGTGTCTACCTCATCACAAACTCGCACTTGGAGCGGCCCGTATAGTTACCCTCGTGTGTATACCTCATCACAGGATCGCACTTGGAGCGGCCCGTATAGTTACCCTCGTGTGTATACCTCATCACAGAATCGCACTTGGAGCGGCCCGTATAGTTACCCTCGTGTGTCTACCACATCACAAAATCGCACTTGGAGCGGCCCGTATAGTTACCGTCGTGTGTCTACCTCATCACAGGATCGCACTTGGAGCGGCTTGTATAGTTACCCTCGTGTGTATACCTCATCACAGGATCGCACTTGGAGCGGCCCGTATAGTTACCCTCGTGTTTCTACCTCATCACAGGATCACACTTGGAGCGGCCCGTATAGTTACCCTCGTGTGTCTACCTCATCACAAAATCGCACTTGGAGCGGCCCGTATAGTTACCCTCGTGTGTATACCTCATCACAGGATCGCACTTGGAGCGGCCCGTATAGTTACCCTCGTCAGTCTACCACATCACAAAATCGCACTTGGAGCGGCCCGTATAGTTACCCTCGTGTGTATACTTCATCACAGGATCGCACTTGGAGCGGCCCGTATAGTTACCCTCGTGTGTCTACCTCATCACAGGATCGCACTTGGAGTGGCCCGTATAGTTCCCTCGTGTGTATGCCTCATCACAAAATCGCACTTGGAGCGGCCCGTATAGTTACCCTTGTGTGTCTGCCTCATCACAAGATCGCACTTGGGGCGGCCCGTATAGTTACCCTCGTGTGTCTACCTCATCACAGGATCGCACTTGGAGCGGCCCGTATAGTTACCCTCGTGTGTATACCTCATCACAGGATCGCACTTGGAGCGGCCCGTATAGTTACCCTCGTGTGTCTACCTCATCACAGGATCGCACTTGGAGCGGCCCGTATAGTTACCCTCGTGTGTCTACCTCATCACAGGATCGCACCTGGAGCGGCCCGTATAGTTACCCTCGTGTGTATACCTCATCACAGGATCGCACTTGGAGTGGCCCGTATAGTTACCCTCGTGTGTCTACCTCATCACAGGATCGCACTTGGAGCGGCCCGTATAGTTACCCTCGTGTGGTAACCTCATCGCAGGATCACACTTGGAGCGGCCCGTATAGTTACCCTCGTGTGTATACCACATCACAAAATCGCACTTGGAGCGGCCCGTATAGTTACCCTCGTGTGTATACCTCATCACAGGATCGCACTTGGAGTGGCCCGTATAGTTACCCTCGTGTGGTAACCTCATCGCAGGATCACACTTGGAGCGGCCCGTATAGTTACCCTCGTGTGTATACCACATCACAAAATTGCACTTGGAGCGGCCCGTATAGTTACCCTCGTGTGTATACCACATCACAAAATTGCACTTGGAGTGGCCCGTATAGTTACCCTCGTGTGGTAACCTCATCGCAGGATCACACTTGGAGCGGCCCGTATAGTTACCCTCGTGTGTCTACCTCATCAAAGGATCGCACTTATAGCCATCCGTATAGTTACCCTCGTGTGTCTACCTCTTCACAGGATCGCATTTGGAGCGGCCCGTATAATTACCCTCGTGTGTCTAAATCATCACAAAATCGCACTTGGAGCGACCCGTATAGTTACCCTCGTCTGTCTACCTCGTCACAAGAGCGCACTTGGAGCGGCCCGTATAGTTACCCTCGTGTGTCTACCTCATCACAAGATCGCACTTGGAGCGGCCCGTATAGTTACCCTCGTGTGTATACCTCATCATAAAATCGCACTTGGAGCGGCCCGTATAGTTACCCTCGTGTGTATACCTCATCACAGGATCGCACTTGGAGCGGCCCGTATAGTTACCCTCGTGTGTATACCTCATCACAGGATCGCACTTGGAGCGGCCAGTATAGTTACCCTCGTGTGTATGCCTCATCACAAAATCGCACTTGGAGCGGCCCGTATAGTTACCCTTGTGTGTCTACCTCATCACAAGATCGCACTTGGGGCGGCCCGTAGAGTAACCCTAGTGTGTCTACCTCATCACAGGATCGCACTTGGAGCGGCCCGTATAGTTACCCTCGTGTGTCTACCTCATCACAGGATCGCACCTGGAGCGGCCTGTATAGTTACCCTCGTGTAAATAC
This sequence comes from Hymenopus coronatus, assembly GCA_030762935.1. Classification (NCBI taxonomy): domain Eukaryota; kingdom Metazoa; phylum Arthropoda; class Insecta; order Mantodea; family Hymenopodidae; genus Hymenopus; species Hymenopus coronatus. Next base: position 158,730,548 of record CM060895.1, read on the forward strand.
CTCATCAAAGGATCGCACTTGGAGCGGCCCGTATAGTTACCCTCGTGTGTCTACCACATCACAAAATCGCACTTGAAGCGGCCCGTATAGTTACCCTCGTGTGTCTACCTCATCACATGATCGCACTTGGAGCAGCCCGTATAGTTACCCTCGTGTGTCTACCTCATCACAGGATCGCACTTGGGGCGGCCCGTAGAGTAACCCTCGTGTGTCTACCTCATCACAGGATCGCACTTGGAGCGGCCCGTATAGTTACCATCGTGTGTCTACCTCATCACAGGATCGCACCTGGAGCGGCCTGTATAGTTACCCTCGTGTAAATACCTCATCAAAGGATCGCACTTGGAGCGGCCCGTATAGCTACCCTCGTGTGTCTACCACATCACAAAATCGCACTTGGAGCGGCCCGTATAGTTACCCTCGTGTGTCTACCTCATCACATGATCGCACTTGGAGCAGCCCGTATAGTTACCCTCGTGTTTATATCTCATCACAACATCGCAGTTGGAGCGGCCCGTATAGTTACCCTCGTGTTTATATCTCATCACAACATCGCACTTGGAGCGGCCCGTATAGTTACCCTCGTGTTTATATCTCATCACAACATCGCAGTTGGAGCGGCCCTTATACTTACTCTCGTGTGTCTACGTATTCACAAGATCGCACTTGGAGCGGCCCGTATAGTTACCCTCGTGTGTCTACCTCATCACGAGATCGCACTTGGAGCGGCCCGTACAGTTACCCTCGTGTGTCTACGTATTCACAAGATAGCACTTATAGCGGCCCGTATAGTTACCCTCCTGTGTCACCTTAATCACAAGATCGTACTTGGAGGGATCCGTATAGTTACCCTCCTGTGTCACCTTAACCACAAGCTCGCATTTGGAGCGGACCGTATAGTTAACCTCGTGTGTCTACGTATTCAAAAGATCGTACTTATAGCGGCCCGTATAGTTACCCTCCTGTGTCACCTTAATCACAAGATCGTACTTGGAGCGGCCTGTTTAGTTACTCTCCTGTGTCACCTTAATCACAAGATCGTACTTTGAGCGGCCCTAATTTTTACCCTCCTGCGTCACTTGAATCACAAGATCGTACTTGGAGCGGCGCTAATTGTTACCCTCCTCTGTCACCTTAATCACAAAATCGTACTTGAAGCGGCCCTAATTGTTACTCTCCTGTGTCACCTTAATCAAAAGATCGTACTTGGAGCGGCCCTAAATGTTACCCTCCTGTGTCACCTTGATCACAAGATCTTACTTGGAGCGGCCCTAATAGTTACCCTCCTGTGTCACCTTGATCACAAGATCTTACTTGGAGCGGCCCGAATTGTTACCCTCCTGTATCACTTTAATCACATGATCGTACTTCGAGCGTCCCTAATTGTTACCCTCGTGTGTCACCTTAATCACAAGATTATACTTGAAGCGGCCCTAATTGTTACCGTCCTGTGTCACCTTAATCACAAGATCGAACTTGAAGCGGCCCTAACTGTTACCCTACTGTGTAACCTTAATCACAAGATAGAACTTGAAGCGGCCCTAATTGTTACCCTACTGTGTCACCTTAATCACAAGATCGAACTTGAAGCGGCCCTAATTGTTACCCTACTGTGTAACCTTAATCACAAGATTGTACTTGGTGCGGCCCTAATTGTTATCCTCCTGTGTCACCTTAATCACAAGATCGGACTTGGAGCGGCCCTAATTGTTACCCTCCTGTGTCACCTTAATCACAAAATCGTACTTGAAGCGGCCCTAATTGATACCGTCTTGTGTCTCCTTAATTACTAGATTGTACTTGGAGGGGCCCCAATTGTTAACCTCCTGTGTCACCTTAATCGCAAGATCATACTTGGAGCGGCCCTAATTGTTACCCTCCTGTGTCACCTTAATCACAAGATCGAACTTGAAGCGGCCCTAATTGTTACCCTACTGTGTCACCTTAATCACAAGATCGAACTTGAAGCGGCCCTAATTGTTACCCTACTGTGTAACCTTAATCACAAGATTGTACTTGGAGCGGCCCTAATTGTTACCCTACTGTGTAACCTTAATCACAAGATTGTACTTGGAGCGGCCCTAATTGTTACCCTCCTGTGTCACCTTAATCACAAGATCGAACTTGAAGCGGCCCTAATTGTTACCCTACTGTGTCACCTTAATCACAAGATCGAACTTGAAGCGGCCCTAATTGTTACCCTACTGTGTAACCTTAATCACAAGATTATACTTGGAGCGGCCCTAATTGTTACCCTCCTGTGTCACCTTAATCACAAGATCGAACTTGAAGCGGCCCTAATTGTTACCCTACTGTGTCACCTTAATCACAAGATCGAACTTGAAGCGGCCCTAATTGTTACCCTACTGTGTCACCTTAATCACAAGATCGAACTTGAAGCGGCCCTAATTGTTACCCTACTGTGTAACCTTAATCACAAGATTGTACTTGTAGCGGCCCTAATTGTTATGCTCCTGTGTCACCTTAATCACAAGATTGGACTTGGAGCGGCCCTAATTGTTACCCTCCTGTGTCACCTTAATCACAAGATCATACTTGAAGCGGCCCTAATTGATACCGTCTTGTGTCTCCTTAATTACTAGATTTTACTTGGAGGGGCCCCAATTGTTATCCTCCTGTGTCACCTTAATCGCAAGATCATACTTGGAGCGGCCCTAATTGTTACCCTCCTGTGTCACCTTAATCACAAGATCGTACTTGGAGCGGCCTTAATAGTTAGCCTCCTGTGTCACCTTAATCACAATATCGTACTTGGAGCGGCCCTAATAGTTAGCATCCTGTGTCACCTTAATCACAAATTCAAACTTGGAGCGGCCCGTATTGTTACCCTCGTGTGTCTACATATTCACAAGATCGCACTTGGAACGGCCCGTATTGTTACCCTCGTGTGTCTACATATTCACAAGATCACACTTGGAACGGCCCGTATTGTTACCCTCGTGTGTCTACATATTCACAAGATCGCACTTGGAGCGGCCCTTATCGTTACCATCGTGTGTCTACGTATTCATAAGATCGCACTTGGAGCGGCCCGTATAGCTACCCTCGTGTGTCTTCGTATTCACAAGATCGCACTTGGAACGGCCCGTATTGTTACCCTCGTGTGTCTACATATTCACAAGATCACACTTGGAACGGCCCGTATTGTTACCCTCGTGTGTCTACATATTCACAAGATCACACTTGGAACGGCCCGTATTGTTACCCTCGTGTGTCTACGTATTCACAAGATCACACTTGGAACGGCCCGTATTGTTACCCTCGTGTGTCTACATATTCACAAGATCGCACTTGGAGCGGCACTTATCGTTACCATCGTGTGTCTACGTATTCATAAGATCGCACTTGGAGCGGCCCGTATAGCTACCCTCGTGTGTCTTCGTATTCACAAGATCGCACTTGGAACGGCCCGTATTGTTACCCTCGTGTGTCTACATATTCACAAGATCACACTTGAAACGGCCCGTATTGTTACCCTCGTGTGTCTACATATTCACAAGATCACACTTGGAACGGCCCGTATTGTTACCCTCGTGTGTCTACGTATTCACAAGATCGCAGTTGGAGCGGCCCGTATAGTTACCATAGTGTGTATACGTATTCATAAGATCGCACTTGAAGCGGCCCGTATAGCTACCCTCGTGTGTCTTCGTATTCACAAGATAGCACTTATAGCGGCCCCAATAGTTACCTTCCTCTGTCACCTGAATCACAAAATCGTACTTGGAGCGGCTGTAATAGTTACTCTCCTGTGTCACCTTAATCACAAGTTCGTACTTGGAGCGGATCTAATAGATAGCCTCCTGTGTAACCTTAATCACAAGATGACACTTGAAGCAGCCCTAATTGTTACCCTCCTGTGTCACCATAATCACAAGATCGTACTTGGAGCGGCCCTAATTGTTACCCACCTGTATCACCTTAATCACAAGATCATACTTGGAGCGGCCCTAATTGTTACCCTCCTATGTCACCTTCACAAGATCGTACTTGGAGCGGCCCTAATTGTTACTCTTCTGCGTCACCTTAATCACAAGATCATACTTGGAGCGGCCCTAATTGTTACCCCCCATGTGTCACCTTAATCACAAGATCGTACTTGGAGCGGCCCTAATTGTTACCCCCCATGTGTCACCTTAATCACAAGATCGTACTTGAAGCGGCCCTAATTGTTACCCTCCTGTGTCACCTTAATCATTAGATCGTACTTGGAGTGGCTGTAATAGTTGGCCTCCTGTGTCACCTTAATTACAAGATCATACTTGGAGCGGCCCTTATTGTTATCCTCCTTTGTCACCTTAATAACAAGATCGTACTTGGAGCGGCCCTAATTGTTACACTCCTGTGTCACCTTAATCACAAGATCGTACTTGAAGCGGCCCTAATTATTACCCTCCTGTGTCACCTTAATCGCGAGATCGTACTTGAATCGGCCCTAATTGTTACCGTCCTGTGTCACCTTAATCACAAGATCGTACTTGAAGCGGCCTTAATTGTGACCTTCCTGTGTCACCTTAATCACAAGATTATACTTGAAGCGACCCTAATTGTTACCCTCCTGTGTCACCTTAATCACAAGATCGTACTTGGAGCCGCCCTAATTGTTACCCTCATGTGTCACCTTAATCACAAGATCGTACTAGAAGCGGCCCAAATTATTACCCTCCTGTGTCACCTTAATTACAAGATTGTACTTGGAGGAGCCCGAATTGTTACCCTCCTGTGTCACCTTAATCGCAAGATCGTACTTGGAGCGGCCCTAATTGTTACCCTCCGGTGTCACCTTAATCAAAAGATCGTACTTGGAGCGGCCCTAAATGTTACCCTCCTGTGTCACCTTGATCACAAAATCTTACTTGGAGCGGCCCTAATAGTTACCCTCCTGTGTCACCTTGATCACAAGATCTTACTTGGAGCGGCCCTAATTGTTACCCTCCTGTGTCACTTTAATCACATGATCGTACTTCAAGCGTCCCTAATTGTTACCCTCGTGTGTCACCTTAATCACAAGATTATACTTGAAGCGGCCCTAATTGTTACCGTCCTGTGTCACCTTAATCACATGATCGTACTTGGAGCGGCCCTAACTGTTACCCTACTGTGTAACCTTAATCACAAGATAGAACTTGAAGCGGCCCTAATTGTTATCCTCCTGTGTCACCTTAATCACAAGATCTTACTTGGAGCGGCCCTAATTGTTACCGTCCTGTGTCACTTTAATCACATGATCGTACTTGGAGCGGCCCTAATTGTTACCCTCCTGTGTCACCTTAATCACAAGATTATACTTGAAGCGGCCCTAATTGTTACCGTCCTGTGTCACCTTGATCACAAGATCTTACTTGGAGCGGCCCTAATTGTTACCGTCCTGTGTCACTTTAATCACATGATCGTACTTGGAGCGGCCCTAATTGTTACCCTCCTGTGTCACCTTGATCACAAGATCTTAATTGGAGCGGCCCTAATTGTTACCGTCCTGTGTCACTTTAATCACATGATCGTACTTGGAGCGGCCCTAATTGTTACCCTCCTGTGTCACCTTAATCACAAGATTATACTTGAAGCGGCCCTAATTGTTACCGTCCTGTGTCACCTTAATCACAAAATCGAACTTGAAGCGGCCCTAACTGTTACCCTACTGTGTAACCTTAATCACAAGATCGAACTTGAAGCGGCCCTAATTGTTACCCTACTGTGTCACCTTAATCACAAGATCGAACTTGAAGCGGCCCTAATTGTTACCCTACTGTGTAACCTTAATCACAAGATTGTACTTGGTGCGGCCCTAATTGTTATCCTCCTGTGTCACCTTAATCACAAGATCGGACTTGGAGCGGCCCTAATTGTTACCCTCCTGTGTCACCTTAATCACAAAATCGTACTTGAAGCGGCCCTAATTGATACCGTCTTGTGTCTCCTTAATTACTAGATTGTACTTGGAGGGGCCCCAATTGTTAACCTCCTGTGTCACCTTAATCGCAAGATCATACTTCGAGCGGCCCTAATTGTTACCCTCCTGTGTCACCTTAATCACAAGATCGAACTTGAAGCGGCCCTAATTGTTACCCTACTGTGTCACCTTAATCACAAGATCGAACTTGAAGCGGCCCTAATTGTTACCCTACTGTGTAACCTTAATCACAAGATTGTACTTGGAGCGGCCCTAATTGTTACCCTACTGTGTAACCTTAATCACAAGATTGTACTTGGAGCGGCCCTAATTGTTACCCTCCTGTGTCACCTTAATCACAAGATCGAACTTGAAGCGGCCCTAATTGTTACCCTACTGTGTCACCTTAATCACAAGATCGAACTTGAAGCGGCCCTAATTGTTACCCTCCTGTGTCACCTTAATCACAAGATCGAACTTGAAGCGGCCCTAATTGTTACCCTACTGTGTAACCTTAATCACAAGATTGTACTTGGAGCGGCCCTAATTGTTATCCTCCTGTGTCACCTTAATCACAAGATTGGACTTGGAGCGGCCCTAATTGTTACCCTCCTGTGTCACCTTAATCACAAGATCGTACTTGAAGCGGCCCTAATTGATACCGTCTTGTGTCTCCTTAATTACTAGATTTTACTTGGAGGGGCCCCAATTGTTAACCTCCTGTGTCACCTTAATCGCAAGATCATACTTGGAGCGGCCCTAATTGTTACCCTCCTGTGTCACCTTAATCACAAGATCGTACTTGGAGCGGCCTTAATAGTTAGCCTCCTGTGTCACCTTAATCAAAATATCGTACTTGGAGCGGCCCTAATAGTTAGCATCCTGTGTCACCTTAATCACAAATTCAAACTTGGAGCGGCCCGTATTGTTACCCTCGTGTGTCTACATATTCACAAGATCGCACTTGGAACGGCCCGTATTGTTACCCTCGTGTGTCTACATATTCACAAGATCACACTTGGAACGGCCCGTATTGTTACCCTCGTGTGTCTACATATTCACAAGATCGCACTTGGAGCGGCCCTTATCGTTACCATCGTGTGTCTACGTATTCATAAGATCGCACTTGGAGCGGCCCGTATAGCTACCCTCGTGTGTCTTCGTATTCACAAGATCGCACTTGGAACGGCCCGTATTGTTACCCTCGTGTGTCTACATATTCACAAGATCACACTTGGAACGGCCCGTATTGTTACCCTCGTGTGTCTACATATTCACAAGATCACACTTGGAACGGCCCGTATTGTTACCCTCGTGTGTCTACGTATTCACAAGATCACACTTGGAACGGCCCGTATTGTTACCCTCGTGTGTCTACGTATTCACAAGATCGCAGTTGGAGCGGCCCGTATAGTTACCATAGTGTGTATACGTATTCATAAGATCGCACTTGAAGCGGCCCGTATAGCTACCCTCGTGTGTCTTCGTATTCACAAGATAGCACTTATAGCGGCCCCAATAGTTACCTTCCTCTGTCACCTGAATCACAAAATCGTACTTGGAGCGGCTGTAATAGTTACCCTCCTGTGTCACCTTAATCACAAGTTCGTACTTGGAGCGGATCTAATAGATAGCCTCCTGTGTAACCTTAATCACAAGATGACACTTGAAGCAGCCCTAATTGTTACCCACCTGTATCACCTTAATCACAAGATCATACTTGGAGCGGCCCTAATTGTTACCCTCCTGTGTCACCTTCACAAGATCGTACTTGGAGCGGCCCTAATTGTTACTCTTCTGCGTCACCTTAATCACAAGATCATACTTGGAGCGGCCCTAATTGTTACCCCCCATGTGTCACCTTAATCACAAGATCGTACTTGAAGCGGCCCTAATTGTTACCCTCCTGTGTCACCTTAATCATTAGATCGTACTTGGAGTGGCTGTAATAGTTGGCCTCCTGTGTCACCTTAAATACAAGATCATACTTGGAGCGGCCCTTATTGTTATCCTCCTTTGTCACCTTAATAACAAGATCGTACTTGGAGTGCACCTAATTGTTACACTCCTGTGTCACCTTAATCACAAGATCGTACTTGAAGCGGCCCTAATTATTACCCTCCTGTGTCACCTTAATCGCGAGATCGTACTTGAATCGGCCCTAATTGTTACCGTCCTGTGTCACCTTAATCACAAGATCGTACTTGAAGCGGCCTTAATTGTGACCTTCCTGTGTCACCTTAATCACAAGATTATACTTGAAGCGACCCTAATTGTTACCCTCCTGTGTCACCTTAATCACAAGATCGTACTTGGAGCCGCCCTAATTGTTACCCTCCTGTGTCACCTTAATCACAAGATCGTACTAGAAGCGGCCCAAATTATTACCCTCCTGTGTCACCTTAATTACAAGATTGTACTTGGAGGAGCCCGAATTGTTACCCTCCTGTGTCACCTTAATCGCAAGATCGTACTTGGAGCGGCCCTAATTGCTACCCTCCGGTGTCACCTTAATCACAAGATCGTACTTGGAGCGGCCCTAATTTTTACACACCTGTTTCATCGTATACACGAAATGGTACTTGGAGCGGCCTTAATAGTTAGCCTCCTGTGTCACCTTAATCACAATATCGTACTGGTAGTGGCCCTAATAGTTACCCTCCTGTGTCACCTTGATCACAAAATCGTACTTGGAGCGGCCCTAATAGTTAGCCTCCTGTGTCACCTTAATCACAAGATCACACTTGAAGCGGCCCTAATAGTTACCCTCCTGTGTCACCTTAATCACAAGATCGTACTTGGAGCGGCCCTAATAGTTACCCTCCTGTGTCACCTTAATCACAAGATCGCACTTGGAGCGGCCTTATTAGTTAGCCTCCTGTGTCACCTTAATCACAATATCGTACTTGGAGCGGCCCTAATTGTTACCCTCCTGTGTCACCTTAATCACAAGATTGAACTTGGAGCGGCCCTAATTGTTACCCTCCTGTGTCACCTTAATCACAAGATCGTACTTTGAGCGGCAGCGGCACTAATTGTTACCCTCCTGTGTCACCTTAATAACAAGATTGTACTTGGAGCGGCCCTAATTGTTACCCTCCGGTGTCACCTTAATCACAAGATCGTACTTGGAGCGGCCCTAATTTTTACCCACCTGTTTCATCGTATACACGAGATGGTACTTGGAGCGGCCTTAATAGTTAGCCTCCTGTGTCACCTTAATCACAATATCGTACTGGTAGTGGCCCTAATAGTTACCCTCCTGTGTCACCTTAATCACAAGATCACACTTGAAGCGGCCCTAATAGTTACCCTCCTGTGTCACCTTAATCACAAGATCGTACTTCGAGCGGCCCTAATTGTTACCCTCCTGTGTCACCATAATCACAAGATCGTACTTGGAGCGGCCCTAATAGTTACCCTCCTGTGTCACCTTAATCACAAGATCGCACTTGGAGCGGCCCTACTTGTTACCCTCCTGTGTCACCTTAATCACAAGATCGCACTTGGAGCGGCTCTAATAGTTACCCTCCTGTGTCACCATAATCACAAGATGGTACTTGGAGCGGCCTTATTAGTTAGCCACCTGTGTCACCTTAATCACAATATCGTACTTGGAGCGGCCCTAATAGTTACCTTCCTGTGTAACCTTAATCACAAGATGGTACTTGGAGCGGCCCTAATTGTTACCCTCCTGTGTCACCTTAATCAGAAGATCGTACTTGGAGCGGCAGCGGCACTAATTGTTACCCTCCTGTGTCACCTTAATCACAATAGCGTACTTGGAGCGGCCCTAATTGTTACCCTCCTGTGTCACCTTAATTACAAGAGCGTACTTGGAGCGGCCCTAATTGTTACCCTCCTGTGTCACCTTAATCACAAGATTGTACTTGGAGCGGCCCTAATTTTTACCCTCCTGTGTCACCTTAATCACAAAATCGTACTTGGAGCGGAAGCGGCACTAATATTTACCCTCCTGTGTCACTTTAATCACAAGATCGTACTTGGAGCGGCCCTAATTGTTACCCTCCTGTGTCACCTTAATCACAAGATTGTACTTGGAGCGGCCCTAATTGTTACCCTCCTGTGTCACCTTAAACACAAGATCGTACTTGGAGCGGCAGCGGCACTAATAGTTACCCTCCTGTGTCACCTTAATCACAAGATCGTACTTGGAGAGGCCCTAATTGTTACCCTCCCTTGTCACCTTAATCACAAGATTGAACTTGGAGCGGCCCTAATTTTTACCCTCCTGTGTCACCTTAATCACAAAATCGTACTTGGAGCGGCACTAATTGTTAGCCTCCTGTGTCACCTTAATCACCAGATTGTACATAGAGCGGCCCTAATTTTTAGCCTCCTGTGTCACCTTAATCACAAGATTGTATTTGGAGCGGCACTAATTGTTAGCCTCCTGTGTCACCTTAATCACCAGATTGTACATAGAGCGGCCCTAATTTTTAGCCTCCTGTGTCACCTTAATCACAAGATTGTATTTGGAGCGGCCTTAATTGTTACCCTATTGTGTCACCTTAATCACAAAATCGTACTTGGAGCGGCCCTAATTGTTACCCTCCTGTGTCAATTTAATTACAAGATCGTACTTGAAGTGGCCCTATTTGTTACCCTCCTGTGTCACCTTAATCACAAGATGGTACTTGAAGCGGCCATAATAGTTACCCTCCTGTGTTACCTTAATCACAAGATTGTACTTGGGGCGGCCCTAATTGTGACCCTCCTGTGTCATCTTAATCACAAGATTATACTTGAAGCGGCTCTAATTGTTACCCTCTTTTGTCACCTTAATCACAAGATCATACTTGAAACGGCCCTAATATATACCCTCCTGTGTCACCTTAATCACAATATTGTACTTGGAGCGGCCCTAATTGTTACCCTCCTGTATCACCTTAATCGGAAGAACGTACTTGGAGCGGCCCTAATTGTTACCCTCCTGTGTCACCTTATTCACAAGATCGTACTTGGAGCGACCCTAATTTTTACCCTCCTGTGTCACCTTAATCACAAGATCGTACTTGGAGCGGCCCTAATAGTTAGCCTCCTGTGTCACCTTAATCACAAGATCACACTTGAAGCGGCCCTAATAATTATCCTCCTGTGTCACCTTAATCACAAGATCGTATTTGGAGCGGCCCTAATAGTTAGCCTCCTGTGTCACCTTAATCACAATATCGTACTTGGAGTGGCCCTAATAGTTACCCTGCTGTGTCACCTTAATCACAATATCGTACTTGGAGTGGCCCTAATAGTTACCCTGCTGTGTCACCTTAACCACAATATCGCACTTGTAGCGGCCCGTATAGTAATCCTCCTGTGTCAACTTCATCACAAGAAGGCACTTGTAGCGGCTCGTATAATTATCCTCCTGTGTCTTCATCAGCACAATATCGCACTTGTAGCGGCCCGTATAATTATCCTCCCGTGTCTTCTTCAGCACAATATCGCACTTGGAGCGCCCCGTACAATTATCCTCCTGTGTCCACTTCATCACAATGTCGCACTTGGAGCGGCCCGTATAATTATCCTCCTGTGTATACTTCATCACAATATCGCACTTGTAGCGGCTCGTTTAGTTACCCTATTATGTCCACTTCATCACAATATCGCACTTGTAGCGGCTCGTTTAGTTACCCTATTGTGTCCACTTCATCACAATGTCGCACTTGTAGCGGCCCGTATAATTATCCTCCTGTGTCCACTTCATCACAATGTCGCACTTGTAGCGGCCCGTATAATTATCCTCCTGTGTCTACTTCATCACAATATCGCACTTGGAGCGGGCCGTATAATTATCCTCCTGTGTCTACTTCATCACAATATCGCACTTGTAGTGGTCCGTATAATTATCTTCCTGTGTCCTCTTCAGCACAATATCGCACTTGGAGCGGCCCGTATAATTATCCACCTGTGTCTTCTTCAGCACAATATCGCACTTGTAGCGGCCGGTATAATTATCCACCTGGGTCTACTTCATCACAATATCGCACTTGTATCCTCCTGTGTCTTCTTCAGCACAATGTCGCACTTGTAGCGGCCGGTATAATTATCCACCCGTGTCTACTTCATCACAATGTCGCACTTGTAGCGGCTCGTATAATTATCCTCCTGTGTCTACTTCACAATGTCTCACTTGTAGCGGCTCGTATAATTATCCTCCTGTGTCTTCTTCAGCACAATATCGCACTTGTAGCGGCCGGTATAATTATCCACCTGGGTCTACTTCATCACAATATCGCACTTGTAGCGGCTCGTATAATTATCCTCCTGTGTCTTCTTCAGCACAATGTCGCACTTGTAGCGGCCGGTATAATTATCCACCTGTGTCTACTTCATCACAATGTCGCACTTGTAGCGGCTCGTATAATTATCCTCCTATGTCTACTTCACAATGTCGCACTTGTAGCGGCTCGTATAATTATCCTCCTGTGTCTTCTTCAGCACAATATCGCACTTGTAGCGGCCGGTATAATTATCCACCTGTGTCTACTTCATCACAATATCGCACTTGTAGCGGCTCGTATAATTACCCTATTGTGTCTACTTCATCACAATGTCACACTTGTAAGGGCCCGTATAATTATCCTCCTGTGTCCTCTTCAGCACAATATCGCACTTGGAGCGGCCCGTATAATTATCCTCCTGTGTCTACTTCATCACAATATCGCACTTGGAGCGGATAATTACCCTACTATGTCTAAATCATCACAAGATCGAACATGGAGCGACTCGTATAATTACCCTACTGTGTCTACTTCATCACTAGATCGCACTTGTTGCGGCCGGTATAATTATCCACCTGTGTCTACTTCATCACAATATCGCACTTGTAGCGGCTCGTATAATTACCCTATTGTGTCTACTTCATCACAATGTCGCACTTGTAGCGGCTCGTATAGTTATCCTCCTGTGTCTTCTTCAGCACAATATCGCACATGTAGCGGCCGGTATAATTATCCACCTGTGTCTACGTCATCACAATATCGCACTTGTAGCGGCTCGTTTAATTACCCTATTGTGTCTACTTCATCACAATGTCGCACTTGTAGTGGCCCGTATAATTATGGTACTGTGTCTACTTCATATCAAGATCACTCTTGCAGCAGCCCGTATAATTATCCACGTGTGTCTGCTTCATCATAAGAGCGCACTTGGAGCGGCCCCTTAATTACCCTCCTGGGTGTGCTTCATCATAATACCATACGGCCAGTATTATTGCCCTGCTGTGCCTGCTTCATCACAAGACCATGCGGCCCATGTAATTACCCTCCCGTGTCTCCTTCATCACAAAATCGAGCGGCCTGTAGAAATACCCTCCTGTGTCTACTTCATCACAAGATTGAGCGGCCCGTATAATTACCTTCCTGTGTCTACTTGATCAGAAGACCGAGCGGCCCGTATAATTATCATCCTGTCGCCCCTACATCAGAAGATTGAGCGGCCCGTATAATTACCCTCCTGTATATACTTCTACACAAGATTGAGCGGCCCGTATAATTACCCTCCTGTGTCTACTTCATCACAAGATTGAGCGGCCCGAATAATTACCCTCCCGTGTCTACTTCATCACAAGATTGAGCGGCCCGAATAATTACCCTCCCGTGTCTACTTCATCACAAGATCGAGCGGTCTGTAGAATTACCCTCCCGTGTCTACTTCATCACAAGATTGAACGGCCCGTAGAATTACTCTCCCGTGTCTACTTTGTCACAAGATCGAGCGGCCCGTAGAATTACCCTCCCGTGTCTACTTCATCACAAGATTGAACGGCCCGTAGAATTACCCTCCCGTGTCTACTTCATCACAAGATTGAACGGCCCGTGGAATTAACGTCCCGTGTCTACTTCATCACAAGATCGAGCGGCCTGAATAATTACCTTCCTGTGTCTACTTCATCAGAAGATCGAGCGGCCCGAATAATTACCCTCTCGTGTCTACTTCATCACAAGATTGAACGGCCCGTAGAATTACCCTCCCGTGTCTACTTCATCACAAGATTGAACGGCCCGTGGAATTACCCTCCCGTGTCTACTTCATCACAAGATCGAGCGGCCCGAATAATTACCCTCCCGTGTCTACTTCATCACCAGATCGAGCGGTCTGTAGAATTACCCTCCCGTGTCTACTTCATCACAAGATTGAACGGCCCGTAGAATTACCCTCCCGTGTCTACCATATCACAAGATCGAGCGGCCCGTAGAATTACCCTCCCGTGTCTACTTCATCAGAAGATTGATCGGCCCGTGGAATTAACGTCCCGTGTCTACTTCATCACGAGATCGAGCGGCCTGAATAATTCCCTCTTATGTCTACCTCATGATAAACATTAACAAAAATGCCTGTTTTATTGTAAGTAAAGAAGAATACGCTAGTCAAATGTTTTAAAAGCTGTTGTTATGAAACAATAGCAAGTTGAAGTAAGCAAACTAGAGAAAGATGACTTCCCGTTTGAGAAAAGTTTTAGTAATATAAGCCAACAACACGGAATAATGTGGAAACAAATTAACTCTAGAACAAAAATGTAAAGGACATAAGTTGTGTGTGTTTTAACGAGATCTACATTTTGTCTCTCTATTACGGTTTGAGGCCGCGCCGTGGCCGAGTGGTTAGACCACTTGCCTCTCACCTAGATTGCCGGGGTTCGATCCCAAGCGACCGCATATGAGATTTGTGGTGGACAAAACGGCGCTGGGGCGGGTTTTCTCCGAGTACTCTGGTTTCCCCCGCCATCGCATTCCACCGGTGCTCCATCATCATTCAAGTATCATCAGTGTCACCGCCTGCGGTGCCATAAGTAATTAAAGCGGGCGTTAAACACTACCAAATATTACGGTTTGCCAGTTATACAAAAGAAATTCAGAATGACGAGTTCTTAAAGGGATTTGCCCATAACATTGAAATTAAACATTTATTAGTCATGACAATAGTTTAAACATGGCAGTTAATTAAAATTCATGAAGCATTTTTGAGCAAATCAAAATTGTCGAAATGTTTTCCATATAAAGGGTAAAATGGTTAAGGATATTTTATTGAAAATGCTCGTGTTGCATCCTTGTAAGATTCCAAATTTAAATACTAAGTTTGGTACTTAACAGTCCTTTGGTTTTTGAGCTATGCTGTTCACACACACACACACACGCACGCCTTTTTCAAAAATGTTTTTTTGGATTCAGTGGGACCCAAAATATTCATTTTCAGTGAAATCTCGGTATCGATTTATGAGGTGTAGTACAATAGCTTCCTTTTATATGCTATGTAGATACATGGTACGTGTAGAGAAAATAAAAAGAATGTGTCAAAAGACTTATATAATATGTGGTACCCGGGTTTATGTACACGTTAGCCATGCTTGTTCTTCTTATAAGGTAGATACTTGGTCTTTTAATAGTTCCTGCTCACGTTCTCTCAATGTGTATTAGGATAAGATATTTAAATTAATAAATAGTCAACAAGTACTAAATAAATACGTAGAAAAGAATAAGCCTTGGCCCGCGACATCTTTCGACATCATAAACCAACACTAGTGTATTTTTTTACGGTAAAAATAAGTACCAGCATGTCTATTTAACGTATTCTTTGAGTAATTAGAAATTGTTTTTTATCGCTGTTAGAGAAATGCATGTTTGTAGCACCTGCTCCTTATTCCAGCAGTTAGACATTGTAGATCTCATGATCTTTGATTTGCGGTATGTCCACAATGTACTGTGTTTTAATAATTTATAATAGTTAGTGAGGAATTATTGCGTTCTCTGAGCTACGTCATAGGCAGAGAGCCAATAGCAGCTTCTCAACTCACTTTAGTCACATTACAGTTGACGGAAGACAGGCGTTCGGTCCGGTAGTGTTCTCGTTGGCGAGGAGTCCAGGTCGTCTGTCAAATGGAGAGCCTGTAGCAGCAGGTACTCAATATAACATTATCTTTAGTTTGTTCGTCTCCATTAGCAACAACTTACATTTATTAATTTCGGTCAAATTTGAAGTTCCGTATTCGTTTGGACTTTAACATGTGTTTGTCTCGACATAAAATGCTAAACTTTACTGTTAAATAACCGATGTGCTTATTTAAAGTGTTTAGTTTTTAATTCTGGTTAAATAATTTGAGAATCCTAAAACAGAATACATACCTACATCAATGAATTATTGCATTCCAACCAAAAATTTGATGTCAAATTCCTACTGTAGATGTATTTTAATGACCCTCCCCCCAAAGAAATGTAGAAAAAAGTCATTTGTGTTGTGAATGAATGGACACTCTAACTAAAAAAAAAAAATGTGTTGCACTCACATGACTTTCTCAAGCTGCTCCTCCTCCTACACAATGCTAATCGCGATAAACATTAGCAGAATGTTCTTATTACTTAGTTCCTCATGAGTAGAAGGCAACTAAAGGTATGTGCTATGCTAAAGTGATGGTCAAATGTTTTAAAATCTGTCGTTATGCGATTGTCATTGCAAATCGCTTCTTTGCTTGGCGAGGAGTAGAACAAAAGAAAAACGGACACTTCCTGTCTGAGAAAAGTATAAATAACAACAAGGAATATCTGAAAACGGTAAACTTCACAAAAAAAAATGACATAAATTGTGTATTTTAACGAGGTGGACGTTTTTTGGTGTGGTAAGTTTTTGTCTCTCTCTTTTTGTCTCGCTCTCCACAAGCTATTCGATGAAAATTCGGAACATGCTTTATTTGTGATTAAAATAGTTTTAATATGTGGTATTTTAATTAAAATCATTAGTCATTTTTAGGGAAAACAAAATTTTCCAAATTTCTTTTCATGTAAAGGATAGTTAAGGGTGGGAGGATTTTTTTTTTTTTTTAAATCTTCGTGTAGCATCCTTGGAAGAAAAACTTGAATGTCCAGTATGGTATTTAACGATCTTTTGTTTTTGAGCTATGCTGTCCACGCACAGACACGGACCTTTTTGTGAAAATGCTTTTTTTTTTTATTTTGTGGGTTGTATAACATGTATTTCCGGTGAAATCTCAGTATTGAACTTTTGGGTGGAATGCAAATCCTTCTCTGTCCACTATGTACGGGGCTAAAGAAAGTAAAAACGAAACGTTGGATAAATATCAAACTTGTTAGGTATTTAAACTCAGTATGTGCCAAAGATACAACCAAAGATTTTCAAGAAAATAACCGTTCCCCTGATTACCGTTAAATGCAATATTTTTCGAAATTTGAATCTTTACTTTCTTTATACGTACCCTATACATA